>BSBK01010024.1:0-600000 GCA_027943335.1 Chamaecyparis obtusa | reverse complement strand
AATCCCTGGAGCTAGTTTACTGAATAAAGCACCACATCGGTTGACACCTATCGAGAATCAGGAATTGAACTGACAGATTGAAGAATTGTTGTAGAAAGGTTTGTTCAAAGATTATATTCAAATTCAAAAAAACACCCCACCTTGGGTGTAACAATTCTGGCACACCCCGTGGGACCAAAGTTCAAATTCATGTTCAAGGTATGCTATCTTTGATATGTTGATAGCATCCTATAGACCTAGAAGAGGTCATTGTGCTGCATATCTAGTAGCTCTGGAAAGTCTACTGGTTTCAAAGATTGAGTATTGGTATGTTTAAAATATTTCATATTCAAATTCCAGCTGATTGCATGAGTAGACATGTCAAGTTATCATGGATAGTCAGGTTACCCACCATCCTATTATGAGGAAAATTCTTAATGGGCTGGTTATCAGACTTATCAAAGCCACCTAAGGCCCACTTTTACCCCAAGCTTTCATACTATACAAGGCCATCAATATATCCAGCATGCCCCAAATGATTATGCTCTTGTACAAGATTATGAGCGGGCCCTCTAACAAGAGGGATCATGGGAACAAATGGTACGATAAAAAATGCAAAGCCAACTACCTCAACATGCTTACCACCCACCCCCCCCCCCCTTCTCAGCTTAATTGGTAGTAGATTCATAGCTCAAACTTGATGAAAGAGCAGGAAAAGACAAAGAATCTACTGCTTGATTTGATTAAGCAAGTATCTGAGATCAGGGAACAGCAGGAGATGGAGGCTCAAAGTTATGAATAAGGGTCAGTTCCTTACCAAGAAGTAGAGGCTCTTGTTGATGAGAAACAAATAAGATAATTTCAAGAAGAGATTAATCACCGAGATGATGTTGAATCAACAAGGCTAAGATCACAGATTGCTGAACAAGAGGCTCCTAAACGTAGGATCCCAAGCTAGAGAACCCATTTGTCTCAAGAGATTACACATGAAGAGCCTACAAAGCATTCATTTCCAAGCTTTAGGAGTACCCTTCAAGATTCTAAGCCTATATTGGAATAGTTGCAACTTTATTGTGGTCTGGAACAATCTAAGGACTATATTGAGATAGAGAAACACCAAGATGGCAAGGCCTTCAATTTTCCAAGCTTCAAGATAGGTATGCCTTCTATGCCTTCCTCTGGGTCCTCTCAATTTCACATCCCAAGTTTTAAGGCAAAAAGTTCTTTCCAAGAGCCTTTACTTGAGATTCAGTCTACCACTCTGCAAGAGCAGTTTGTGCAAGAAAATTGTTCATCTCAAGAGGTCCCTTTGGTCTCTCAAGATGATGAAGTGTCATGGATACCCCAATGGACTCTACCTCCTGGTTGACAGATGCCAATTCTTTTCAAAGATGCTAGTCTAGTATCTAAGAAAGGAAATATGGTAAATGAGCTTTCATCTGATGAAGAGGAGAAGAAATCTAAGGTATCAGTGTTGAGTGATGATTGTGATGAAGTGAGACAATAGAGAAAAGAAATGGAGATTGATGCTCAGCCTAAACTCCTGGTTGGTTTGTTTGATGAGTTACCCCTCCTTGTCAATGATGCAGAAGAAACCATGCCATTACCTATGGCTAAGGTCAATCAGAAAAAAAGATTCACCATCAATAGGGGGTTCATTTAGAAGAGAATGCTATGTTTTTATTAGATGACCTGCCTTGTTTTGTTGAGAAAGAGGATATGGTTATGGAAGAGTTTTTCCAAAAAAGGAGCATAAACAAAAGCCCTGAAGAGTATGATTTTTCCAACATAATAGAGGTCTTTTGTGACAAATTAAATGATGAATCCCTACTCCTTGGAGTGGAGACTCAAAGTTGTATGCCTATAGAAGGAGGCCTAGTTTTGGATTGCTCCCTTTCTGAGGGGCTGCTACATGAGAAAATGTTGGAGCTAGTTCGAGATCTTCAGGATATTGAAAACTTTGATGAGCTCTTTGCCTATTTAAAAGAGGATGAGAATCCCCTGTCCATGGATGATGAGCTAGCATGGGTATCCATAATAGAGAGAAACCATGAAGATAAAAAAGAAACCATCAAGGAAGGTCCTGCTTTCAGACTTTCAAGGGGCTTCCCTATCAAATACTTGGCCCAAAAGGAGTTTACTGAGACATCTCCACATGATCAATTTGAGATGAGTAAACTTGATCCTATCCTTGCAGAGGTAGTTCACCATTATTTGTTAAATATTTATATGCCTCATATCCTTGTAGCTATTCTTATGCACTCAATGCAAAACATCCCAATGAGGAAGGGTAGTTATTTCAGCCTACTAGTGAATGGCTTTGTTTGACCAATTTTATGCACTGGTTAGTTTAGGTTAGGATAGTTTTCCTACTTTTTGTCCCTGTTTTCTAGTTTAGTTTTTCCTATTTTCCAAAAAGTGCCCATGTATAGTTTTGTTTCTTTCGTTCTAGGTCTATCTCTCTATCAGAATTTTTGTGTTCAAAGTGATGACTCCATGCCCAATGAATTGCATTAAGGCCACTAATCTAATGTCTAGCAAGATGACATCCAACAGAAATCACCAAAATGTTACCCAATTTTTCCTATTTCATACAAATTTAGCTATGGACTAAACTCCATCTAGGGGTCTACATTTTAACCCTATTGAACCTCTAAGAAATTTTCATGGCCTTGCGTCTTGTCTTTTGGTCTCTGCAAACACTCAACAATCTACTTTGAAGCCCTTTTATTTGAAAATCTAGTCATTATAGAAAAAAAAACCCTCAAAACCCTAGGGCTTGTTCTAATTTGCCATTACCTTTTTCGACCACTTAAGTCTCCATTTCCCATGTGCAATTTATAAGCTCAAGCTGGTCGCAAGGTCTCTAAAACCCAGTGGAATATTACTTTATATGTCCTCATCTCGTGACTACCTCTTTGTTTGCAAGACCTCCCAGTCTAAAGGCATATTTCAATTTCATTCCATGACTTGGTGATGGTCCCTTCAGTCAGGTAATCACTTAATATAACTTGAAGTTACCAATCCTTTCAGCAATTGAGTGACTGTGTTTGCAAGATCTCTTATTCTTGGTGGTTAAGTCCTTAGCATCCTACAATCTAGTGAGTGGTTAAAGTTTTGTTTGGCGGTCTCAGTGCTGAGGAAGTAGAAGCAATGAATGAAAGAGTGACACATCTTGGATAGACATAGTTTATTAAAGTCCTAAGTGTTCCTAATTAAAGGGGTTAATATCCTTAATTAGATGGTTGTCACATGTTCATAAGACTTAATCTTGTGCCTTGCGATCATGTGACGACCATCAATCTTATTTTCAATTCAGCATTTCAATTATTAGTGGGTCCATTGCCACATAGTCTGAGGTGTTTGCTTCTGATTGGTAGAAGTCTTGTGATGTGGAGATTTGTTATAGTGGGCCTAGTGAGTTATCTTCCCTAGGATCTAATGATTGTCTTATGTGTGCATGGAATATTCTAAGCCCATGTGATCATACACTAGCCATTGATTTTACTTTATTGTCGGGGCTCTGTCAAGTGGGTCCTCATGTGCTGACATGCTCGCATTTCATTGGCTGGCTGGGTGATGATAGGGTTTTGTTAGTGGGATCATTATCAAAGAATCTATAGGGGTGCCAGCTTAATGAAGATCTATGGTTGTCTTATAATCACATGGAATCTTCTAAGCTTTTGTGATTATGAGATGGCTATTCAATCTTCCAGGTGTTCAGGCTGATATCACGTGGGTCTGTCTAACATGCTAAATTATTATTGGTTACTGGGTGATATAGTTGGCATCTGCTAGTGGGTCTGAGTATTTTGAGTGAGGTGGTAGTGAAATAAGATCTATGGCTGGCCCATGATTTGAAGGAATCTTTTGAGCCATGAGATCATGCGATAACCATCGATTGGGTAACAAGCCTGAAGGAAAGATGAGTGGGTCTTATGCCAAATAATTTGAGGTGTTTTTGAATCAAGCAATAATATCATGAAAAGTGGCAAGATGGGCCCAGGTTTGTGAGATTAGAGGGGTGATCACCTAATTAAGGGGGAATATTATTTTCCATCTAGAGACTATGTGATTTCTCTTCAGTTGGGTAATTGCTCAGTTAGAAAGAGTATTTTGAAGACTTCAAGTGATTCAGTGACTATCAAAGTAGGATTAGTGCTCATCATGTGATCACTAGAATAAGCTAGGGTTAATTAAAGATCATGAGATTTAGTGACTAAAGGGAAAGGAGAACCTGAAATGAAGACCTTAGTCACGTATTTGCTAGATGAGTTAAGGTTAAGATCCGAAGTAGTACCCGGGTAAAATAGAAGATCTGACGGCTATGTTTTAAAAGGTAGAGTAGGTTTGAATATCAGCCATTGATAGATGAAAACTTGATGCCACTTGTGACCATTATATCAATTTTAAAATTTAAATATCTCAGAGTACCAGATTTGAATAGTTATGGCAAGCCCGAGTTGCAGAGAGGTAGATAGATCAAGGCGGCTTGTCTGCAAGAAGATAAAGTATAGGGATGGACATGCAAATAATAATTTGATTGGTTGGGATATTTTCATGAGCATTTATGATCATAATTGATAGAATTAGGGTTTTCTATTATTTTATGAAAATCTATAAACCCTAATTAGGTTTTGGCTCCTGCCTGTGTGTAATAGAGGAGATGTATATATTGTTTTTTGGAGCTTTTTGAAGCTCAAAGTTTACATTTTGTAAAAAGAATTTTCTCTTTCTAGGAGTTATCTATGGCATTTTTTCTACCCTTTGACTTTTACAATTTGTGATCTTTCATTGAAATCTCAGACTCAATAGAGGCTATCTATGGCATTTGTTCTCCCCTAGGGTCTTTCCCTTGTCTATATTTCTCTTATTGAATATAATGTACTAGCTTTGTTAGAGAAATCTTGGAGTTCGAGGGCCCTTCTTTCTTTCAGCTTATATGTGTACTATTATGTCTGATCTAATTTGAATGAGTTTGTGGGTATACTTTAGCTCCTTATCATTCTTTCTCATTCTCATGCCCTTTTGCTAAAGAGAACGTCTCCTTGCAGGTCACAATTTTTGTCTTTTGTCCAAACTCCTCTGTGAAACACTTATGCAAGCCTGTTTAAAAAGATTGTGTTCTATTATATCTAAGAGATTTCATGCTGATTTGGTTAGTGTATTATGTTCATATCATTTTAGTGTATCACCTAGTAGGTAGTTTTCTTTCAGTTATTTTCCCTTTTAGCATTCCTTCTATCCCTTTTCCCCTCAAGTTTTACTTTCCTGTCAAAGAGAAAATTAAGGTGATTATCCAAGAGAAACCAGCCTAGAACCTAGAGGTCTCATCTTAGTTAGCATAGGTCCCACAACTTGGAGATGATTTTGATGTTATACTAAGTCACCAAGACCAAGAGAGCTTGAAACAAGGGTGCAAACTTAGTGTATAATAGTACGTATAGAAGATATTTTATTTAAGAAAATTTTTAGATTGCATGGATTACTAAGGAGTATTATCTTTGACCAAGATGGTAAATTTGTTGGATACTTTAGAAGACCCTTTGGAGAAATTTTGGCACTGAGTTGAAATATAGTTCTACATTTGACCCACAAACCAATGGACAAACAAAAGTTGTGATTAGATGTTTGGGAAATCTTTTGAGATGTTTAGTTGGAGACACACTAAGTGATTGGGATTCTATGTTGGCACAATAAAATTTTGCATATAATAATTTAGTGAATATGAGTACTAGAAAAACACCTTTTGAGATTGTAAATGGCATACAACCGAGAGGTATATTAGATTTGAGGGGTATTGTTGATGAAAGGAAGATAAGTTTTGAAGGATTAAAGTTTTATAAGTACATGAAGACATTGCATGAAGATGTGAAATATGAGTTGGAGAAAAGTAATCAAAAATACAAAGGAAAAGCTAATAGATCAAGAAGAAATAAGACTTTTGCAGTCAGGGATGAAGTAATGGTTCATTTGAAGAGAGGCAAATTTACTGTTGGAACATATGGGAAGATTAAAATGAAGAAGTTTTTACCTTGTAAGATTTTGAAGAGATTTGATGGTGGTAATGCTTATAAGATTGAGTTACCTGATGACATGGATATATCACCTATTTTTGACATTGCTGATTTGTATGAGTACCATCAGCCAAATGAAGAAATGATAGTACTGATGATTATCCTAAGAAAAAAATACAAGAAATTGAGTAGATTTTGGAGCAAATAATTGGTAGAAGTACAAGAGGAAAATAGTATATGGAATATTTGGTAAAGTGGAAGAATTGACCAATTGAAGATAGTGCATGGATTTCAAAATCTGAGTTGGATGCCACTCAGATCATACCTATTTCATGATTCAGGGGATCATTTTAAATAACCCTAGGTGTCCGATGTAGGAGTATCTCAAGTCCTTCGAAATCCTATGTCACCAAAAACATGTTTGAAGTTTTCTCTGTTTCTTGATTCCTACTTTGAACGAATTCATTTTACATTGCTTGGTTTCCTTTGTTTACTAGTGTGGATTGGTTATCTCTCTGGCACTTGGTGATGCTTGTCTGATACTTGATTTTCCTTGATTATCATGTTTTTTTGTTTTGGATTCCCGTTGAGGCCAACTCTTGTAATTAATTTTGGTCATGGATTTAATGATGGTATCTATCATTGGGAAGCATTTGGACCTAGATTTGGTCATTCCTTCCGTTGATGGTGGATATGAAGGCTGACTTGATTTGGTAGCCTCTTGTATAAATTTAGTTGTTTGGTAAGAGTTTAGGAGTTGATTTTGGAGTAAGTTTAGTAAGAAAATAGAAGATTAGAGATTATTGGTAGATCCTCGCATGTTAGAGGACTTCTTTACTTGATTGTAATATCTGGCCTAAATTGGGAAGGCCTTAGAACCTGACATGTATGAATCAAATCAAGGATAATATATGAAAGATATTTGCATTCTCTCTCTCACTTCTTGTGTTGTTTCTTCCACGTGTGATCTCTACAAGGTGGATCTAGTTAGGGTGTTCCTTTGGGCCCTCTCCCCATCCTCCCTTGCGTCATAAAGGTTTATATTTTTTAATTGTTTAAGCCTTGTATGTCGACTCATTTGTAATTACTTGAGTGTGGTATAAATGAAGGATTATTTTCTTAATTTCAATATGTGTGATATGTGAAAAAGAAAGAATTTAAAGAGGATATGTGAATTGCAAAGATCTAGTGAAGCATTTGGTTCAGTTTCACATAGTTAGAGGAGAAAAGATAAGTTGTTGAGATCGGTAATTATTTGGTATTATTCTATTGAGTAATATAGAGATCATTTGGATAGTGTTTTTAGTGATCTTTCCCTTGAAGTTGTTTGGACAACGGGTTCTTCTATCTTCCATAACTCTTAACCAGGTTAGAATCTTTTAAAAGGGATTCAAAGTCTCCTAACAGGGACTCATATGTACTAAATGTATTTCATCAGACTCATAACAGAGTCCATCCTCTCATAAGGAAGTTTCATAATAGTACATATTTTGTGGGCATCATTCGCACTGGGGTTTACTCTTTGATCAAGAGGTTCCCTAGTTAACATATCATGTGTTATTGTGCCACGGTGTATGTTTATCTTTATATGGTTATTTCTTATATTGATGACATGGTTAAAATCTATTAATGGTGATAGAATTTGCATTTATTTGATAACTAATTCACACCCCCCCCACTCCCATCTTAGTTATCTTGGTGGACTTTACTTTCTAACAAGATGTTCCCACCACAAGGATGCATGACTTTTCAACTTTGTGCTTGCAATTTTCACCTTCTTTTTCTTAGGGACATTTTCATATTCAAAGTACTTTTCCATCTCAATGATCTAGTCTACTAATTCATCTAAATCCAATTTTCCACTATACTTAGGAGGATTGAAATGTGGTGTAGATTTCAAATTTTTCAAAGCCTCTAAAAAATATTTCCTCACCTTGATCCATCACCGGTGTAGTTTCTACATCACCTTGTTCTTCCTCAATTTCATCATCACTAACATCTTCAATATGTCTTCCTCTTCATTGGGTTGTCTCAACAACTTCTAATCTAGTAGCAAGTTGTCTCAACATCTCTACCAATCTTGGATTTACACCTTGCCTCACACAAACCATCTTGAAACTCTCTACAGTTGTAGGGAAGATCACAATTTGCTACCCCACAACAAATCAACTAGGGTTTGAAAAGAAGGATCCCTCAAACCTAGATTCAAAAACATAGATCCAGATCTCACCTAAGCTCTGATACCACATAATGCAAGGGAGGATGCAAAGAGAGGCTGAAGACACACCCTAACTAGATCCACCTTGTAAAGATCACACATAGAAGAAACTAACACACAAGCGAGAGAGAGAATGCAGATCAACTTATATTTCTTCAAACTCATTCATACATATCGGGTTGTAAGGTCTTCCTGGTTAGGGCCAAATATTACAGTTCAAGTATAGAAGTCCTCCAACATGCAAGAATATGAAGCTATCTTCAATCTTCTAACTTATACTACTGATGTCCTAATAGATGTCCCAAAACTACAACCAAATATTACAATATATACAAGAGGCTATCAAATAAGTTGACCTTCAGATCCACCATCAATGGAAGGAATGACTAGATATAGGTCCACACATTGACTAATGATAGATACCAACATTAAATTTGTGACCATAATTAATTGCACAAGTCAGCCTCAATGGGAAACTAAAACAAACAAATTAGTAAGAAAGGATAATAAAGTGCTCACAAAGATAACCAAGCATCAAGGAATTAACTGAGAAACTCAGTTAAGAAAGGAAACTAAGAAACTACTAAGCCAACTCAATCAAAGAAGGAACTGAGCAACACATGAAAACACAAACTTATTTTCAGTGATAGGCGATTGCAAAGGACCCAAGATGCTCTTGCATCATGAAGATAAATAGAAGGGAAATGTGGAAGATGAAAAGTGATAATGGGAATGATGTTGGAAATGGAGATATTGGTGAGACAGTTATGCCTATTAATGAAAAGGGTTCTACCCTTCTAGAGTCTCTTACTAATATTGTTGATTCTAGTGTCAACTGGGTTGTTGATGCTCATTCTAATACTTCTACAAAGAACCTAAATATTGAGGATAATATTGGGAAGGGAAAGACTAATGAGAACTATAAAAATTGGAGACTAAGTCTATTAAGGAACAAGACCTCAAAAAAGAAAGAGTCACCAACATGAGTGTCCTAAATGAGGCCAGAAGAAGAGCTATCCTATCTTTCAACCTAGATAAATGGGCTTTTGACAACATCCAAGATTAGAAAATTAATTATAGAGCCTTAGATGCTAGGAATGAGGTGCTCAAAGAGATGGAAGATAAAATGAGGAACAATTCTATCATGTATAATAATAAAGGTTAAAAAGTGTTATTGATGATTTTGAGAGTTCTAGTTTGCTGCAAGAGAATATTAATAACATCAGCGAGGAGAAGCTTACCCCGATCCTCAAAAGAGATAATAAAGATGATATGATACTTATGCAGGAGCATCCTGGGTGTAAGAGCAATCTTGCATCACCCAAAAATATTTCTATTTTTATTTTCAATAAGGGCTATTTTGTGCAGAGCTACTATTTATGGAAAGTTACTATTTTTGGTAATTTTTGTATGTGCTAAGAATGATCTGATTTCTTTCTTGGAGGTTCATTTTGGTCATATAAGTCTGCCAATAAAGTTTCATTGCCAGATCAAGTGTATATTGGAAGATATTGAAGATTTTCGGTATTGGCAGCAGGGTACAAAAACTTTGAACTCAGTTTTGAAGGCTTTAGAGGCCCCGGATGAGGTTGAAAATTTGGGTGACGGGCACTTGCGTGTGTCAAGCCTGTAGAGCACTTCGTGGCATTTCCGAAATGGGGTTATAATAGCTGATCGGGTCAACTGGTGATGACTTATGGTCTTCGGAAGTTGGGCCACCTGAAATGGCGAAAAATAATTTTCTTCAAAATTTTTGTTCTGGTTTCAAAGGTTATCTTGAGCCGACTATGATGTAATAAAATGTAAAATAAAATAATGCTAAGTTTGGTCGGCCTTATTGGCTAAAATTCTGGAACCTTCCCAGGCGGTGGAAAATTGCCTATATAAGGAAGGCTGTATTATTGTCTTAGGCAGTTCAGAATAGTTTTGGGGTAGTAGATCTGGGTAATAGTTCGAGGCTTTGTCCTACAGAATATTGTAAGGGAATGCCCATGTGGCTTTGCATATTGTAATTCTGAAAGTTTGTAATTCCACATTTGTGGAGATAATAAGAAGCCAATTTTCTATTCTTGCATATTGTTGTTGTTTCTCTATTTCTGTTATGTGTTTGTGGTATTAAGGGGAGCACCCTTCATCAAGTGGTATCAGAGTAGGAGTTCTTGAGTGTGTAAATAGATCACCGATTGTGAGGCAGTTTGCACCAGGACCGTGGTTAGGGTTTCAGCGCGCATCACGAAAATGCCTCCATGAAGAGAACGTGGCAGAAGACCTGGTGTTGTGACACCTGAGGTTAGAGAGTTGCAGAGACAAGTGCGAGCATTGCAAGAAGAGATTCGTAGAGGAATGAATCTTAATGTCAGAGATGAAAGTGAGGATGAAGCCGAAGAAGAATATCAAGAAGGAGAAGTTGAAATTGTGAACCAAGAGGAAGAAAGACTTTTTCGGGCGATTTCTAAGATTGGGAAAAGACCTAAGATTGAGGTTCCTACATTTTTTGGAAATCTTAACCCAGAGGAATTGATCGACTGGATCAATGAATGTGAGGAATATTTTGAGTATGAAGGTGTTGAAGATCCTGATAGGGTCAAATTTGCGAAGGCCAGATTGAAAGGTTATGCGAAAATCTGGTGGCAAGAAATTCAATTGGAGCGAAATAGAAGAGGGAAAGATAAAATCACAAGATGGGATCAGATGGTGGATAAATTAAAGTGACAGTTCATTCCTGTTGATTATGAGCTTGACCTACTAAAGAAAATGCAGAGTTTGACGCAAGCAGGAAGATCTGTTCAGGAGTATACAGAGGAGTTCTATCGACTTCTCATCAGAACAGGCCATGCAGAAGCTGATAAGGAGAAAGTTGCCCGATACCTTAATGGGTTAAGGCCAAGCATCCAGGAGGAGCTGAATCTGGTCTGAATGAATAGTATTGAAGAGGCATACTAGTTTGCCCTAAAAGTAGAGGAAAAGCTGAACAAGAAGTTTGAGAGCAAACAAAACGGAAGAGGTCACGGTGGATGATCTGGTGGATGATCATATGGTGGCCGAAATGAAGATCTGAAAAAGAAGGATGAGGCCAGTAGTAGTCAGAATCAGTGAGGAAATAATTCCAATCGCTTCCAAGATCAGAATAATAGAGATCAGAGAGGAAGAGGAAGAGGACAAGGATCTGGAAGAGGTGGCTTCCGTGGAACATGTTTTCACTGTGGAGAAGAAGGTCACAGGGCATTTGAATGCCCTCAGTGCCAAGGCAGAACAGATAGGAGAAATGAAGGCCAGGCCAGAGTTGCACATGTAGATGAAGATGCTAGATCATCAAATTCTAAAGATGCTGAAAGAGGAGAAACGTTGATTAATAGAAGAGTCCTGTTGAGTGGTGAGAATGAACCTGAGCAAAGGAGGAGCCTGTTTCACACTAGGTGCAAGTGTGAAGGTAAATGTTGTGATGTGATTATTGATAGAGGAAGCACTGACAATTTGGTGTTAGAAGAGATGGTGACAAAGTTGAAGCTCAAGAGACAGAAACACCCACATCCATATCGGATTGCCTGGGTACAGGATGACCACAGGGTCATGGTCAATGAACAATGCATGGTGAAGTTCAAGATTGGTGGATACCAAGATGAGGTATTGTGTGATATCATATCTATGGATGCATGTCATATGTTGTTGGGTAGACCATGGCAGTTTGACAGATGTGATGTACACGATGGCCGTGCGAATACCTATTCCCTGACAAAGGATGGAGTGTGGCATAAGCTAAAGCCATTGAAGGAGACCGAAGAAAAGGTATGTGGTAATGCAAGGATAACTTTTGTTGATGGAAGAAATTTCTTAGATGGTATGAGGCATGAGCATGTATGTTTTGCTTTAATTCCAAAAGCTGGTAAAGAGGAAGTAGAAGATGTTCCTGTAGAAGTTGCAGATTTGTTGAATGAGTTTCAGGATATTGTATCCGATAACGTGCCTGATGGATTACCACCAGTTAGAAAGATCAGTCATCAGATGGACTTGATCCTAGGAGTGAGTTTTTCGAATAAGGAAGCACACAGAATGACACCTGCAGAAAGTGAGGAGTTGAACAGACAAGTACATGAACTATTACAAAAGGGGTTGATTCGAGAGAGTCTGAGTCCCTGTGTTGTACCAGCAGTATTAGCACCAAAGAAAAATGGAGAGTGGAGGATGTGTACAGATTCTAGGGCAATAAACAAGATCACAATCAAGTATAGGTTTCCATTGCCATGAATGGATGATATTATGGACTGTTTGAGTGGAGCTGTGTATTTTTCAAAGATAGATCTGAAAAGTGGATATCATCAGATTCAGATCAGAGAAGGAGATGAATGGAAGACTTCCTTCAAGACAAAGGAAGGACTATATGAGTGGTTAGTCATGCCTTTTGTGCTAACCAATGCACCGAGCACTTTCATGCGGCTCATGAACGAGGTTCTGAAAGAATTTTTGGGTAAGTTTGTCATTGTTTACCTAGATGATATTTTGATCTTTAGTAAGACATTGGAGGAGCATATGATGCATATTCGTATGGTATTTGAGAAGCTGAGAGAAGAGAAATTGTTGATTAATTTGAAGAAGTGCAGTTTTGTGAAGAAAGAGTTAGTGTATTTGGGATTTGTAGTTTCAGCAAAAGGTCTAAAAATGGACCCAGAGAAGGTACATGCTATCCTTGAATGGTCTACTCCAAGGAGTGCTACTGAGGTAAGATCTTTTCATGGTTTGGCTAGCTTTTACAGAAAGTTTATCAAAAATTTTAGCAGTATTTGTGGTCCCTTGACTGAAATAATGAGAGGGGATAGAAAAGAGTTTAAGTGGACTAATGGGGCAGAAAAGAGTTTTCAATTGTTGAAACAAAAAGTTACAAAACAACCCATTTTAGCACTTCCATATTTTAATAAGGTGTTTCAAGTAGATTGTGATGCTAGTGGTACTGCAATAGGAGCTGTTATGAGCCAAGAAGGTAAACCTGTTGCTTATTTCAGTGAGAAGTTAAATGATGCCAAGAGGAAATATTCTGTTTATGATCAAGAATTTCATGCTATAGTTCAGGCATTAAAGAAGTGGAGACATTATCTGCTTCCTAAGGAGTTTGTTTTGTATACTGATCATCAAGCTTTGCAATATTTGAATAGTCAAGGAAAATTGAATCAAAGGCATTTGAAATGGGTTGAGTTTTTGCAGAGTTATACATTTGTTTTGAAACACAGGAGTGGAAAGTCTAATAGGGTTGCAGATGCTCTTAGCAGAAGGCAACTATTGCTGACAGAAATGCAGATTGAAGTGGTTGGGTTCAAGGAACTCAAGAATTTGTATCCAGAGGATCCTGATTTTGGTGAAGCTTGGAAAGCTTGTACAGAACCTGTTACTCTAGACAGGACGAAATGGTTGGATTTCATCATCCAGGATGATATGCTATTTAGAGAGAGTCAATTGTGCATTCCACGAAGTTCTATGAGGGAGAATCTCATCAAGGAGAAGCATAGCGGAGGATTGGCTGGACATTTTGGTCGTGACAAAACCCTTTCTTTGGTTAGTGAGAATTACTATTGGCCACAGTTGCAGCAAGATGTGAAGAAGTTTGTACAAAGTTGCAGAGTATGTCAGATGGCGAAAGGAGTGAAGCAAAATATAGGATTGCATCAGCCATTAACCGTACCAGAGAAGCCTTGGGAGGATATCAGCATGGACTTTGTTTTGGGTTTACCGAGGACTCAGCGGGGACATGATTCAATTTTTGTGGTGGTTGACAGATTTTCAAAGATGGCACATTTCATTCCCTGCAAGAAGACTAATGATGCTATTCATGTAGCCGAATTGTTTTTCAGAGAAGTAGTGAGACTTCATGGTTTGCCAAAGACCATAGTTTCAGATCGAGACACTAAGTTTGTTGGATATTTCTAGCGTACATTGTGGAAGAAGTTGAAGATAGATTTGAAGTTCAGTTCATCACATCATCCACAGACTGATGGACAGACAGAGGTGGTGAATAGGAGTTTGGGAAATTTGCTGAGATGTTTGGTTGGAGATAAGCCAACAGGATGGGATTTGATTTTACCACAGGCAGAATTTGCATACAATAATTCTGTCAATAGGAGCACTGGTAAATCACCATTCCAAATTGTATATGGAAGTAGTCCAAGAAATGCATCTGAATTGAGAAAGATAGATAAAGGAGAAATAAGTAGTGCTGAAGCTGAAGATTTTGCAGAACACTTGAAGAACATCCATGAGGAGGTGAGGAAACATATTAACAAGATGAATGCGCAGTATAAGGCTAAGGCAGATGAGAAAATGAGGCATAAGAAATTTCAGGTTGGCGATGAAGTCATGGTTCATTTGCGGAAGGAGCGGTTTCCAGTTGGTACATATAACAAGCTGAAAATGAAGAAGTTTGGACCATGCAGGATATTGAAGAAACATGATTCAGGAAACGCATATGAGGTAGAATTGCCTACTGAGCTAAATATTTCACCAGTGTTTAACATTTTAGATCTGACAGAGTATCATGAGGGAGGTGTTGAAGATGAGATCACAGCAGCACAGTGGAGTATTCCAGCAACTAGTTCAGACACTAAGGAGATTGAAGATATACTGGATAGTTGTGTTGGCAGAAGCACAAGGAACAGGACATATGAAGAATATCTGGTCAAGTGGAAAGGATGACCTGTTGAAGATTCATCATGGCTAACAAAGGAGGAGGTTAACCGTCTTGGTTTTCCTCTGCACACCTAAGTTGTGACAGGGTCACTTCTCAAATTACCCTGGGTGTCTGATGCAGGAGCATCCTGGGTGTAAGAGCAATCTTGCATCACCCAAAAATATTTCTATTTTTATTTTCAATAAGGGCTATTTTGAGTAGAGCTGCTATTTATGGAAAGTTACTATTTTTGGTAATTTTTGTATGTGCTCAGAATGATCTGATTTCTTTCTTGGAGGTTCATTTTGGTCATATAAGTCTGCCAGTAAAGTTTCATTGCCAGATCAAGTGTATATTGGAAGATATTGAAGATTTTCGGTATTGGCAGCAAGGTACAGAAACTTTGAACTCAGTTTTGAAGGCTTTAGAGGCCCCAGATGAGGTCAAAAATTTGGGTGATGGGTGCTTGCGCAAGTCAAGCCTGTAGAGCGCTTTGTGGCGTTTCCTAAATGGGGTTATAATAGCCGATCGGGTCAACTGGTGATGACTTATGGTCTTCGGTAGTTGGGCCACCTGAAATGGCGAAAAATAATTTTCTTCAAAATTTCTGTTCGGTTTTCAAAGGTTATCTTGAGCTGACTATGATGTAATAAAATGTAAAATAAAATAATGCTAAGTTTGGTCAGCCTTATTGGCTAAAATTCTGGAACCTTCCCAGGCGGTGGAAAATTGCCTATATAAGGAAGGCTGTATTATTGTCTTAGGCAGTTCAGAATAGTTCTGGGGTAGTAGATCTGGGTAATAGTTCGAGGCTTTGTCCTACAGAATATTGTAAGGGAATGCCCATGTGGCTTTGCATATTGTAATTCTGAAAGTTTGTAATTCCACATTTGTGGAGATAATAAGAAGCCAATTTTCTGTTCTTGCATATTGTTGTTGTTTCTCTATTTCTATTATGTGTTTGTGGTATTAAGGGGAGCACCCTTCATCAGATACTTAGAAAGATATTGACCCTCAACAATGAGGTTGTCAAGGCTATTATCTCTAGTCTAAATGATTTGTATGCTTTGCTAGAAGGTAATAAAATGGATATATAGGTCATTATTATCGATGATGATATTGTTATGCAAGATGAGAAGATCTCTAGACCTAGGTCTAGAACTAGAGCTAGCACCAACAAGAAAATGGTTTCTCGGCCCAAGGACCTTTTGAACTTTAAGGACTCTATCCAGAAGATATAGGCCCTATTGGTGGACTCTGAGGAGTTACTCAACAATCTCAATTGATTTGTGTTTCTTTGCATTTTTTTTGTGTTGGTTTACTGGTCTGTGTGTTGGTATTTTTTTTTCCTTTTTGAGGAAGGACCTTTTATTGTAATATCATGGGGTTTTTCCCTTTTGGTAGTAGTTTTCTTGTCATTTCTTTTAATGCTTTTTATTTCTTCTAGATTGTATAGGGTTTTTGTAGATCTCTATAGTTTTGTTGACTATTAGTGACTCACACTTGGTCATATATCTAGGAATGATGGTAGGTCATCAATATGACTGAGTCATTATGTAAAGGTGGAGCTATGTAATGCTTACTTGCTGAGTAAACTTATGGTCACTATTTATTTTTGTAGTATATTGAGTCTAGTTTTGCAGAGTTCTAAATGAAATGATTACTAAGCACCAAAGTTATCAACATATGTTGAGTACAATTAATGCCAAGTATCAGAAACTACATTTTCTGAGTTAGCTAGAGAATAACATAAGAGTTTGTTTTGGCATAGTGATCAAGGTAAATAGTTTTGGCTGACATCCATGTTTTGTATTTTTTCTTTTGAGATAATTATGGAGGTAATTACACATTTACTTAGTAATCATTGATCATTATGCCATACCTAGAGCCAATCTGATATTAGTAAGACTTAAGCGGAAAAATGAATTAATCTAAGCCGTAGATCTTGAATTAGTAAAATGTTTTGTTGATTATATAAGGTCAAGATCTAAACCCTAAAATGCAGTAGCAAGGGATAGAGAATGTGAAGGGAATAAATAGATAGGTATGATTTAGATAAGAGAAGTATTGAGATAGAGTTCAGTGACTGAGCTAAGTAGTGAAAGCATAGAAAAGAGATAGATCTAATAGATGAGACCAACATCACACAATAAAGAGAAGATCTATTATCTACATATAGTGAAAACCAAAAGATCAAGTACTGAGACATTCTAGCCAGTGTATCAAGGTAAATCTCTTAACTGAGTAGTCCTAACAGACTTTTTGTAATCTCTTAACCAAGTGCTTACTTTATTGTAAGCTTCAAATCCTTTTACAAGGTAGACTATATAAATCTTTTAGCTTTTAATAGAGAAGACCCCTCATAGGGTAGATCAAGTTTTGATCAAATTTTTTAAGCCCTAATAGGCAAATTTATTATTGTAGTAGTGAAGATTTATGGGTGTCATCCCCACCCCAATTTTACCTTTCGAGGGTTTCTGGGTAACCAAAATCTCTATGTTTTGAATGTATTCATGGATAATGTTTAGTTTATTAATCATTTGATTATATTCAAGTATTGATGATGCTATGAAAAAAATTTATTTATGTGAGAATGGTTTAGTAGGTGATTTCTGATTCACCCCCCCCCCCTTTTAGTATCACATTTCCCAATTATATTTCCAACTATTGGTATTAGAGCTGCAATGTTTCTTATATAAAGTCTAACCACTTAAAGAAAAATATCTTGAGATGGAAGTATATAAGCTGGGAAAGGTCATAGAGAATAATAAAATTGATGTACAACTAGCATTACAACAACTGGAAGCAGCTAGAGGCAAACTGAAGAAATCCTTGAGAAAAAGGAGAGAAATTGCTATTCAGCAAAATGAATCACAATATCAAGAAGAAGATACCACTGGATTATTTGATAATGGAAATACTACAGAAACTAACAAAGCCATAAAAGAGCTACTAGAGAAGAATACCATACTGAATGATGACATCATGAATGTAAAGAGAGAATAGGAGATTCAATCTGTCAGACTTTGTGAAGTTGTTGAATAGAAAAAAAACCTAAAGATGACAAGATAATGGTTGAAGAAGAAAAAAGGAAAATGGCAATGAGACTGGATGAAAGGATAAGTGACATGCAAAGGATGACTAATAATCAACTGGATATGGTAAATCAACTGCTACTATTTAATCAAGAGTTGGGCAGGAAAGATATGGAAATCAACCAACTGAGATCTAAGAATGATCAATTAAAGAATGAACTTAGAACTAAAAAGGAAATCAATGAAAGGATGAACAAACCTAATGAAGCTGAAAAATACTTTGAAGAAATATTAAGGTCACCAAGAAGATCTGATGATAGATCTGGACTTGGACTAAATGAACATGCTTCATCCACTAAAGAATGAGAATCATCAAAGAATGGAGAATAGAAAAATACAAAACCAAAGAACAACAAGCCCACATGCCATCACTGTGGAAAGTCAGGACATACAACCAACATATGTAGAAGCAAACATGGTAAGTTTGATTCAAAATCTAAGTTAAATGGAAATTACTTTAATTATAAGAAACATGGACATCAGGCACATGAATGTAGGTCTAAGGTTAGTAACCCACATACCTCACCTAAGTTTCAAGGAAATTGTTTCAACTATTAGAAGTATGGGCATAGAGCATTTGAATGTAGGTCTAAACCAAGATAGTCATCAAATGAATAGACTAAGTCACCTGTGAAGAAAAACTCATACAATTGGGATTACAACACATGGTACAGTTGTCATTATTGTGGAAAATATGGACACATTGGAGCGAAATGCATGAAGACTCATTTCAGAGGAAGATCCAAAAGTTGGATGACTCAAAGCATGGTATGTTACAAATTTAATAAAATAGGTCATCTTAAGAAAGATTATAGAACACCTATGTCGAGCAATAATCAAAATCAAAGTGAAGATATCTGTGAGAAATTGAAAAATCAGATGGACAAGACATGGAAGAAGAAAGAAGAAGGAAGCTCTAGTGAAGTTGGCACATCTAAGGTCACCCAATATGATGGATCAGGTGATCAAACTTCTTCTAATTAAGAATAAAAGGTATGTTTGAAACTAAATATTACAAAGTGATATAGGGGCAGGGTAGATACAAGCAGAATCAAGCAAAATTGAGTCCACTTGAATCCATAAACAAGCCCTACTTAGAGTTACACAATGGAAGAAATATAAAATAATATGAAATAAATGAAATCACATTGGATATGAGACAATCAACTAGAAGCAACAACAAAGAATTATATTATTTCTTTCAACATGCCCCGCTGCGAGGCCTTCCGGGTTTCGGCCTTATACAATGAGAATTATGAAATCAAAATTACAGCTTGCATCCTATCTTTGCCTCCAATGGTATATTTTGATAATCCTTCCTATATCTCACTCATCATGATCCTCTTGGTTCCTTACTACATCAATCTAGACTCCTTATATAGCTAGCTAAGCCACAAGTCAGCCAGTCAGGCATTTAATTACATTATAGGTCTAGTCTAGAAAATTTAAACCAAAACTAGTGCTAGAATGAATATAAATTGATGAACCTTTATATTTAGGTCATGACATGACCCAAAAACATGCATTTAACTATAGAAGGCCCCATTTGACCACACATAAGTGTGCAAGAAGAAACACTACATGTTACACCTGAAAATTGGTAGAAAATAGGTCTCGGTGGAAAATGGGCATAACTTTTTAATCATAATGAATTAGGGCTTCCAATCTTGGTAAATGATATTAATTTAGGTCCTCTAAAATTCCTTAAGATTGAAAAGGCTGATTCCTTATGGATCAAGATCACCACTATGAACAATCAACACCAAAACTACAAGAAAATGTAGTTTCGAGGGCAACGAAAACAACTGTAACTTTGGAACACTCCATCCAAAATTTATGTGCTCATAGGAGAAGCTTCCCAAATAGGTCCTCAACATAATGTAATTTTCACACACCATGAAACCAACAAATGCAACAATTATAAAGAAAACAACAGCAAACAAGTACAGAAATCAGGAAATGTTTTTGGTTGATGCAAGATTGCTCAAAGACCCAAGATGCTCCTGCATTAGACACCTAGGGTAAATAAAGAACCAATGTCCACATCAAGAACTACTCATATTTTGACCTGAATCATAAAGATCCAACTCAGCTTGTGTAATCCATGAACTATCTTGAATTGGCTTGTCTTTCCACTAAACTAGATGTTGCATGTAGTCTTTTCCTCTTGTACTCTTGCTCACTCTTTTATTCAAGATCTTCTCAATGTTGTATCTATTCTTCTTAGGATAGTCCATATCATCTTCAATCTCATCATTTGATTCAAAGTACTGAAATATATCAGCAATATTGAACATAGGTGATATATCCATGTCCTCTGGTAATTCCACTTCATAAGCATTTCCACTGTCAAACTTCTCCAAAATCTTACAAGGTCCAAAATTCTTCATTTTCAGCTTGTTGTAGGTACCAACTAGAAATCTATTCTTTTTCAAATGAATCATAACATCATCTCCAACTTCAAAATGTTTATGTCTCCTTCTCTTGTCTACTCTTTGTTTATATTTCTGATTACTATCCTCCAAATTCTTTTTAACTTCATCATGTAAAGTTCTTATGTGATCTGCAAAATGATCAACTTCAACACTTCTTGTCTCAATAGGTAAATCTCTCATCTCTATGGTTCCCTTAGGATGAAATCTAGTAACAATATCAAATTATGTCCTCTTAGTGCTTCTATTCATAGAATTATTATATGCAAACTCAATTTGTGCCAAAATCAAATCCCAATTAGCAGGCTTCTCTCCAACTAAACATCTCAACAAGTTTCCCAAACTTCTATTCACAAATTTAGTCTATCTATCTGTCAGAGGGTGAAATGTAGAACTAAACTTCAAATAAGTATTCATCTTCTTCCAAAGTGTTCTCCAAAAGTAACTAGTAAACTTAGTATCTCTATCTGAAACAATAGATTTAGGCAAACCATGCAATCTTACCACTTCCTTGAAGAATAATTCAGCTACATGCAATGCATCAGATGTCTTCTTACAAGGTATGAAATGAGCCATCTTAGAAAATCTGTCAACCAATACCAAAATAGAATCATTATCTCTCTGAGTTCTAGGAAATCCAAGAACAAAGTCCATACTCACATCTTCCCAAGGTCTATCAGGTATAGACAAAGGTGTATACAATCCCAAATTCTGACTAGTTCCTTTTGCTACTTGACAAATTATGTAACCTTTAACCATTCTCTATACATCTCTATAAACCTGTGGCCAAAAGTATCTTTCTAAAATCAAATTCATAGTTTTATCAATCCCAAAATGTCCAGCAAGTCCACCACTATGTTTCTCCTTCATTATGTTCTCTCTCATAGATCCTCTAGGTATGCACAACTGAACTCCTTTAAGCAACATGTCTTCTTGAATGAAATAATCAGTCCACTTATCACTCACTATGTGTTCCTTACAAGCTTTCCAAGGTTCTACAAAATCAATGTTAGCCTCATACAAAAACTTCAAATCGTCAAAACCAAGTACCTCAACTCTCATCTCTTTTAGCAAACTTCTTCTTTGGCTCAAGGCATCAAGAACCTTATTTGACTATCCACTATTATGCTTCAATGAAAAGAAAATATTCTGTTCTTTCATTTCTTTTGTAAATGTTTTGTCATCAAACAGGCATGCTCTGACTATGGTGTAGTGAATTTCATCAAACTTGTCTATCAATGGCAATAATACTTGTTTCTTTCCATCCATCCAAATAGTATATTGATTCAATCTACCATTATGAAAATCTTTCCTATCATACTACCAAGGTCTACCCAAAAGAATATGACAACAATCCATAGGCATAATATCACACAAGACTACATCATGGTAATTCCCATTTTTTTAATTTAACAAGGCATTGTTAAATTACAAGTAGTTTATGCTCCTACTGGATCCAAGCAATATGGTAAGTCTTAGGATGTTTCAATCTCTGCAACTACAACTTGTTAACTAGCTCTTCAGATGCCAAATTATTAGAACTTCCACTATCAATGATTACCTTGCAACATTTGTCAGCAATCTTACATCTGGTTCTGAACAAACTTTTTCTCAAAATAGGTTCCTCATCAACTTCTTCATTCCACAAGATCCTTCTTAACATCAAGTTCTCACCATGTTCAAGTTTATTAGACATTTCCTCAACCTCTTCACAAGCCAAATTATTTCTACCATTACCTCTAGTCTTCTTTCCAGAGTTAGTACATTCAAAAGCTCTATGTCGTTCTTCACCACATTTGTAACAAGTACCTCTAAACCAAGATTTCTCTTCTCTTTTCCCATTATTGTTATTCCTAGAGTAACTAGTATAGCTACCTCTAGAGTAATTACCTCTTTTACTAGTAGGGTCATCTTCCCATCCTTTATCTTTTACTAAATTTTTAGATATACTACTTTCTCCATCAGATCTGCCTCTACTTCTCTAAAATCTGCCACCTCTTCCTCTTTGTCTTTGTTCATGTCTCTTTGCCAATCTCTCTTTTTCCTTCAAAGAAAATTGATATGCTTCTTCCACACTATCAATCTTCACATAACTAATCTCATCTTGAATAGATGTCCTTAGGCCATTCAGATATCTAGCCACCTTCTCAACTTCATCATCCACATGTCCAGATCTAATATCCAATTTGTAAAATTCCTCAGTATATTCTTTCACACTCATGTCCTTTTGTCTCAAATTTTTCATTTTTCTCATAAAACTAACTTGGTAATCAGCTAGAAGAAACTTCTTCTTCATCTTTCCAAGCATCTTCATCCATGTCTTGATCTTTTCTTTTCCTCTCTTATGTCTCTCAGTTTGCAAATGATCCCACCAAAGAGATGCATGACCTTTCAACTTTGTAACTGTTATCTTAACCTTCTTGTTATTAGGAGTACCTTCATACTCAAAGTATTTATCCATCTTAGAGATCCAATCAAAAAGTGTATCAGTCTCAAGTCTTCCATCATAGCAAGAAAGTTCAACTGCAGGTCTGGAGTTAGCCTTAAACAAAACTCTCAAAAGTCTTTCCTCATCTTGTTCAACTTAAGGTTCAGTATTAGGTGCTGATTCTTCTTCTTCATCATCACTAACATCTTCAAGATGAGCTCCTCTTCTCTAGGTTGTCTCTACAGCTTCAAGCCTAGTTGCAATCTATCTCAACATATCCATGATAGCACTATCATTTCCTCTACCATGAACCACCTTGATAATCAGGTTCTAGCAAGATCATAACCTTGTAAAAGTTATAGGTTAGATCTCAGATCCACCAACCTACAACCAAACCAATAAGGTTATCCATGATCCAATCCATAAGAAAGAACTAGCTCTGATACCACTTGACACAGGGGCAGGGTAGATACAAGTAGAATCAAGCATAATTGAGTCCACTTGAATCCAAAAACAAGCCCTGCTTAGAGTTACACAATGGATGCAATATAAAATCACATGAAAGAAATGAAATCACATTGGGTATGAGAAAATCAACTAGCAGCAACAATAGAGAATTATATTATTTCTTTCAACATGCCTAGCTGTGAGGCCTTCCGGGTTTCGGCCTTATACAATGAGAATTATGAAATTAAAATCACAGATTGCATCCTATCTTTGTCTCCAATGATATATATTTATAATCCTTCCTAGATCTCTCTCATCATGATTCTCTTGATGCCCTACTACATCAATCTAGACTCCTTATATAACCATCTAAGGCACAAGTCAGCCAATCAGGCATTTAATTACATTATAGGTCCAGTTTGGAAGATTTAAACCAAAACTAATGCTAGAATGAATATAAATTAATGAACCTTTGGATTTAGGTCCTCACATGACCCAAAAACATTCCTTTAACTGCACAAGGCCCCATTTGATCATATGTAAGTGTGCAAGAAGAAATACTACATGTTACTCCCAAAAACTAGTGAAAAATAAATCCCGCAGAAAAATGGGCATAACTTTTTACTCATAATGAATTAGGGATTTTTCTCTTGGGAAATGATAGTACTTTAGGTCCTCTAAAACTTATTAAGATTTCAAAGGCTGATTCCTTATGGATCAAGATCAGCACTATGAAAAATCAGCACCAAAACTGCAAGAAAATGTGGTTCCGAGGGTAAGGAAAACAACTATAACTTTGGAATAGTCCATCCAAACTTGATGTGCTCATAGGAGAAGGTTCCCAAATAGGTCCTCAGCATAATGTAAGCTTTGAACACCATGAAACCAACAAATACAAAAATAATAAAGAAAACAACAACAAACAGGTACATAAATTAGGAAATATTTTTGGTTGATGCAAGATTGCTCAATGGTTATGTTTTTGGTTGAGCTATTTTGTAACGGTTATTTTGACTAAGCTTGTGTTAACCAAGGTTAGCATGAGTTTTTCGAGATAGCTTTAGTCCACTTACAAATTTTGTATGGAGCATTTATGTGGCCCTAATTTCATTTTTTAGAATCTATAAAGTGGAAAGTTGTCATTCATTTCATTTCACCTAGCAAATTTAGATTTCTTTTAGAGTGATTTCAACCATGAGAAACCAATCTATCAAGTTGATTCCAAATCTCTATAGTGTGTTGTTGGAAAAAATCATCTACATGGTACTTAGGAGAAAATGGTACATACCAAGCAAACATTTCTTTCTGAAATTTTAAAATTTGAAATGGCAGTTTTCAATGTGAAATGGTAGTTTTCAATGTGAAGAAACAAGGGATGGAAGTTTTCAATGTGAAATTGGTAAGGAATGAGGTCTGCAAGCCACGAATCTTTAAGACAATTTCAGAGTCCACAATTAAAGGAGATTTGGACAGACCCCTATCTTCAATCTTGGAAAATGTACTGATGATGAACGACATTAGGTCATGCTATATGTGCAAAATTGGTGAAATCGAAGATTACAAGATTAGGGAGGTGTATGACAAGTTATGTGTTAATAGAGTGTTGAAGCCAGAGTATAAATCAGTTTTCGAGAAAGGGTTAGTGCATGCCTTGGATTTCTCATAGAATTTTAAGGTTGAATGCATAAAAATTGTGTTGAGTCAAGTACATGACATGCAACTATGGCTGGAAGATGGACCCGTGAAGATAACGAAGGAAATGATCCAACAAGTCACTGGTTACCCTTCGATTCAAGGAAAATGAACAATGAAGTGTTCAAGAAAAGAGGAAATACATGCAAACACACAAGTTATATGGAAAAAATGAGGAATGACGATCTCTACCATTATAGATCTAGAAATTGATTTTGTTGTTAGGGTTATCTCGTACAAGTTCTATCAATCCATTCGATTGGATAGTCTCCCCTATATAGCAATGGACCGGGCATGGAAAATCATTAAGAAAGGGCACACATATGATCTTGCCAAGCTCCATCTGACTTAGCTTCTCAAGAATCTGAACTCAATCTAGTCTGCAAAGAACTCAATGTGTAAGTTTGGCTCTTTGCTAATCTGTCTATTCTTTTATGTAAAGAAGAATTTTCCTACTCATGGAGGTGTGATATGGGATAAGAAGAAACCCATTACTATAAAAATTAGTGATTTCATAGGTTAGATAGGAGATAGTTTTAATGGAGTAATGGACAATTATTTTTTTGAGTTTAAGAAGAAAATGAGGAAGAGTAGAATCCCTATGTCATTAGTTGAGAAGTATAGTAATGATATATGATTTCTAGTTGACACAGATTTCACATATGCACAAGAAATCCTTCCTAGGGGTTCATGGCTCATGCCACTACCCTATGAAATTAATATAGATGAAGCTACTACTACCATCACAACCCTCTTAGGTGAAGAAATTTTTAGCAAGGCACCCTACTTTGGGACATATGAGGAAGCCAAATCAAAAATCTCTTTGGGTTTAACTACTACAACCCTCGAGAGGAAGAGAAAGAAGATAGTAAAGAATGTAGAGAAGTATGTGAAAGAATCAGACAAGGGTGCTCCACTAGATTTAACCCAAGGTTTGGGAGAAGATGATCCAAGTGAATCTAGTGATAGTGAAGAAGAAGAAGAAACTGAAATAGAAGAGAAGAAAGGAAAGAAACCAATAATTGTCGAGTCCCCAACCAAGAAAAGAATACTAAAACCTAGATTGTCTTTGAAACCTATGTTGAGGCCTAGAACAAGGGGAGAAACTACTTAAACTCCTAAGGTATCCCTTGCATCCAGCAAGTGAAAACCTACACAACATAAGGAAGTGCTAAGTAAGGGAAGCAAAAGGCCTAGAAGGAAACTTGTATTGGTACAAGGAGATGATGAGGAAACCAAAAGTGATGAACAGGTGAAGAAGAAGATTAAAATCCAAGATGTTAAATCTACCATGGATGAAATATGCCATAAGATCAAAAACTCTACAAGAGTGGATGACTTGAAAGAGTTAAAGTTTTGAAGTTTGAGTATAGGAGAGAAAGAGAAAGTTGAAGATGTCATTCTTGAAATGCTTTGAACTTTCAAGATGTTACCCATTCAGTTGGAGAATTGAATCCCAAAGGAGCTGAGCAACATGGTTGCACAAAAATAGGAATAGGCCCTAAATACTAAAAAACAAATAAGAGAGAGCACTTTAGCACAAGTGAAGTCAAGTCTCACCCCTACCAATATCAAAAAAATTGTGGAGAAATACCATGCCAAATTTGATCCTAAGCTTAGAGCTTATCTGATCCTTCAACACAAGGTTGAGGATGTAGTATAGGAAAGTGTCAAGATTTGGAAGATAGTATATGGATTGTTGATTGATAAAGATGAAGGTGCTAGTACATCTAAGGATGTCGAGCCTAAAATAAAACAAAGTGTAATGGAATCACCCATTCTGGAGATAGAAGCTCCCAAGGTAGAGGAAATTTGGAAGGATCCTGAAGTGCACATTGTAGATATGACAGAGGATACACCAGTAAGGAATCTGGTATTAACTAAGGAAGACATAAAGGCCGAGACAACTAAAGACAAATCTTTTCCAGGTAGTAACCTAGTACTTTTGCAAGTCAAAGCTTATCTAGAAATTGATGTGACACCAACTAGTAACATTACCCCCATTAAATCTGAAGTTGTTATAGTTGATTTGTTAGCTAGTACTAGTATTACCAAGGAACCAAAGAAGCTAGCACCAGTTATTCAAACAACATCTATCGAGGGGATTCACCAGGAAAAGGAGGAGAAGTCAGAAGAAAAAGCTACTAGTCCTCATGAGGAGGATAAGGGAACTAAGGGAAAACAAGGAAAATTCAAAGTTGCTGAGGTACATGAGCCTACAGAACAAGAAGCAATAAAAGCTCTTGTACAGATGTCAAGTGGGAGCACACTGAAGAAAGAACACAAGTAGAAAATGGAAGTCTTCTCACCTGAGGTAACCATTGATTAGGTTATTACTATTCCTAAATGGGATATTGATAACTTATCTTATGAGAAAATACAAATATTGAAAGATCTATTATCAAGGAAATTTTGACAGGAAGAACTAAGAAGAGAACATCAGCAGAAACAAGTTCTGTATGAAATCAAAGACATATTTAATGATGTTTATGAATTATCAGATGTAAATAGTTCCGCTCTCCCATATTGGAACAACTTGTACATATTCTTCAAAAGGTAAATAATGATGCATGTAGCACTAGTGATAAATTGTTTGAGTGGTCAAAAAGAAAGTTTGAGACCAAAATGCTGGAGAAAGTATCTACCAAGATTGCAGTTAAATAGGTCGCACTTTCTACTTTGGTAGCAGAGACCAAATACGTCATTTTAAATGCAAACTCTTTGCTCACCAAACTATGTAATATTGAATATTTTACTGAGGAAAACCAATTTTGATTGAACAACTGTAGCAAGAACTTAAATCCACAAGTCATTCTTTAAGTGTTGATCCAGAACATAGTTCCAATCATTATGTCAAGATAATGCATACTCAAAGGAAGATAGCCGAGATGATGGCTAATGATAGGAAGATTAGATCTTGCCTACTTTCTATGAAAAAAATTTTAACACCTTACCTGGAGGCATTACAAAGAAACTTGGTCAAGGCTAAGTAATTAACTCAAAGGGTTTCGAATTTGTCTACTATCGAGAGCTTAATCAATCTAGCTACCGAGCTAGAAGTGTAGTCTGAAGTGTTAACTATTGTTGTTGGAGGATGGGAAACTACACTACACATGGTTATGATGCTTCACAAACCATTTTTGGAGAATCATTTTGAGATCCCCACTCTAGATGACATTCTTCATGTCAAAGTCAAGGGGGAAGTAAAATCATGACATGACACAAAGGGAGGTAACAAATTTTTGACAATTTTTGCATGTATATATCTCAGGGGGAGTATTTTTACTTATACTACATATTTTTTTAAAGGGAGATGTTGTCATGACAAAGTGGTTTTGCCACTAATGTCAAAGGGGGAGACTGTAGATCTCTATATTTTTTTTACTATAAGTGACTCGCACTTAGTCATATATCTAGGCAATGATGGTCGGTCATCACTGCAATCGAGTCATTATGTAAAGGCTGAGCTATGTAACGTTTACTTACCGAGTAGTAGTACTACTGAGTAAACTTATGGTCAGTATATATTTTTGTAGTATACCGAGTCTAGTTTTTTTAATTTCTATATGCAATGATTACTGAGTGCCAGAGTTATCAACATATGCCAAGTACAGTGAATGTTGAGTATCAGAAACTACATTTGCCAAGTTAGCCAAAGAATAACATAAGAGTTTGTTTTGGCATAGTGATCGAGGTAAATAGTTTTGGCTAACATCCATGTTTTGTATTTTGTCTATTGAGATAATTACGGAGGTAATTACAAATCTACTTAGTAATCATTGATCCCTATGCAATACCTAGAGCTAATCAGATATTAATAAGACTTAAGTGGAAAAAGGAATTAATCTAAGCCGTAGATCTTGAATCAGTAAAAATTTTTGTTGATTATATAAGCTAAAGATCTAAACCCTAAAATGTAGTAGCAAGGTATAGCGAATGTGAAGGAAATAAGAAGATAGGTATGATTCATATAAGAGAAGTATTCAGAGATAGAGTTCATTGACCGAGCTAAGCAATGAAAGCACAGAAAAGAGATAGATCTAATAGATTAGATCAACATCACACAGTAAAGAGAAGATTTATTATCTGCATATAGTGCAAACTGAAAGATCAGGTACCAAGACATTCTGTAATGTCCCCTTATTGGCTAGGTCTAGAAATAGGGACAATTACTATGTAAATTTAATAATGATAACAAAGGATCTAGTTTGAGAGGATAATATCCTTTGATGAACAATATGTGGGTAAGATATGGATCACCATCAATTATGTTTATCCAAATTGATTTGTATTTTTTATTTAATATGCTAGTCTACTCTTACTCACAATGGAAATGAGTTATGAGCTATGATTGCTATTCCTAAATTAATCTTTGAATGTATGCAATGAGTAGCTGGGAAGATTGATTATAGCAATCAAATTATTATCTCACATATGATGTTCTGACTCTTGTAATTAGTGATCTGCAGTATTGTCATCTAATGACATAGTTTCTATCCCCAATATGGAATTACTGACTTTCAACAATATCAATAACGATGTAACTGATATCAATGAAATATGCTGGCTGCAATGATGATGTCACTATTATGTTTTCAAACTTCTACAACTAAAATATATTGGTGATGCAATTTCTCGATAATAAGAGATGTAAAATATATGATAAAGAATAGGCTAGGTTCTCCCCTATTTTATACCTTGTAGACCAAATAGTTGCATCTTCTAACTTGAAGATCACACCCTTTCCTTAAATTGCTTCTCTTTGTACCGGTATATTATCACATCTATCCATAATTGATTTGTTATTACTTTTAAATTGCACATGTACACTAATTGCTGCTAATAATGACAGTTGTTATTGTTCTAAATCCCTGGTATTAATTATCGATTCTCAATCTTCTTATCAAACTGCCCTTATCCACCGATAATGGTGTAATCATTGACACAAATTAATATAATCGATGTAGAATAATTCCCGGTTCAAGCATTATACTTGGTTGCCTCGACGGTAGTTGATTATGTTTGGTGTTTAACCATTGTTAGTCCTCGAACTATGCACGGTACTCTATCCATTACAAATCAATATGGTATATTCAATAGATGCTCATGGTGACGGCTTTAAGGGAGTCTCATGTCCATACAAAACTCTCCGCTAATGGTAATGGTAATTAAATATTAATCCCTGATACCATCGTGATTTCCATAAACACAATTTCTGACATTAATTCTTCCCTTTATCGATTAGATATGATATTGACCTTTGCTTGCAACTATTTCAACAGTGTATTTAAAGATAAGCAGACGTCTGTAATAAATGATGCAAAGCACATAATTTCTTAGCTGCATTGACTATGTCTATATGGAATTATCATTGCTTATGCCTGTGTAGACTTAGGTTGTCGGATATGTCGACTTAGTTTAATATTATTCCCTTAATATTTAATATCATATTATATTACTATGTTAAGATTTATATTATGATATTTATTATATTATTTTATTAGTATTTGTTATAACTATATTATTATTTTAATATATTATTATATTTATAAATTATATTAATATTTTAATAATATATTATTAATAATAGATTTACTATTATTAGTTTATTAACATTTGAGTTATTATTATTTTTCTTTAATTTATTAATTTATTTTATATTATAATATTTAATATTTTAATCTTATAGTCATTTATTTTTACTAGGTTCCTTTTCAAAATGGGTCATGACATGACCGCCCTTCCTGAAATTGCTTGTCCTCAAGCAATGTGAACCTTTGGTGTGAATGGTGTTGCTATACAACTTGGATATCTAGTTTGAACTTACAAATTGCTTCATATCTCCTTATTTATTCTAAGAGTTAAATAATGAACATACACAATAGAAATATAAGTATAAACTTGGATGCATAAAGACACAAAGAAGACACAACGTATACACATTAATGCATGAAGACACGAAGCAAACACGATGCAGACACATAAAACACATTTTCTTGATTAAACCCTACAATTTACAATTTGCAATGAGATAGGGTTAGGGAAATTGTTTACCAAATTTACTTCTCCTTTATGATGTTGATTATGAACCCTGCAACCACAAGTGATCATAAGTACATACATATGTATATATAAGATTCAAAGAAAAGTTGAGTCATGATAAATAAGTTCAAACGAATCCCATACTAAGCCCAAGAGTAGAACTTTGGCCCCCTTGGCCTCAGTGGTAGGTGTTAGGCATCCACATGAGGTGGTCTACTTAGCAGATTGTTTGTTTTTCTTATCTATTTATGCCTCATCTCTTTTTCTTTAGAAAATAACAAGGTGCTCTTAGCATCTTTCCCTTAACTAGTACTACAATAGGGTGCCCTATCCATTCTCCCTTATCACAAAGTAGTAGGGTGCCTTCATAGCGGTTCTCCCTTAACTACTATTGCAATAAGGTGCCCTAGTGATTCTCCCTTGATTGCAGACTCCATAGGAAAGGTACTTGCAATAGGGTGCCCTAGCGGTTCTCCCTTAATCGCATAGCAGTAGGCTTCCCTCTTAGTGGTTCACCTTTAACTGCCATTGCAATAGGGTGCCCTAGCAATTCTCCCTTAATTGCAGCCTTCATTTTCCTCTTTTTAGTTAACTCATATGTTAAATATTTTAATCAGATTACATAAATAGAGATTAATCATTATTTCTAGATTACCAATTAAGACAAATTTCTAAGTTGTTATAACTAGAGTTGAACTTCCTTGAAGCTCCATTGGCTTTCTCCTCCATTCATCGATTGAATGTTGTTGAGGTTCCCTTGATCATATTTCATTTTCTTAGGGGGTGTTCCTTCTATCTTTGTGTCGAGTGTTGCTTCTATTCTATGAACTTGACTTCTATTTCTGCACTTATGCCCTAGTTCCCATGATTCTTTGCATCTAAAACATAAATTTTTTCTTCTTAAGTCTTCTCATTGTTTTTGAGCTTTATCATCTTGGCATACATGTCCGCGATCAAAGTTCTCATTGCAGTGAAAGCATTTTCTTTTTGGGAATCCTTGCTTATTTTTTTCTTCCTGCCCATGGAATTGTTTTCTATGGTTTCTTGAGGATTTACTACTTGATGATGAAACTTCTAGTCTCAAAGCAATTTCAATGGCATCATCAAGAGATGCTGGTTTGAGAGCACTAACCAAACCTCTTAGTGAATCTTTTAATCCTTCCATGAACAAGTATGTTAGTCTGTTGTCATCTACTCCTGAAACTCGAACTCAGAGTTTTTGGAACTCAAAAATATACCCTTCAATTGATCCTTGTTGCTTGATTTGTGTCAACTTTTTAAAGTCTTCTTGGGGATGTCTTCTATCAAATCTTTTGATAAGCCTTCGTGCAAATTCTTCATAGGATGTTACGTTTTGATGACCCTGGGTGTGGATTCCATGGTACCACCATTTGTATGCTATGCCTTCTAAGTGGAGGATGGAAAATTGGAGTGCATCATCCTCTGTCATTGGACTAAGGGTAAGGTAAGTATTTAACTTTTGTAGCCAACCATGTGCAGTAATTTTTCCAGACCCATCAAAATTTAGGAGTGTTACTTTATTCACCTTGTTTTTAAGCTCTTTATTTTGAGGTCTCCTTTCTCTCCTAGGTGCTTCATGTCTGTTAGCTTCACAAAATTCTCTAAAAGTTACCAATTCTCTAATTTCCGGCTCAAGGCTTGCATAAGCTCTAGCATTCTCAATGGCATTATTGGTTGCTTGTCCCACTCCTTCCTCCATCGAGGTATCCTCTCTAGGTAAAAAGGGAGGTTTGGGCACCCTAGATGATGAAGCTCCATTATTTTTTGAGTGATTTGAGCTTATGTCTCTCCCACTATAATTATTGTTCTTTAGGTTGTTTATGGAATTTCCCATGTTTTGCAATGCTTGGAGAAGTGCTTGGTTTGACCTCTCTATTTGATCCGCTAAGGTTTGGTTGGTTTGTTCCATGATATTCCTAAGTTCATTAGATAATTGTTCAGCCATGGCAATACTACCTCTAGTTTGCATGAACTTTATTTTCACAGGATGGCAGGATTATGCTCTGATACCACTTGTAATGTCCCCTTATTGGCTAGGTCTAGAAACAGGGACAATTACTATGTAAATTTAATAATGAGAACAAAGGATATAGTTTGAGAGGATAATATCCTTTGATGAACAATATGTGGATAAGATATGGATCACCATCAATTATGTTTATCCAAATTGATTTGTATTTTTTATTTCATATGCTAGTCTACTCTTACTCACAATGGAAATGAGTTATGAGCTATGATTGCTATTCCTAAATTAATCTTTGAATGTATGCAACGAATAGCTGGGAAGATTGATTATAGCAATCAAATTATTATCTCACATATGATGTTCCGACTCTTGTAATTAGTGATCTGTAGTATTGTCATCTAATGACAGAGTTTCTATCCCCAATATGGAATTACTGACTTTCAACAATATCAATAATGATGTAATTGATATCAATGAAATATGCTGGCAGCAATGATGATGTCACTGTTATGTTTTCAAACTTCTACAACTAAAATATATTGGTGATGCAATTTCTCAATAATAAGAGATGTAAAATATATGATAAAGAATAGGCTAGGTTCTCCCCTATTTTATACCTTGTAGACCAAATAGTTACATCTTCTAACTTGAAGATCACACCCTTTCCTTAAATTGCTTCTCTTTGTACCGGTATATTATCACATCTATCCATAATTGATTTGTTATTACTTTTAAATTGCACATGTACACTAATTGCTGCTAATAATGATAGTTGTTATTGTTCTAAATCCTTGGTATTAATTATCGATTCTCAATCTTCTTATCAAACTGCCCTTATCCACCGATAATGGTGTAATCATTGATGCATCTTAATATAATCGATGCAGAATAATTCTTGGTTCAAGCATTATACTTGGTTGCCTCGATGGTAGTTGATTATGTTTGGTGTTTAACCATTGTTAGTCCTCGAACTATGCACGGTACTCTGTCCATTACAAATCAATATGGTATATTCAATAGATGCTCATGGCGACGGCTTTAAGGGAGTCTCATGTCCATACAAAACTCTCCGCTAATGGTAATGGTAATTAAATATTAATCCCTGATACCATCGTGACTTCCATAAACATAATTGCCGACATTAATTCTTCCCTTTATTGATTAGATATGATATTGACCTTTGCTTGCAACTATTTCAATAGTGTATTTAAAGATAAGCAGACGTCTGTAATAAATGATGCAAAGCACATAATTTCTTATCCGCATTGACTACATCTATATGGAATTATCATTGCTTATGCCTGTGTAGACTTAGGTTGTTGGATATGTCGACTTAGTTTAATATTATTCCCTTAATATTTTATATCATATTATATTACTATGTTAAGATTTATATTATGATATTTATTATATTATTTTATTAGTATTTGTTATAACTATATTATTATTTTAATATATTATTATATTTATAAATTATATTAATATTTTAATAATATATTATTAATAATAGATTTACTATTATTAGTTTATTAACATTTGAGTTATTATTATTTTTCTTTAATTTATTAATTTATTTTATATTATAATATTTAATATTTTAATCTTATAGTCATTTATTTTTACTAAGTTCCATTTCAAAATGGGTCATGACACATTCTAACCAGTGTATTGGGGTAAATCTCTTAACTGAGTAGTCCTAATTGTAAGTTTCAAATCCTTTTACAAGGTAGACTATATAAGTCTTTTAGATTTTAACAAAGAAGACCCCTCATAGGGTAGATCAAGTTTTGATCAAATTTTGTAAGCCCTAACAATTAAATTTATTATTGCAGTAGTGAAGATTTGTGGGTGTCATGCCCACCCCAGTTTTACCTTTCAAGGGTTTTCAGGTAACCAAAATCTCTATGTTTTGAATGTATTCATGGATAATAATTAGTTTATTAATCATTTGACTATGTTCAAGTATTGATGATGCTATGAAATTTTTTTATTTATGTGAGAATGGTTTAGTAGGTGATTTCTGATTCACCCTCTCCCCCCTCAGTATCACATTTCCCAATTATATTTCAAACAGTTTTGAGGTCCCTTCAAAACTTGTTTTTATCATAGTGTGTGTTCACTAGAATGTAATGTATAAAATATGGTGTGTGGGAAAAGTAAGATCTTCTTAATGCCAAATTCCCAAAGCAAAGATCCAAATTGCTCAACCAAAAGAAAATAGTTAATGCATAACCGAATCAATGGATGAAGAATATGAAGAAAGGATAAAACCTTATATTCTATTATGGAAAGGAAACATAGAAATATTAATTGAATTGAAGACAAGTACTAACCTCAAAATATGACAGATCTAGAAAATACTATTTTCTAGTGTCTATACCTAGTTTCAAGAAATTCTACAACTGGATCTAGCTTGGAAATACATAAATAATGAAAACCTAGAAACCTTCTATTGTTCTGAGAAAGGTTGACCTTGACCTAAAATAGGGGCAAGATCTTACCCCAAGGCACAATCTTACCCCTAAAAGTTGACCTTGACCTACACTATTCTGACGAAAATTCTATTCGTGAATCCTAAAAGTTCTGCGAAAAGGGTACTCATATCTAATTTTTGATTCATTGTCTCACACCTATGCCTGCAAGAAAAAGGGTTTCTATTTGTTGGCTAAGGGGTTTGCCTTGGTCAAACTATTAGGAATAGGAACATTGAGGAGGGGGGGGGGGGTTGTGAACTAGTGTTTTATATATTAATACTTTTCCTTTACTCTTGAATCTTAACTTAGTTTCTTATGTATTGAAATCAATATCAATTCAAGTAAGATAAAAAACCACAACACATAACACCAAATATGATTATGGGGAAACCCAAATAAGTGAAAACCCCAGTAGGAATTGACACCCACTAAGAACTGCACTAGTGTTTTATGATCGCTATTAGAAGATCTTGCGACCCTGTTAGGAGTTGTTCTTTACAATACTTTTAGTACAGTGACCTAGTCAAGGGTCACAACCTATTAGGAGTCTTTTACAATTAACCTTGTTAGGGGTGGAGATACACTTTCCTAATGCTCACTGCTCAATTGTTGAAGGCTACAACTTTGTAGATCTCAAATACACACTATATTTGCAAGGTGAATTGTTGTTGTGACACAGCTTCTTTGATGAGTTCCTTTTGTGCACTTATGCTTTAGCCTCTTGTAAAGCACTAAAACATACTAAATAATCTTTGCATACCTCTACTTTTCTCTTACCTATTTTTATATCTCATGCCATACTTAATTACAAGGGCACATGTCTTATTTATCTATGCATACAAAACTTTTCCTTACATCAGCCTATAACTAATTACATACAATGCTTCCACTTGAATCAGATCAAGCATGTTTACATATTATCATATTAACATGTCTATGACCTAAATACAATAGGAACATATCCTTTACAAAATAATATTACAAGTGTTAAAAAAGTACAAACAGTAAGCCTTGTACTCTATTTTTTTTTGCCACTTACTGACTATGACTCTTCAACTGGTTGTATCTTCATCATACTAACTCATCTGATCATGCTCTCTTAGAATTAGCATGATTACATATCCACAAGCTTATCTTCAAGGTCACATATCATAACTCAGTCAGACGCATGTGCGTTGATGCTCTATTCACTTGGTACTCTGTTAACTGTCTAGTCTTTCTCACTTAACCAAATTCTGATGTTCTAATTGCTTTCACTGACTCCATAGTATCATATGACTTTGTTTCCATAATGAAAAAATAATCATAGTCATATATATCAGTATACTCAACTTTCCAACAATCTCCCCCTTTGTCATTAATGGAAACAAAGGAATATGGCCAGGTTACTAGCTGTATCTTTATATAAAATTTCTAATACATAATCTAACTTATATCTCACCTTTCACTATGTACTATACTCCCCTTTACATCACATACAAAACTCCATATTCTCTCTTCTATATTCTATACTCCCACTTTGGCATTAATGACAAAGGTGCTTCAAAAATTATATCCACAAGTACTTACATAGCTAATACATTCGGGTAGGCTATCTGAAGATTTGCAATCTCATTCTGCTAGAACTTCTTCAATGTGTCTATTGTTTGGAGATGGGCACACAAAGCATATGTCAAATTTTCCATCTTCTCCAAATCTAAACTAGGACCTTGATCATATTTCACCATAGTGGCATCAATCTCCTTGATGTTTTGGTTCAATACATCTAATGAGGGCTCAAGAGCATTTATTAGTTGTGTTTTCCTTGCCCTTATCTTGGACATTTCCTTCTCTGCCTTTTGTATTTCATCAAGTTGTCCTTGGTACACATTGTTACACTTTTTTATAGTAGAGGAAGGATCTTCTACTAATTTCCACACTACTTCTATCATAGCTTCTTCTTCCTGGATTTTCTTGTAGAGATCTACAGTCAGCTTGCCTTGGTTCATGCAATCTACTATGATTTTATTTCATTTTGTTCCAATTTCTTTTAATGAAGCTTGACCAATCTTCAGAGAGTTAAGGTCAAGTGCAAAATATTTAGTTAGCTCATTCAATCTCTTCTTGAGATACTTTCCTTCAGCTACTTTGGTTGCTGATTCTTCCAGGCTAGAAAAGTTAGTTTTGAAGTTTGTTAAAATGGTACTAACATCATCCATAGAATGCACCTTTGTCACCTTCTTCTCTTCTGGTAGTATACTATTCAGGATATTGACTAATTCAACAAATAGATTGTTTTTCATCACTTGTTTCTCCTTAGCCTTCTCCATTGCAAGGACACTAATCCTGACCAAGTCTTCTTCTCCCCATGAATCCAAGCTTGTAGTATTAGGAGTCAAACTTGACAATAATGATGTTGATGGCATATGAGTGATAGGTGTGTTGTCCATCACTTCTATCTTTATCCTTATTGTTGGTTCTTTTTCCTTCTCCTCTTCTTCTTCTTTCTCCTCTTCTTTACCTGTTAGATCCGCAATCATCACTTCTTCTTGCCACTTAGGTGAATTATCACCATGTAGTATTTCTACCTCTTGTGTACTCACAAAGGCTTCCTCAAATTTGTCCAAGTCTTTTTCAGTGGCCTCCATTGATATCTCCACATTGTCAATCATTATTGTGTCATCTTTTTGTGTTCCGAGCATGGGCACAGACTTTACTTCATCTGTAGACATTGTCACTGAGGGTATTGATTCATGCAGACCTACTCCTGGTGCATTTGTGATCTTTGATTCCTTGTCTTTCTTAGAGGGCACTTGATTTGTGGGCATGGTAGATGGATACACATGTCTGTTTAAGAAAAATTTCTCTAATGCTTTCTTAGTTTCTTTTTCTACCAACTCATAGTCTTTATCCATTATTTATAGAGTTCTTAGTTTTGTTCTTAGGTGCGGCTTCACCAGATCCAACAATAGTGTTTTCTCTTCTAATGAGCATACATAGAGGCTTTCATCTAAAATTATTTTCCTTATTTTGAGGTCTTCCTCAATAGCCCATCTCTTTAAGAATTCCAAAATGTTCCATAATTTGTTCATAATGACTATTTTAAGTTCCAAGAATGTCTTCTTGAACTTAATCATATATTTTATTATCATACCATGGATCTCTGACTTATCAATCTCATTATACATATCAAATAATTTCCTTATCTAATCAATTCTTTCTCCATCAACTATCCCAATGTTCAATACTTGAATAATTTGTATAAAACCTACCTTGGGAGGTTCTTGAGTGTTCCATCTTGAATTTCTAGTTGTCCTATAGGATGGATGGCTTGCACTAGTTTCCTTCTTCCTCTTTGGCATATTTCTATACTTAGGAGATGATTTGGACTCTACATCAACTATATCTAAGGGTGCAAGTGTGTTCTTAGTAGTTTTTCTATTCTTTTCCTTAGGATCATGTAATTTCTCATCTTTTGCTCCATGAGTGGGTGTGCTATAAAGCCGCATTGCAATCATGGCTTCCCTTTCCTTATCTAGATCAGCTTGAGTCACACCATGAATCTTCATTATTTCTAAGGTAATTTTGGAAGCTTTCCTATTGGTTGTAGCACTGTTAAGAACTTCATCAACTTCCCTTGTCTTTTCTTCATAGGTACCCCATCTAGGCTCATTGGGATCCTTTGGTGCTTTAAGGAGGACTTTTTCATATGCCTCTAAGATGTGCTTCTCCACTTCATACCCAAGTGGATGAATCCACTTGGTCCTTGGTTCCACTACTTTCATACAACTGGTATTTGTATCCACCATAAAATATATACTATCTTTGTACTTCTCAATAATGCTTTCAGGTATCCTATACCTCATCTGCATTCTTATCCTAAAAGTTTTAAACTCTAAATCTATATAATCCTTTAGTGTACCTTAGTTGATGCCTTAAGAGATATTTGTGGCATTGTAGGTAAGATTTTGTCTAGGTATAATTATAATACTTTCCCAGCTATATAAAATTACATATAGATTATCAAAGACCCAAACCTAAATATCTTGGTCTTGTCATGCTTGATTACCCTGATGTTGTCCATCAACTATGTGCGCAAGATCTCACACAAGTTGAATTATCCTTTCTCTTTTACAATCTTGATGGCTGCTAGAATAGTGGGTACAGACACACTATCGACCCTGTTGGCATGTTGGAACTTGTATCTAAGTATCATGGACATCAATTTGATGTTTTTCTCCTCAATTGGCTCAATTGTCATGTTGTGCTTATCACTGTGATATTTTTAGGCTTGTTCAACCAAATTTATAACATCCTTTCTAGTGGGAAGGATGGTGTCAGTCTTTGGTAATTTGGTCATTTCATGGATTAGGTCTAAGGTGATGTAGATTGGAACTTCACCTATCTACTATAGGTCATCATGAATTCTGCTCAATAGAATCTTGATCAATTTAGATTCACAAAACTCATAAGACGTAGCATACTCTATAATGGGGTAGCCTTCCAACTGCATGAACTCATCAATGAATGTTTTGTCTGGTTTGATCATGGTTTCCATGTGCACCTTGATTCTATCCAGTCCTACTTGTTCCTTTTTGTAGAAGATGTATGCATGTTTATCTTCTACGTGCATAATGCCCATTGGGGTTCTAGAAAAGGCTCCTTCTAGGTCATCTAAGGTGGACTTGAAGGGATTCCTCATAAACACATATCTTTTTTCTTTCAGCAACATCAAATACAATTGGTGTATCCATGCCTTAATTGAATTCTATTGATGGTATAGACTGTTGTATTGACCGCATCTCTCCAATAGGTATGTCAAACTTTTCCTTCTATCATAATGGTGCACACTATATCAAGAATGATCCTATTCCTTCTCTCTAAAATTCCATTCTGCTGAGGGGTTCTAGGTGAACTTAACTATCTCTTTATGCCATGTTATTTTTAGTACTCATAGAATCTGTTAGAAGTCTTTTCTCCTCCTCTATCTAATCTCAAACATTTTATTTTTAGTCCAGATTCATTCTCAACCTTAGCTTTGAATATTTTTAACTTCTCAAAAGCTTTTGACTTATCTTTTAAGAACACAACCCACATCATCCTAGTATAATCATCAACAAACAAAATGAAATACCTTTCACCATAGTATGATCTTGTTTGAGTTGGACCACATAGGTTTGTATGAATTAGATTCAACTTGTTCTTTGCTAAATTCTACTTACTCCTAAAGGAATTTCTCACATTCTTTCCCATCACACATTCCCTACATAGTATCAACTAGCTTTGCTATGTTAGGTAGATCTCTTACTGCCTTAACATTGCTTATCTTTACTATGTTATCAAAATTAATATGACATAGTCTTTTATGCCATAACCAATTGTCATCAACTTTAGGAACAAAAAAAAATTGCTTCTGAATTGAGTTGAAAAACATTACCTCTTGTCTTTGAGCCTGATGAAATCATAACACCATCCTTTTGTTAATGATGCATTTCTCATCTTTTAACTCCAACTGATAGCCTTTTCCAAGTAGTTGTCCAACACAAAAAAGGTTATGTTTCAAACCATCAACATAAAGAACATCATCTGTACTGTTCTTTCCATCTAGAATGATGGCTCCTCTACCAACTATAGGTTTAGGAGCATTGTGTCCAAATCTAACCATAACACCATTGTATTTTTCCAAATGAACAAACCTCCCTTTATCACATGTCATGTGATGTGAAAAACCACTATCTATAATCCAATCCATCCTTATGTCATCTTGTGAAATCAATGCAAGCTCTTGATTCTCTTTCTTATCTTCATGAGCTATCTTATTATTCATTTTGTATATAATAGAAATGAATCCAATTTATTCTTCACCAAATTCTTCATCTGAAACTCCATCTCCAGCATAGTAGCATTCCTTGGAATACTTAGGCTTGTAATCCTTTTTAAACTTTCTAGCTCTAGTGGGACACTTAGATGCAAAGTCACCAATCTTATTACATGAAAAACACTTAAATGGTAATTCACCTTCATATTTTCCTTTTCCTTTCTTTTATCTTTTGGAAATCATAGCAATAAAATCATCTAATGTTTTCTCTTCATCATCATCATCAAATTATGAAAAGTGTTTGCATATTTCTTACCATGAACTGTTGCTTTGAAAGTTGTCTCACTCTTTGGTTCTATCTTCAATCTTGAAATCTTAAAAGTTGAGATTTTGCTGATCAAGGTCTTTCTCTTGAAATTTGATGTAAGCTACATGGTCTCATCAAGGATGTTGATCTTGCTTTCATATTCTAGAGTAAGAGTAGTCATCAACTTGTCCATAATATCTTTTTCTGAGATCTCTTTACCATTGTTCCTGCTTCCATCAACTGCTTCATTAATCCTCTGATTGTAAGTTCTAATATTTTTTTTAGGAAAAATCTCTAATGCATTTTATCTTTTCTTCCATGTCTTTTTGTGCACATCCTTTGCTTGTTTGTCTCTTTTAAATATGTCTTCTAGGTGCTTCCATATTTTGTGGGTTGTATCTATCTTTTTTACTTCTGAAAATTCACCATTAGATAGGGCACTCATAAGGGCTTCTTTAGAAATACCATTCTGATGAAACAATTCCTTTTGTTTGTCAGTAGCATCATCCTTTTCAAGGTCTTCTAAAGTAGGAATCTTGTCTTCTTTGATAGTTACATTAAAAACATCAAAAGTAATGCACTGCAAATGGGTCACCATCTTGTTCTTGCAATCAAGATAATTCTCTCTATTGAAATTAGGACTTTGTTTCCTAAAGTACACCATCTGATCAACCTAAAGTTGTTAAACTTTCTCTCCATGGCACTTGGCTCTAATACCAATTGTTAGGAATAGTCCCAAGAGATAACTGAGAAGGGGGGGTGAATCAGTTATCTACAAGATTCAATTCTTTATCCAATTAAGTATACTTAAACATAAAGCATAAACACAATGAAAGAGCACATGAACACAACACAAATATTTTTGTCATGAGGAAACCCAAATAGGTAAAAACCCAAGTGGGACTTGATACCCTCTAAAATTCTATACTAGTGTATAATGATCTTTGTTAGAAGATCCTTTACCCTGTTAGGAGTAGCTTTACAATATATTAAGTATAATAGACCTGGTCAAGGGTCAGACCCTGTTAGGAGTCTTTTATAATTTTCCATGTTAGGGGAGAGGATGCACTATCTGAGAGCTCACTGCTCAAATGGGTGAAGGCTACAACCTTTTGAATAAAAGATACACACTATATCTAGATCTTGGTAAATTGCACTTTGACCTGATGTCTGGATCAATTCCAATGAATAGCTCAAGTACTTTACTTGGTCACATAGACCTTCTTCTGATGGATCAACACTCCACACACTCTGCTCTACTCTACTTAATCCACTATGAACCACACTTCAACAATCACAAATGACTACCTATAAATATCTTTCCTCCAAATGATATAATTAGGTTGGCCTATTAGAACCACCTTGAAATCATATTAGAAAAACCATAACAAAATCTAATAAACATTTTGTTGGTTCTACTATGCACATAACACATTCTGGGACCTATCTAATAAAATAATTTTAGACGCACACTACACATTTTTTACTGTACCAAAACAATTGGAACTTTCTCTATAGGCTGAATTAATTCATGCACACTTAACCAAACATCAATAACACTTCTCCAAGAATAAATCCAAGGGAGCATACCATAAAGATAGGTGCACCTCAAGAACCAATAAAATCTTTGTCGGCTCTTCTAAATAAACACAAGAAACTACTGCTGGTGAATAGCGACTGCATAACTTCACTTGCATTCATCATCAAACCACACATCCATGAACTTAACATCAATAACATGTGTTGAACATGTATCCAAGTGCACAAGGCTCCATGATAACTCTATAGACAACCATACACAAAACATTGTATGTTACTCTATTAGGAACACTACTGACACCAGCTACTATAGAACTATTTGTACTAACAGTTATCCTCTGCACCCATGATATCATGCTGATATCATGTCCATGCTATATATACTAAAAGCTTATAGCATAAGACTTCCATGCATGCTACTTTCCATATGTTATCATCAATGACAAACATAAAGTCAATACTAGCCTACTGGAAAATCTCCAATAATCTCCCCCTTTGGCATTGATGGCAACATGTGGAATGAAAAACCACCACCAAGCCAAATGAACATTTATTTTATAACATTCTCCATTTCCTCTTCAAAACTCCCCCAAGGATGAATCCTTTATCTGCAACAATATTTTCTAATATTCTCCATTTCCTCAACTATACTGCTATCATAATTGAATGTTTCTCCCCCTTAGTATATTACTCCTCTTTTTACTTCTATTTTTCATGACTCTATATATTACTCCCCCTTTGACATGAATGGAAAAGGGAACCATTCATTTTAAGAATTGGTACTACTCTTGAGGTAGATTAGTCAACCTTTCATCAGTCCTAGAGGACTGATGCCTTTCCTTCTTTCTTCTAAGTCGAATCAGGGAAGGGAATTACTCCCAACCTCTCCTTAAGATACTCAAAAGTATGCTTAGGCAAGGACTTTCTGAATATATCTGCTAGCTAATCTTTAGTACTCAAATAGTCCATCTTGACTTCTTTCTCTACCACTTCATCTCTTAGGAAGTGATACTTGATCTCTATGTGCTTTGTCTTTGCATCCATCATAGGGTTCTTTGAAATATTTATAGTGCTAGTGTTATCACAATGAATAACAATAGGATAATCAATCTGAATTCCAAAATATTTTATCATCTACTTGATCCAAACAATTGTTGAACCATTCAAGGCTACTGCAACATACTCCACTTTTGTTGTTGATTGAGCAATATAATTTTGTTTATTTCTTGTCCAAGTGACAAGTCTATCACTAAGAAGCACTACTCCACTTGAAGTACTCTTTTTTTCATCAACACATCCTACCCAATTTGCATCATTGTACACATGAAGCTCAACATTTTCTAAATTAGGATACCATAGACCATAAGCTATAGTGCCCTGCAAGTATCAAAATATTCTTTTTACTACCATGAGGTGACTTTGTTTAGGTTCTGATGAAAATATTCCAGCTAAGCCAACTACATTGGAAATATCACGTCTAGTCTGAGTAAGATATATGAGTTTACCAATCATAGACTTATACAATGTTATATCTACTTCTCGTGAGTCATCTTCTTTTGTAAGCTTGCAACTAGTGATCATAGGGGTTCCTATTAGCTTGCAATCATCCATCTTGAATTTCTTTAGTATCACTTTCACATACTTTGATTGATTAATGAAAATTCCTTTTTCTATCTGTTGCACATTTAGTCCCAAAAAGTACTTGATAGGACCAATCATACTCATCTCAAACTCACTCTACATTTCTTTGGAAAATTCAGCACTGAGTTTGTCATTACCTCCAAAGATAATGTCATTAACAAATATAGCTACAAGTATTAAACCTTCAGATGTTTCTCTAATGAATAGATTACAATCTTCTGCTCCTTTCTTAAATCCAATATTTGTTAAGTATCCATCTAATCTCTCATACCATGGTCTAGGGGCTTGCTTAAGTCCATAGAGGGCCTTCTTCAATCTTCATACCATATCAAGTTTGTTTGATAAGGTGAATCCTTTTAGCTACTCAATGTATACTTCTTCTTTCAAATCTCCATTCAAGGATGCTGACTTGACATCCATCTGATAAACTTTGAAGTTTTTGACCATAGAATAGGCTAAAAACAACTTAATAGCTTCCAATCTACTCATAGGTGCAAATGTGTCTAAATAGTCAATGCCTTCTCTTTGCACATATCCCTTACATACTAGTCTTGCTTTATTTCTTACTACTATACCATCTTCATTCATCTTGTTTCTGAATATCCACTTTTTTTCAATCACATTCTTATCACTAGGTCTTGGGACCAGTTCCCAAGTGTCATTCTTAATAATCTGATCAAGTTCTTCTTTCATAGCATCATGCCAATCTAAATCATTACAAGCATCTTCAATACTTAGAGGTTCAATCTGAGATAGTAAACATACCACTTCATTGCTAGTTGAGTTCTTTTCTTGTGATCTTGTTAAGAATTTTCCACTCTGGTCTCCAATGATGTCTTCCTTGGAATGATTTCTTGATGTAAACTTTGGAACTTTAGATGATGCTAACTCATCAGCCTTAGGACTATTTTCTTCACTTGTCTCAGGGTCATTGAATAACACATCAATACTATCAAACATTTCTTCAATAACTCTCTCACTAGTGGATGGTCTAGGTTCCTCTTCAATCATGGGTGAGTAGTCATGATATCTTTCTTCAATCGTTAACTTTTCATCAATATTTAAATGAGCACTTTCAATGATATTTTTCAATCTTAAATTGAAACATCTATAAGCTTTACTTTTAGTAGAGTAACCAAGAAAAATACCTTCATCACTTCTTGCATCAAACTTGCCTAATGCTTCATCCCTCTTGATATAGCCCTTGCTTCCAAATATTCTGAATTATTTTTATGTGGGAACATTACCAAACCATAGTTCATAATGTGTTTTGTCAGTACCAAGCCTTAATTGAATTCTATTGATGGTATAGACTATTGTATTGACCGCATCTCTCCAATAGGTGTGTGCAACTTTTCCTTATATCATAATGGTGTGTGTTGTATCAAGAATGATCCTATTCCTTCTCTCTATAATTACATTCTACTAAGGGGTTCTAGGAGCACTTAACTATCTCTTTATGCCATATTCTTTGTAGTACTCATAGAATCTATTAGAGGTGAATTCTCCTCCTCTATCTAATCTCAAACATTTTATTTTTAGTCCAGATTCATTCTCAACCTTAGCTTTGAATATTTTAAACTTCTCAAAAGCCTCTAACTTATCTTTTATTAACACAACCCACATCATCCTAGTATAATCATCAACAAAAAAAATGAAATACCTTTCACCATAGTATGATCTTGTTTAAGTTGGACCACATAGGTCTATATGAATCAGATCCAACTTTTTCTCTACTGAAGTATGCTTGCTCCTAAAGGAATTTCTCACATTCTTTCCAATCACACATTCCCTGCATATAGTATCAACTAGGTTTCCTATGCTTGGTACATCTCTTACTACCTTAACATTGCTTATCTTTACTATGTTATCAAAATATATATGATAGTCTTTTATGCTATAACCAACTATCATCAACTTTAACAATAAAACAACTTTCTTCTGAATTGAGTTGAAAAATATTACCTCTTGTCTTTGAGCCTGATGCAATCATAACACCATCATTTTGTTAATGATGCATTTTTCATCTTTGAACTCCAACTGATAGCCTTTTCCAAGTAGATGTCCAACACTGAGAAGGTTATGTTTCAAACCATCAACATAAAGAACATCATCTATACTCTTCTTTCCATCTAGAGTGATGGCTCCTCTACCAACTATAGGTTTAGGAGTGTTGTCTCCAAATTTGACCATACCACCATTGTATTTGTCCAAATGAACAAACCTACCTTTATCACCTATCATGTTATGTGAACAACCATTATCTATAATCCAGTCTGTCCTTATATCAGCTTGTGAAATCAATGCAAGATCTTGATTCTCTTTCTTATCTTCATGAGCTGTGTTATTATTCATTTTGTCTATAATAGAAATGAATCCAATTTCTTCTTCACTAGATTCTTCATCTGAAACTCCATCTCCAGCATAGTAGCATTACTTGGAATACTTAGGCTTGTAATCCTTTTTGAATGTTCTAGCTCTGGTGGGACACTTAGATGCAAAGTGACCGATCTTATTACATGAAAAGAACTTAAATTGTAATTGACCTTGATATTTTCCTTTTCCTTTATTTTCTTTTTTGGAAATCATAGAAATAAAATCATCTAATGTTTTCTCTTCATCATCATCATCAAAATTACCAGAAGTATTTGTAGATTTCTTACCATGAACTTTTGCTTTGAAAGTTGTCTCACTCTTTGGTTTTGTCTTCAATCTTGAAATCTCAAAAGATGAGATTTTGTTGATCAAGGTCTCTCTCTTGAAATTTGATGTGAGTTGCATGGTCTCATCAAGGATGTTGATCTTGTTTTCATATTCTTGAGTAAGAGTAGTCATCAACTTATCCATAATATCTTCTTCTGAGATCTCTCCACCATTGTTCCTTATTCGAGCAACTGCTTCATTAATCCTCTGATTGTAAGCTCTGATATTTTCTTTAGGAAACATCTCTAATGCATTGTATCTTTTCTTTCATGTCTTTCTTTGCACATCCTTTTCTTGTTTGTCTCCTTCAAATATGTCTTCTACATACTTCCATATTTTGTGGGTTGTATCTATCTTTTTTACTTCTAAAAATTCACCATCAGATAGGGCACTGATAAGGGCTTCTTTAGCAATAGAATTCTAATGAAAAAATTCATTTTGTGCATCAGTAGCATGATCCTTTACAAGGTTTTCTAAAGTAGGAATCTTGGCTGCTTTGATAGTTAAATTAAAAACCTGAAAAGCAATGCACTGCAAATGGGTCACCATCTTGTTCTTCCAATTAAGATAATTCTCTCCATCAAACTTAGGACTTTGTTTCCTGAAGTAGGCCATCTAATCAACCTCAAGCAATTAAAATTTCTCTCCGAACAACTTGACGATGATACCAATTGTTAGGAATAGTCCCAAGAGATAACTAAGAGTGGGGGGGGGGGTGAATCAGTTATCTACAAGATTCAATTCTTTATCCAATTATGTATACTTAAACATAAAGCATAAACACAATGAAAGAGCACATGAACACAACACAAATATTTTTGTTATGAGGAAACCCAAATAGGTAAAAACCCAGGTGGAACTTGATAACCACTAATATTCTATACTAGTGTATAATGATCTTTGTTAGAAGATTTTTTACCCTATTAGGAGTAGCTTTATAATATATTAAGTACAATATACCTAGTCAAGGGTTAGACCCTATTAGGATCTTTTAAAATTTTCCCTATTAGAGGAGAGGATGCACTTTCCGAGAGCTCACTGCTCAAATGGGCGAAGGCTACAACCTTCTGAATAATAGATACACACTATATCTAGATCTTGGTGAACTAAGCTTTGACCTATTATCTAGATCAATTCCAATAAATAGCACAAGTACTTTACTTGGTCACATAGACCTCCTTTTGATGGCTCAACACTTTGCACACTCTGCTCTGCTTTGCTTAATCAACTATGAACCACACTTCAACAATCACCAATGACTACCTATAAATATCTTTCCTCCAAATGATATAATCAAGTTAGCCTATTAGAACAACCTTGAAATCATATTAGAGAAACTATAACAATCTCCAATAAACATTCTGTCAGCTCTACTATGCACACAACACATTCTAGGACCTGTCTAATAAAATAATTGTAGACGCACGCTACACACTGTCAGCTCTACCAAAACAAATGGAACTTTCTCTATATGCTGAATTAACTCATGCTCTCTTAATCGAACATCAATAACACTTCTTTGAGCTTAACTCTAAGGGTGCATACCCTAAAGATAGGCACAACTCAAGAACCAATAAAATCTCTATCAGCTCTTCTAAATAAACACAGGAAACTATTGCTGGAAAATAGCAACTGCATAACTTCACTTGCATTCATCATCAGACCATGTGTCCATGAAATTAACATCACTAATATGTCTTCAACACATATCCAAGAATGCAAGGCTCCATGATAATTGTACAGACAACCATACACAAAACACTATCTGTTACTCTATCGGGAACATTGTTGACACTAGCTGCTATATAACTGTCTGTACTAATAGTTAACCTCTGCACCCATGATATCATGTTAATATCATGTCCATGCTACATATATTGAAATCTTACAACATAAGACTTCCATGCATGCTACTTTCCATATGTTGTCATCAATGACAAACATACAATTAGTACTAGCCTATTGGAAAATTTCCAATAATGTGTGAATAAAGAATCTCTGATGGCTATAAAGAAGCTTCTCCACCATTTATGCTTTCCATGTAAACAAAGAATGCAATAGGAAATTTCATTCTTTGTCTCAACTATCAATTAGGTAGTGCAATCTTGCATGTTGCATCATATAGTTTGAAAATAGTTATAGTCCAAGGTGCATCCTTTGAGGGTGAGTATACCAACTAGGCAGGGATCTAGAGATAATCTAGCTCCCCCTATGACCATGAAATTCATTTAACCATAAATAGGTGGTGGGTCCATTGTGGATGCATCCTCAACTATTTCATCAATATTGCCCTTCTTTTCTTCCTTCCAAATCAAGCTTGCATCTTCTGAAGCTTGCACAAATTTGACTTCTCTTGCTTCTTCCAAAATTGATCCTTCTGACTTTTTAGGGCTTTCTTGTCTTTGTGCACATGTCATAGATCTAATTTTTTTCTTCATTGAATCCAATACTGCTTGTGTCTCCTTTAACCTTGTATGCATACAACTATGACTCTATTAGGTCCTTGCTTGTGTGCAATTTGTCAATATGATTCTTTGCTTCAATAAATTTAGATTCCACTTTCTTCTTGATGTTTTCTAATTCCAAGTTTTTCATGTTAGCTTTCCTTAGTTCTTCATCCAACTGCTTGTTTTCTTTGATTTGTTCTTAATAGGCTTCTTGACTATTAAGTAACTTTTCATCCAATTCTTCAATCTGATCTTTCAGAGATGTGTTTTCCTCATTTATCTTTTTAACCATTTTTCCCAAATCACTAGTGGAACAGTCTTTCAAATCATTTCTTAGTTTTTTCATGATTGCATGAGAATCACTAACCTTTTCTTTTAGCTCTTCAATTTCTTTTTCAGATCTGTCAAGGTCTTCAAGAGCTTCTTCAAGATTCTTTTTCAGATGTTTCATTTCTCCCTTATCCATGATATCCTCAAGTGGTTAAAATTATCTTAAGAGGACCAAAGATCTAATACCAATTGTTAGGAATGGGAACACTAAGAGGGGGGGGGCATGAATCAGTGTTCTATATATTAATAATTTTCCTTTACTCTTGAATCTTAGCTTAGTTCCTTATGTACTAAAATGAATATCAATGCAAGTAAGATAAACAACCACAACACATACCACAAAATATGATTACGGGGAAACCCAAATAGGTAAAAACACTGGTGGGAATTGAGACCCACTAAGAAATGGACTAGTGTTTTATGATCCATGTTATAAGATCTTGCACCCTTTTTAGGATTTTCTCTTTACAATACTTTTAGTACAGTGACCCGATCAAAGGGTCAGACCCTGTTAGGAGTCTTTTACAATTAACCTTGTTAGGGGTGGGGACACCTTTTCCTAGAGCTCACTGAACAAGTGGTGAAGGCTACAACCTTCTAGATCTTAGATATATACTATATCTACAAGGTGAACTGTTGTTGTGACATTGCTTGTCTGATTAGTTCCTTTTGTGCACTTATGCGTTAGCCTCTTGTAAAGCACTAAAACATACTAACTTCTCTTCACATACCTCTGCTCTGCTCTTACCGGTTTCTATATCTTATGCCATATTAATTACAAGGGTGCATGTCTTATTTATATGTGCATACAAAACTTTTCCTTAAGTTGACCTATAACTAATTACATACAATGCTTCTAATTGAATTGGCTCAAGCATGTTTACATATTATCATATTAATATGTCTATGAACTAAATACAATAGGTGCATAGCCTTTACAAAATAATATTACAAGCGCTAATCAAAATACAAATAGTTGACCTTGTACTTTGTTCTATTCTACTACTTACTAACTGTGACTCTTCAATTGGTTGTATCTTCATCATACTGACTCATCTAATCATGCACTCTTAGACTTAGCTTGATTACATATCCACATGCTTAACTTCAAGGGTGCAAACCATAACTTAGTCATACACATGTGCCCTGATTCTATGTTCACCTGGTGCTCTACTAACTATCCAGTCTTTCATACTTAACCAAATTTTGATGTTCTAATTGCTTGCACTAACTCCATAGTATCATATGAATTTGTTGGAATAATGAAAACACTTATTCATAGTCATATATATGAGAATAGTGAACTTTCCAACACAAACCCTGGTTTGGAATCAACCTTGAAATCTAATTAAAATCGCAATAAACAAACAAAGTAAATGAAACAATTCACCTTCCTTATGTTGAAACCCTTGTGGAGGATTCAAATCCTTGAATCCACAAGCATGGATGCTCCAACTAAATGTAGAATTTTATGTAATATCTCTCAAATCAATTTCATGAGATCTTTAGCACCAGTCTTGAATGGATCTTGGCATAGAAAGAGGATTGAATGGATGTGGATTGAGAAATATTCAATAAGAGGGCTCCATAGAGATTGAATCCTTCAATGGCTACCAATGGATCTCCTCAATGAATTGGATCTTGAATTATTGAATGATTCAATGCTTGAAAATAAATGAATTATTTCTTTCTCCTTCCTTCTTGCTTGATTTCTTAATAATGGATGTATATGGAAAAGATGGCAAAAGATTCTTGATCATGGATGTAAAAATGAGAGAAGGCTTCCTTTTATACAAGTCTAGGGCACAAAAGTCTAGAGAGGTCGACATAGGAGAATTAAATTACCATTTAAACCTTAACCCATAGAAATCAACCTAGATTAAATATAATTTAAGAGCTTAACGTTCTGAAATCCAAAATAGCCGACCTGGAAGCGGGAAATAAAACATTTCAAAGCTCGACATCCATAAACTTCCCGAACTTGAAATCTAGACCCAAGGTCAGGGTCAAGGTCAACTCTGGCCTAGGTATGGGTCAAGGTCAACCCTGACTTAGGTTACGGTCAAGGTTGACCTTGACCTAGAAGGTCAACCTTGACCCTCAGGTCAAGAATCTCAATTCTTAGGATCAGGTGCCAGAAATAGGCTGGAAATAGCTGGAAACAGAAGCATAACATGGGGAAAAAGCCAAATCGAAGTCAAAGACCCATTCAATAATTTGACATGTCCCCATACCACTTACTTAGAGGGCTAAACTGGTCCTAAATGGAAGTACTTCTATTTCCCAATGATATATTTATCCCACACTTTAGTAAGAGTATGGACTCGATGTAAACTTGTGGTAAAGAATATCACAATGAAAAATATAATCTAATTGAAATCAAAGGGACAAAGGAATCCTCAAGCCCCCAGAGACTCAAGTCTTCATCAAATCCAAGATTACAATAAGAGAGACATCTCTAGAAAATAGAGAGAAATTAGTGTGATTACCTCATGTAATGAGAACTTATGTCCCATTGTGACCACACAAGGAAACAACACAACTGAAAAGATGGAATTGAACTGCCTAGTGAATGTGGCTACTCACTAGTCAAACCATCAAGGATTCACCCTTAGGAATATTCTATTCCAAAAGAGAAAAGACAAAAACAAAAGAGATTTAGTCTTAAGGACACCTCTGACCTTAAGGGATCAAAAATTATGAAACTTTGAAATGGGAGGGATCAAGAGATCCTATACGATAAAAATCCAAGCTTTAAGGTTTAGTCACTAATCCATAAAGGGAGAAAAGTACCTTGAAAAAATATATCTATTGAAAGTGCGTGTGGGAAAAAAGTGAGGAGAGTGTATGCCCCAATGTTAAAGTCATTTCTAACACTTTAATAGGAGCAATGGCTTGAACAGAAACATAAACAACTCACTAGTACAAAAACAACAATATATGACCAAATAAACTAACAAAAATTGTAAATAAATGACCAAATTTGGTCATGTGACTAGTGGTAGTTTATTGCCGGTCATTTATCTCGTGACCAAATTTATGACTAAACTATTTTAGTCATTTATTTGGTCATTGATTTGGTCATATATTTAGTCATTTATTTGGTCATTTGGTAATTTATTTGGTCATTTATTTGGCCATTTATTTGGTCATTTATTTGGTCATTTATTTAGTCTTTTATTTGGTCATTTATTTGGTCATTTATTTGGTCATTTATTTGGCCATTTATTTGGTCATTTATTTTGTCATTTATTTAGTGATTAATTTAGTCATATATTTAGTCAGTAATTTAGTCATATTAGAGAATGATGGAATCAAACCATCATCCTCCTACTTGTAAAGTAGGTACTCTTCCATTGAGCTAGTACCCTTTAAAGAATAATCATGCCATGTATACTAGTGATATCTAACCTCAATGCCATCTTTTGAGAAGATTACAGTTATGTAACACAACACAATATAGTACAACTCATTTGGATCATCTAGAGTTGGAAAAAGCGCTCTAACATTATCCATATGACTCAAACATTGAACCTTTATCCTATGTCACATCCTAAACTTGTGCCAAGTACTAAACTTCTAAATATGTTTTGACGAGTCATGACAAGGAAAACTTAAGAGTAATAGGTCAAGGTCCACTATGAGGTTTTGTGGATAGTGTGGAGATAATAGTTGCAATTAATCAAGCCACCTAAGAGATTTGAATCTATAATTGTCAACTGTATAAATTTCCTTGATTTTCTTTCTAAATTTGCAATATAAACCAAGGATTATTTTATGAGCTATTTATATAGTCAAGGTTTTTATGCCCTTTATTAACTATTGTTTGTTATATTTCACTTGATTTTTATCCTCCTATTTCTTTTTACAAACATGTATAATTTGTGATTTATTTCATGTGCTTGAATATCATTCCGGTGGATGTTAGTGGCCTTATGCAAATTTGCAAGCAAATCATAGATATGATTGGCTTTGTATTGGTTGGTCTTTCCTTTTTCAAAAGAAAGAAGAGTAGAATAATATCGATTGATGCTTTTCACTTACAACTTGTGTTCAGATTCATTGCTTTGCCTTTGAGAAGTTTCTAGGCTCAAAACCAATTCTTACAACACAAATGAAATATGTGGGAGAAGCTATGGCTTTGGGCTACACATTCCAGGAATCATTTCAGAAAGCTCTTGAGCCATTGGAAACTTGTCATTCTAGATGGGGTTGTGAGTAGCTGAAGGAGCTGGACTGGGATTGGGAACAACTTAAGTATAGTCTAAGAGTTCCTAGCCCAAAGAGGATGTATGTACTCTATGTGGCATGAAAAGGGGTATGAGTGTTGAAGAAATTCATGTCCTATGCTATGTGGAAAAATTGTTCCTATTATAGTTTTGGGAGCTTCTAGATTCTGAAGAGTTCCTCTCTAACACAAAAATAGGAGAACTTAATAAACTTGACTTTTATGAAGTGAAGCGGAGGGGTTTTAGTGATAAGCAGATAACATATGCAACTAATTCATCTAAAAAATATATCTAATTATGCTGCTTGACTTTGGGTGTACGTCCAACCTATAAAAGAGGGGATACTTGTGTAGCTATAGGTGCAAAATTAAATGTTTGGGCCATCCTAAGTGCACTGTTAGGGAGGATCATTGGATCTAGTTATTCACTCATCAACATTAGATCCTGTATAGGAACTTTGAAAAATAATGGAATGTGGATGAGTTTGCCAAACCTATATATGATGCAAGAGCATCTTGGGTGTAAGAGCAATCTTGCATCACCCAAAAATATTTTAATTGCTTTTCAATAAGGGCTATCTTGTACAAAGATGCTATTTATGGAAACTTACTATTTTTAGTAAGTTGGTCATATGATCTCAGAATATTTTGATTTCACAGTTGGAGGTTCATCTCAGTCATTTCAGCCTACCAGTTGAGTTTCATTGACACATCATTAGTATTGGTGAATTTATTGATGTTTTTTGGTATGAAATCTTTCAGGTCAATTTTGAAGGCCTTAGAGGATCCAGATCATGATCGACCCCTGGCTAACTAGTGCTAGCACTTGTCAAGCACTGTAGATCTTGTCGTGGCATTTCTGAAAAGTGGTTACAATAGAAAAATAGAGTTATGATTAAAAATTTATGGCCTTTGGAAGTTGGGTTACCTAAAATCATATTTTGTATTTCTTTTGAGCTGACCCTATTGTAATAATTGTGAAAAATAAATAATTCTATGTTTAGTCAGCCTAAAGGGCTAAATTTATGGAACCTTCTCAAGTAGTGGAAATTGCCTACATAAGAAAGGTTTGTAATGTTGTCTTAGGTAGTTCGAGATAGTTCTGGGTAGTAGATCTAGGTATTGATTTGAGGCTTTGTCCTACAGAATATAGTAAGAAAATGCCCATGTGGCTTTACATATTGTAATTCTGAAAGTTTGTAATTCCACATTTGTGGAGATAATAAGAAGCCCATTTTCTGTTCTTGCAAATTATTGTTGTTTCTCTATTTCTGTTATGTGTTTGTGTTATCAAGGGGAGCACCCTTCATCAAGTGGTGTCAGAGTAGGAGTTCTTTAGTGTGTAAATAGATTGCCGATTGTGAGGTAGTTTGCACCAAGACCGTAGGTTAGGGTTTTTGTGTAAATAGATCACTGATTGTGAGGCAGTTTGCACTAGAACCATGGGTTAGGGTTTCTATGTAAATAGATCATTGACTATGAGGAAATTTGCACTAAGACCATGCTTAGGTTTTTAGCCTGCATTGCAAAAATGCCACCATAAAGGGAACATGGCAGAAGAGCTGGTGTTATAACACCTGAGGTTAGAGCACTCTAGAGAAAAGTGCGAGCATTGCAAGAGGAGATTTGCAGAGGACTAAATCTTAATGTTAAAGACAAAAGCGAGGATGAAGCGAAAGAAGAAGATCAAGAAGGAGAAGTCAAAGTTGTGAACAAGGAGGAAGAAAGACTTTTCCGAGCTATCTCAAAGATCAGGAAAAGACCTAAGATTGAGGTTCTGACATTTTTTGGAAATATTAACCCATAGGATTGATCGACTAGATCAATGAATGTGAAGAATATTTTGAGTATAAATATATCGAGGATCCTGATCAGGTCAAATTTTCGAAGGCCAAACTAAAGGGTCATGTGAAGATTTTGTGGCAAGAGATTTAATTGGAGTGAAATTGACGAGGAAAGGATAAAATCACAAGATGGGATTGGATGGTGGATAAATTGAAGTGACAGTTCATTTCTATTGATTATGAGCTTGACCTACTAAGGAAAATACAAAGTTTGAAGCAAGTAGGAAGATCTGTTCAGGAGTATACAGAGGAGTTATATCGAATCCTCATCAAAGCAGGCCATGCGAAAGCTGATAAGGAGAAAGTTACCCATTACCTTAATGGGTTGAGGCTGAGAATTCTAGAGGAATTGAATCTGGTGCAAAGGAATAGTATTGAAGAGGCATACTAGTTTTCCCTAAAACTAGAGGAAAAGTTGAACAAGAAGTTTGAGACCAGACAAAGCGGAAGAGGTCATGATGGACAATTTGGTGGATGGTCACATGAAGATCAAAATGAAATCCAAAAAAGTAGGATAAGGCCAGTAATATTTAGAATCAAAGAGGAGATGATTTCAATCATTTCCATGATCATAATAATAGAGATTAGAGAGGAAGAGGACAATGATCTAGAAGAGGAGGCTTCCGTGGAACATGTTTTCACTATGGAGAAGAAGGTCATAGGCCATTTGGATGTCCTCAATGCCAAGGAAGGATGGATAGGATAAATGAAGGCTAGGCTAGAGTTTCACATATAGATGAAGATGTCAGATCATCAAATTCTGAAGATGCTGAAAGAGGAGAAACTTTGATCAATAGAAGAGTCCTGCTGACTGGTGAAAATGAACTTGAGCAAAGGAGGAGCCTATTTCGCACCAGGTGCAAGTGTGAGGGTAAGTGTTGTGATGTGATTATTGATAGTGGTAGTATTGATAATTTGGTGTTAGAGGAGATGGTGACAAAGTTGAAACTCCAAAGGTAGAAACATCCACATCCATATCGGGTTGCCTGGGTGCAGGATGACCACAAGGTCATGGTCAGTGAATAGTGCCTAGTAAAGTTCAAGATTGGCAGGTACCATGATGAGATACTATGTGATATCATATCTATGGATGCATGTCATATGTTGTTTGGTAGACCTTGGTAGTTTGACAGATGTGCTATACATGATGGTCATGCGAATACCTATTCTCTGTCAAAGGATGGAGTGTGACATAAGCTAAAACCATTGAAGGAAATAGAAGAAAAGGTATGTGGTAATGCAAGAATAACTTTTGTTGATAGAGGAAATTTCTCAGATGGTATGCTACATGAGCATATGTGTTTTACCTTAATTCCAAAGGCTGGGAAAGAGCAAGTAGAAGATGTACCTATAGAAGTTGTATAATTATTAAATGAGTTTCAAGATATTGTATCTAATAATGTGCCTGATGGATTACCACCAGTAAGAAAGATCAGTCATCAGATGGATTTGATTCTAGGAGCCAGTTTGCCAAATAAGGCAACACATAGAATGACACTAGCAGAAATTGAAGAGTTGAAGACATATTTGAAGTTTAGTTCATCACATCATCCACAGATTGTATATGGAAGTAGTCCCAGAAATGCATCTGAGTTGAGGAAGATAGATAAAGGAGAAATAAGTAGTGCTAAAGCTGAGGATTTTGTGGAACATTTGAAGAACATCCATGAGGAGGTGAGTAAACACATTTCCAAAATGAATGCATAGTATAAGGCTAACGTAGATGAGAAAATGAGGCATAAGGAATTTCAGGTTGGAGATGAAGTCATGGCTCATTTGCAGAAGGAGCGATTTTCAGTTGGTACATATAACAAGTTTTAAATGAAGAAGTTTTCACCATGTAAGATACTGAAGAAGCATGATTCATGAAATGCATATGAGGTCAAGTTGCCTACTAAGATGAATATTTCACTAGTATCTAACATTTTAGATTTGATAGAGTATCATGAAGGAGGTCTCGAATATGAGATTACGATAGCACAGTGGAGTATTCTAGCAACCAGTTCAGATATCAAGGAGATTGAGGACATACTAGATAGTCATGTTGGCAGAAGCACAAGGAACAGGACATATGAAGAATATTTTCTCAAATGGAAAGAATGACCTATTGAAGATTCATCATGGCTAAGAAAGGAGGAGGTTAACCATCTTGGTTTTCCTCTCCACACCTGAGTCGTGACAGGGTCACTTCTCAAATTACCCCAGGTGTCTGATGTAGGAGCATCTTAGGTGTAAGAGAAATCTTGCATCACCCAAAAATATTTATGTTTCTTTTCAATAAGGGCTATCTTGTCTAGAGCTACTATTTATGGAAACTTACTATTTTTAGTAAGTTCGTCATATGATCTCAGAATATTCTGATTTCACAGTTGGAAGTTCATCTCAGTTATTTCAACCTACTAGTTGAGTTTCATTGCCACAACATTCGTATTGGTGAAGTTATTGATGTTTTTGGGTATGAAATCTTTCAAGTAAATTTTGAAGGCCTTAGAGCCTCTAGATCATGATTGACCCCTGGCTGACTAGCGCTAGCGCATGTCAGGCACTGTAGATCTCGTCGTGGCATTTCCAAAAAGTGGTTACAATAGAAAAATGGAGTTACGGTTAAAACATTATGGCCTCCAGAAGTTGGGTTACCTAAAATCATATTTTGTATTTCTTTTGAGCTGACCCTATTGTAATAATTGTGAAAAATAAATAATTCTATGTTTAGTCAGCCTAAAGGGCTTAATTTCTGGAACCTTCTCGGGTAGTGGAAATTGTCTATATAAGAAATGTCTATATTGTTGTCTTAGGCAGTTCAGGATAGTTCTGGGTAGTAGATCTAGTTATTGATTTGAGGCTTTGTCCTATAGAATATTGTAAGGGAATACCCATGTGGCTTTGCATATTATAATTCTGAAAGTTTGTAATTCCACATTTATGGAGATAATAAGAAGCCCATTTTCTATTCTTGCAAATTATTGTTGTTTCTCTATTTATGTTATGTGTTTGTGGTATTAAGGATAGCACCCTTCATCAATATAATGGAAGGAAAGTTGATACAAAGTGGCAAGTGGAAGCCTTCAAACAGTGAGCAATTGGTGAGTTTCAAGGTCTCAACTACCCAAATAGGAATCCTGTAAGAATTTACAAATAGCAAATATTGAACCAGGGATCTAGAGGTTGAAGAAAAGCACAAGAGAGAAAATATGAATGCAAGGATGGATTGAATAGATCCAATGAATTACTCAATGCTCAATGAAATGATAACATAATAGGCCTCCTTATATAGGAAAGGCAATAAGAGAGAATGATAAGGAGCTGATAAGCTATCACCTATGCTAGGTGTAATCACATGTCCACCAAATGTGGATCATCCTCCAATATGGAATAATGTATGTGCATTGGATTAGGATGATAATGTGATAAGAGCACGAAAGGTGGATCTCACACACAATGAGGTATGTGATGACAACTATCACACCAAAAGTGGAATTTCTCCTACACCATGTGCTTATTAGATGTGCACACTCCTAGGTGTCTCAATCACAACTTACTATGCAATGCATTAACCTAAGTAAGATTAAGTAAAGTGTAATTAGGAATAATTAATTACACCAACACCCCCCCTTAAGTGCAACTTAGGGGAATGCACTTAAACTGACAATGCAAGATGGGTCCCGGCTACTAGGCCATGTTAGGTACCCATGTAAAAAATACATGAAATGCATAACTCTCATAAAGTGGAGAAAGAGGGAAAACCTGATGGGAAAATCCCTCCCCCTAAAAGAGAGAAGAAAACAAGATGCATGGATGGATGGAGTGCTCAAGACCCCCCAAGAACAACATACATCATGTATATACAAATAAGTATCCCCCCATAAGAAGGATAGTTGGAGACATGATATCCCCTCCATAATGTAGAAGCTCCCATGTTGATGAAGAGTACCTACAAATAATAGTTCAACCAATGCTTACAAGAAACATGTCTCCCCTTAGGAAGAAATAGATACATCAAATGATGAAGAAGCCAATCCTTGTGCAAATGGAAGGAGGAAGAAGATGAAGGTCTCCATGAAGGAATCTCTAAAGACTGAGTAGGAATCTCCAAGCTCAAGGAATCTATCACTTCATGTGACAAATCAAGTACAACAATCTCCAAAGAAGGTGAAGAAGTATCCCCATCTATGATGAAACTGTCATCAAGGGAAAGAGAAACCCCCTCATATATGTCTTCCAAATCTGCATCATGAGAATCAACAAAGGCTGAAGATGCATCCAAGTAGTCATCACACTCTACAAGATCTGAAACACTATGATCATCTTGCTAAATAGCAGAGCCCATGTCTGAAGAAGTAGGAAGTGGAGGAGTAGGAAGATCAACACTTGTCTCAACAACAAAATGATTCAAGTGCCCAAAGTTCTCCTCATAATTATCCCTTGGCAAAGGGATGGGTACATCATGAATATCATCATCATTATCAACAAAAGTGGAAAAAGAATACAAGTTGGATGTATGATCAACAACTCCCACAGCTATGACATCTCTAGTCTCCATGTCCCTAATGTAGACATAATCAGGAGTGAACTCAACAATTTTACCTTGTGCCCCATGTGTAATTTGGTAAATAGAAAGAAGTTTAGTGGTCAAGGATGGTACACAAAGAACATCATTAAATGTCCCTTCTCCCATAGGAATAGAACCTTTTCCACAAACTCTCATGAATGTGTTGTTACCCATCAAAATATTAGGAGAATTACAAGGCTCAATAAAAGAAAACATATCCATAGAAGATGCCATATGATGTGATGCACCTGAATCAAGAAGCCATTTACCTTGCTCAGGATGTGTGGAAGCCATGAGTGCTTGTCCTTTACCTTTATCTTTGGATGATGATGGAGATGTAGAAGCTACCAAATGTGTAGAAGAAGGAGTAGACACTGATGAGGGCAACTTAATGTTTTGTTTCTCAATAATGTGAGTTAGCTTATCAATCTTCTTTTGAAAACACTTATGCTCATCATGTCCTACCTTTTGACAATATGCACATTTATCTCTCTTTCTTCTAGATGATTCCTCTCTTGAAGAGGACTTGGATTCAGTACTTTTTGGTGAAGAAGATTCATTACCTTTGTCATGAGGCTTAGGATCCTTATTGTGTTTCTTTCCTTTTCCATTAGAAGCCTTTGATGTAGACTCACTTGCAATCAATGCTTGATGTGTCGAAGGCTTCAACTGACCCATGTGTGCTAACTTTGCTTGTTCCCTTGTGAGCTGCACTGCAAATTCATCAAGAGAGGGCAATTTGTATGCACTACCAAGAGCATCCATAGTAGCATAGAATGTAGAAACAAATATAGAATAATTAGGACCAAGTTGGGAAAGAATAGAAAAGATCAATTGTTCATCCCCTTTAACAATGCCACATGAAAAGAGCTCCAATCTAATAGTATTGAACTTAGAGAAGAAATCTTGAATATTGTCAAAATCCCAAGGATTAAGACTTGTGAGATCATTCTCTAATCTAAATTTTCTCATTCTATTAGGTTTACCAAAGAGTCCTTCCAATGTGATCCAAGCATCATGAGGATGTGTGCAAGATGCAATATGAAAGTGCAAGTCACGAGAGATGGATGAGCTAAGAGAGTCAAGTTCTTTATCTCTTCTATCAAACCATTTTCTCCTTCCTACAACACCTATTTGAGGTTCTTGATCCTGCCCAAGAGTCATTCTAAGCAATCCAAGAATCAACAAATGATCACTTAAAGAAACTTTCCATTAATGGTAGTTATATGGAGTGAGAATTTTAACATTTGAATTATCTATATTGCAACCAAATAATGACTGATAACTACTGATAACTCCTTCAAACGACTGATGCAAATCAGAAATGAAAATCCAAGGACTAACCAAGTGCAAATATAGCCCCAAAATGACTATTTCAAAAAGTGATATGTCTACCCAAAATCACTCACCCAAAATCACTCAAATCTAATTGCAGATCTGGAAAGTAGATGAAAAATCATGCACTTTCAAAAAAAAATTCACCTCAAAATGTTACCGTATGTGCCCAAACGAAGCCCTGGAAGTTGTAGAAATCAGGAATAGATACGAATAGTCAACAAGATCTAAAATTTTTGACAAATCAGGCCACCAAAATTAAAAATAAACACCACCACTAGAAAGTTCAAGAAACTCTACCCAATTTCAAAAAAAATTGCACCCGATTTGGAGCCCGAATGACCAAGTTATGGATTCTGAAAGTTAGACTGCCAAATAAAAAATGCAAATGGTGAAGGCTAAGAATTTTTCAAACCCTACTGACATCAGTAGTTCATGGGGGTTAAATTTGATGCTCATCAGACTATCAAAAAAACCCAATTCTACTATGCTACGATGACTAGATGGCCGTCAATTTTAACATAGTAAAATTGATGATGTAAGCAAAATATGGTCCCATTGGATGAGGTGGCGTACTGACTATGCTGATCGTATGAATCCATACTATATGGATGGATGGCATGGTGATGACATAAGCAAGTGATGTGGCTAGAGGGCTGATGTGGCAAGGTCCACATGTCATGATCTAGTTCGTGACTTCTCTACTAAGGTGGCGGTCGCTGGTTGGGATGCTGGGAGGTGTCTTGGCCACCACGTGGTAGTGATGTGGCCACTGTGTAGGTGATGGATCTAGTGGAGCCCGAGTGGAGGAGTACCGTGAGCGGAGCTATGGAGGGAGCTTAGCATGGAGGAGCGGCACAACAGTGGGAAAGGCCCCTGGGCTAAGGATGAGTTGCGATGGTGAAAACTGTCGCTGGGTACCGTGCACTACTATTAATTGTGGAGGTCGATCTTTGGTCTGTGGCATTTGATGTTGAGTAGAGGTGGGGCTCAGACTTTTCAGAGTAGAGTAGATCTGGTCAAGGTAGTGCATTGAGGAGATGTGCGATGGAGCTTAGTTTGTTTGGGCGGTGCTCTTAAGAGGAGCGTAGGCGGTGCTGTGAAGCGGAGAGGTGGGCCAACGGTGGGATTTAATTATCCCACATTTGTCATGGAAGGGGTTTTTAGACCCTTTTTCAATGTGAATGCCCGCAGATGAACTAACAAACAAGTAGGCCTTTTGTATTGAGTGCACCTTTGGGTTGTCACACGGATCAAGGTGAGTGGTGATGTGACATGTCAGATGATGTCACCACATATTTTGCATTCTCTATATAAATGAATAATATTTGGGCCATACCAACCCGAAAACAAATATTTTGCAAAGAACAATAATAAAAAAAATCCAAAAAATTTACTGGATTAAAAAAATAATTTTATATTTTTTAAGTCGTACTGCAGAGGGAGATCGGGCTGTATGGTCTGATTTGCAAAAAAAATTTCCTCAGAGTTGACTTTCACCGGATATGGGCGAGTTTATAGTTGATTTTAACCAAAATAGCCTCCTGGATGCAATGGTGAGGTCAGATATACTCCAAGACACCTCTATTGCACACTGTTTGCTAGATCTAAGATTAGGACCTTCAAAGCTTGCATCAAGCTCTCTTCAAATCAGCTAATCGAAAACACTCCAATGGCTCTGATACCATGTAAGAATTTGCAAATAGCAAATATTGAACCAAGGATCTAGAGGTTGAAGAAAAGCACAAGAGAGAAAATATGAATGCAAGGATGGATTGCATAGATCCAATGAATTACTCAATGCTCAATGAAATGATAACATAATAAGCCTCCTTATATAGGAAAGGCAATAAGAGAGAATGATAAGGAGCTGATAAGCTATCACCTATGCTAGATGTAATCACATGTCCACCAAATGTGGATAATCCTCCAATATGCAATAAAGTATGTGCATTGGATTAGGATGATAATGTGATAAGAGCACAAAAGGTGGATCTCACACACAATGAGGTATGTGATGACAAATATCACACCAAAAGTGGCATTTCTCTTACACCATGTGCTTATTAGATGTGCACACTCCTAGATGTCTCAATCACAACTTACTATGCAATGCATTAACCTAAGTAAGATTAAGTAAAGTGTAATTAGGAATAATTAATTACACCAACAAATCCAAATTCCCAATACTTATCTCAAGTATGGTAAGGACTAGGGGAAATGGTTATCACAACCCAAACACCCAAAGCAACCTAGTCACTAGGCTATGCCAAGTCCAAAACACCAACAATTGAGAAGCTACTAAGAGGTCTCCTTAGCCCAATAGGCAACCAAACCCCATAAAATGACTTATAAGACTAGAGGTGGCCTATAATCACTGATCTAGCCTATTTAGGTCCTATTCCTTTAGTTCCAATGGTTCTTTCACTTACAAGGCACCCATAACACTAGGTTGCTTCATTAACCAAGGATTTGGCTTGTAGCCCTTCCTAGAAGGAAATCTAAACATAAGTAAAAATGTTCCCAAATGAGATAATGAATTGGTCAGGGATTCTGATACCCTTTTCAAGTTTATAAAACATATCCAAACACCAAGGAGTGGAGACAAGAAAAAGTCACTGATGTTGCAATGTTAGACCGGCTAATAGGCCTAATTAGAACTCCAAATGCACTACAAGTGCTCTTTCTCCTATGCCAATGCACAAACTAAGTATGGAGGCATGTGTGGATATATAAAATACCTCAGAATCCAAGTTTTGGAGTCTTGAAGAATCCCCAACAAAAGTCTATGGTGACTATCCTAAGTCACAAACTCGTGCACACATAGAGATGTACACCTAGGGCTTTGTGGCAAAACCAACTCCCTACTAAACTCCACCTCTAACTTGCATATTTTGAAAGTGCATAAATAAAGGTCTAATTCCACCAAGGGGCATTAGATTCCCATGGTGGAATTGGGTCCAAAGAACAAACCCTATCATAAATCCTGCTAAAGACCTTCAATCCATGCAAGCACAAAAGAAACCCTGATATCTCTTAAACTAGGATGAATTAGAGCATGAATCTAGTTGCAGAGGGAAGTAGATTGGATGGACAATCTTTTGGTCTCAATGAATCATGCACATTGGCCTGTACCCATTTGTACTAGGGCACTATTCCTGAGAATTGTAGAGAAATGGTTTTTTTCATTTATTGATTCAAATGCCAAGTTACATATCTTACCTTCCACCCACCTGAAAGGGCTTATTGAAGGCTTCCCCCATCAGTTACAACTAAAATTTAAACCATTTGGCCATTGGGGGCATGATTACAACTTTTGGCAAGAAGTTAAAGTTGCTAAGCAACTTTTACAACATTTTTGCAACTTTTGCTTTCTAGGAGACCAAACTTGGTCTTAACCTATCCTAGTGATCCAACATGGATCTAAAACATTAAAAACATTAAAATGAGTAAAATCCTATGATTTTAGGCCCATTGACCACTTTTGACCATAGTTAGCCAAGGGCTTATAGTTGTGCCAATACTGGAAATAGGCCTGACAACTTGGTCTAGGTGTTTGACTAATGAATCTAATCTAAACTAGATGTGCTTGGGACTCTAAAGAGTTTTGTTTGTTGAGTCTAGAGTAGGTGCTCCTGCACCATACTACCCTTGAGTTTTAAAACTCAAGTCCCTACTTAAGGATAACTACTCCACCAAAGTCCCATGTTGCTTGATTTGATCTTCGGTCAGCCATGTAGCATCTATCTTGGGGAGTCCCTTCCATTTGACTAAGTACTGCATGTACTTCTTAGTTTGAGTTTGCCTTAATAACTTTATGTCCAAAATATCTCTTAACTCCACTAGTTTTCTTTGGGGATGGTTTGTGACATAGTCTTCATCTTTGATGTTTGTGTCCTCATCTTGCTCATTCATTGAACCTGATATAGCTTTGTATGGTGTGAGGTCTGTCACATTGAATATTGGAGAGATTTGCAAGGTTGGAGGAAGAGCGATTTCATAGGCATTCTCACTTATTTTATTGATGAAGGGTGCTCCCCTTAATAGCACAAACACCTAACAGAAATAGAGAAATGACAACAATATGGAAGAACATAAAATTGGCATCTTATTATCTCCACAAATGTGGACTTACAAACTATCAGAATTACAATATACAAAGCCACATGGGCATTCCCTTACAATATTCTGTAGGACAAAGCCTCGAATCAATACCCAGATCTACTACCCAAAATTGCCTAGACAACACTACGAGCCTTCTTTATATAGGCAATTTCCACTACCCGAGAAGGTTCTAGAAATTTTCCCTTAAGGCCGACTATACATAGAATTATCTTATTTTTACAATTTTTACAATAGGGTTGGCTCAAAAGAAGTACAAAATATGCTTTTAGGTAGCCCAACTTTCGGAGGCCATAACTTTTTAACCGTAGCTCTATTTTTCTATTGTAACCACTTTTTAGAAATGCCATGATGAGATCTACAGTGCTTGAGGTGCGCTAGCGCTAGTCAATTGGGGATTGATCACGATCTGGAGCCTCTAAGGCCTTCAAAATTGAGATGAGAGATTTCATACCCAAAAACCTCAATAACTTCACCAATACTGATGATGTGGCAATGAAACTCAACTGGTAGGCTGAAATGACTAGGATGAACCTCCACCTATGAAATCAAAACATTCTAAGATCATATGACCAACTTACTAAAAATAGTAACTTTCCATAAATAGTAGCTCTACACAAGATAGCCCTTATTGAAAAGAAAGAAGAAATATTTTTGGGTGATGCAAGATTATTCTTACACCCAGGATGCTCCTGCATCAGACACCCGGGGTAATTTGAGAAGTGCCCCTGTCATGACTCAGGTGTGCAGAGGAAAACCAAGATGGTTAACCTCATCCTTTGCTAGTCATGATGAATCTTCAATAGGTCATCCTTTCCATTTGACCAAATACTCTTCATATGTCATGCTCCTTATGCTTCTGACAACACAACTATCTAGTATGTCTTCAATCTCCTTGATATCTAAACTGGTTGTTAGAATACTCCACTGTGCTGTTGTAACCTCATCTTCAACACCTCCTTCATAATACTCTGTCAAATCTGAAACATTAAATATTGGTGAAATATTCATCTCAGTAGGCAACTTGACCTCATATGCATTTCCTAAATCATGCTTCTTCAGTATCTTACATGGCCCAAACTTCTTCATTTTCAACTTGTTATATGTACAAACTGAAAATATTTCCTTCCACAAATGAACCATGACTTCATCTCCAACCTAAAATTCCTTATGCCTCCTTTTCTCATTTGCCTTAGCCTTATACTACGCATTCATCTTGGTAATGTGCTTCCTCACCTCCTCATGGATGTTCTTCAAATGTTCTACAAAATCCTCAGCTTCAACACTACTTATTTCTCCTTTATCTATCTTTCTCAACTCAGATGTATTTTTTGGATTACTCCCATATACAATCTGGAATGGTGATTTACCAATGCTCCTATTGACAAAATTATTGTATGAAAATTTTGCCTATGGTAAAATCAAATCCCATCTTTTTGGCTTATCTCCAACTAAACATCTCAGCATATTTTCTAAACTCCTATTCACCACCTCTATCTGTCCATCAGTCTGTGGATGATGTGATAAACTAAAGTTCAAATCTATCTTCAACTTCTTCCACAATGTATGCCAGAAATATCCAACAAACTTAGTGTCCCTATTTGAAACTATACTCTTTGGCAAACCATGTAGTCTCATCACTTCTATGAAAAATAATTTCGCTACATGAACAACATCATTACTCTTCTTGCTGGAAACAAAATGTGTCATCTTTGAAAATTTGTCAACTACCACAAAAATTGAATCATGTCCCCGATGTGTCCTTGGTAAACCAAGAACAAAGTCCATACTGATATCCTCCCAAGGCTTCTTTGGTACAAGTAATGGCTTATACAACCCTGTATTCTTCTTCACTCCTTTCACCATCTGACATACTTTGCAACTCTATACAAACTTCTTGACATCTTGCAGCAACTATGGCCAATAATAATTTTCACTAACCAAAGCAAGGGTTTTATCACGACAAAATTTCTAGCCAATTCTCTGCTATGCTTCTCCTTGATGAGATTCTCTCTCATAGAACTTCTTGGAATGCACAACTAACTCCCTCTGAATAGTATATCATCCTGAATGATGAAATCTAGCCACTTCATTTGGTCTAGAGTAACAGGTTCTTTACAAGCTTTCCAAGCTTCACCAAAATCAAGATCCTCTGTATACAAATTTTTGAGTTTCTTGAACCCAACCACATCAATCTGCATCTCTATTAGCAATAGTTGCCTTTTGCTAAGCACATCTGTAACCCTATTAGACTTTCCACTTCTATGTTTCAAAACAAATGTATAACTCTACAAAAACTCAACCTATTTCAAATGTCTTTGATTCAACTTTCCTTGACTATTCAAATATTGCAAAGCTTGATGATCAGTATACAAAAAAAAATCCTTAGGAAGCAGATAGTGTTAGCTTGTGGTGACTAATCAGGAAAGTACTATCTAGGAAAGTACTATACATTTTTGAGGCTGAGTACTTTTCAGTTATTTGGGCCGACTACTTATAACTCATTCTAACCCTAAAGCGGGAAAATATTGTATAATATGGCTTAGGGTTAGGGATTTTTTATTATGTATAATTTTAGTACTTGCGGTAGAATTGGGCTGTAAGGGATTACAGATTGTAATCAGGTTGTAATCACTGGATAATAATAATATTGGAGTCACTGTTGGTGGATGTAGCCCAGGGATTGGGTGAACCACGTTAAATCTATGTGTCTTGTGTTCTATTTTATGTGGTTTATTTTTTTTGATATTAGTTATATTTGCACATAATTGTTATTTCTGCCTTGTTAATCCTAACAAGTGGTATCAGAGTGAGGTTATTTCATTTGTTCTTTCATCTATTCTCTAAAGCAGGTCTCACGAGTTAGTGGGAGAGTCTCTCGGTTAAGTGGAAGAAATGGCAGACGAGGGTAGGCTGAAGGTTGATAAGTTTAATGGGCAGAACTTCTAGTTATGGAAGATGCAAATGGAGGATTATCTCTATCAGAAGGATCTATGGCAGCCATTAGAGGGAGTAGCCAAGAAAGAGCAATCAATGTCTCAAGAGGATTGGGATATTTTGGATAGGAAGGTACTGGGGAGTATTCATCTATGCCTGGCACAATCGGTGGCATTCAATATTACTGAAGCAAAGACAGCTAAAGATCTGATGGAAACCCTAGCGAAGTTGTATGAAAAGCCTTCAGCTTCAAACAAGGTATTTATTATGAAGCATTTATTTAATATGAAAATGGTAGAAGGTGGATTAGTTACTGATCATTTGAATGAGTTTAATATAGTTACAAGTCAATTAACCTTAGTTAAAATTACTTTTGATGAAGAGGTTAGGGCTCTCTTGATTTTGTGTTCTTTGCCAGAAAGCTGGAATGGCTTGGTAATGGCTGTTAGTAATTCTGTTTCTGGTTCTAATATCCTAAAGTATGATGATGTTATTGGTGTTATATTGAGTGAGGAAATTCATAGGAAAAGCTCAGGGGCATCCACATCGGGTAGTGTATTGAACACAGAAAGCAGAGGTAGAACAAGAGATAGAGGAAACAACTCTGGAAATTGTGAGAAATCAAGAGGAAAATCAAAGGGAAAGAGGTCCGAATCTAAAGGGCCAAATGATTTCTGGTACTGTGGAAAACTAGGTCATAAGAAGAAAGATTGTTGGGCTCAGAAGAAAGATCAAGGAGACAAAAATGATGGAAATAAGGAGGAAAATGTGGTAAGTAACAAATCTGAGGAGGATACTTTGCTGTTGTCCTTAGAAAGTATTGATGATTCATGGGTTTTAGATTCTGGGGCTTCATTTCATGCTACACCCCATAGAAGTTATTTTGTTGATTATGTCCAAGGGGATTTTGGGCTAGTTTATTTGGGAGATAATGAACCCTGTCAGATTGTTGGAAAGGGAAAAATTAAGATTAAGTTGCAGAATGGGAATCATTGGCTACTACAAGAGGTAAGACATGTTCCAAGGCTGAGTAGGAATTTAATTTCAGTAGGGCAACTGGGTGATGAGGGTTGCACAATTACTTTTAATGATAAAAATTGGAAAGTTTCAAAAGGTTCCTTAGTAGTAGCAAAAGGTGTGAAAGTAGGAACCTTATATCTTTGTACAGGTCATACTGTTCCTTCTACTTTAATTGTTTTAGAAGATAATGAATGTTTAGGAACAGTGGCTACAGTTGAGCAGGAAGAACATCAAACTGTTGCTATAGATTCTGACACAACACTGTGGCACAACAGACTCGGGCACATGAGTGAAAAAGGTATGAAATTACTTCATTCAAAGAAAGTTTTACCTAGTCTAAAATGTGTCAATATGGATTTCTGTGAAAGTTGTGTTTATGGAAAACAAAAGAGAGTTAGTTTTGTGAAGAGTGGGAAGGAAAAGAAAAATGAGAGATTAGAGCTTGTGCATACAGATGTATGGGGACCAGCTCAGGTATCTTCCCTTGGTGGCTCTCTGTATTATGTTACATTTATAGATGATGCAACAAGAAAAGTATGGATTTATTTTCTTAGACAGAAATCTGATGTATTTCAAACTTTTAAGAAATGGAAATGCTTGGTTGAGAATGAGATTGGTAAAAAGTTAAAATGTCTCAGATCTGATAATGGTGGTGAGTATTGCAGCATAAAATTTGAAGAATATTATTCCTCTAATGGTATTCATAGGTAGAAAACTGTACCAAGGACTCCACAAGAAAATGGAGTGGCTGAACGCATGAACAGGACAATAATGGAGTGTGCAAGGAGTATGAGGTTGCATGCTAGGCTGCCCAAAAATATGTGGGCAGAGGCAATGAACACTGCTATTTATTTAATCAATAGAGGCCCCTCTACTCCTTTGGACTGTGGTATTCCAGAGGAAGCATGGAGTGGTAAGAAGGTGAGTTATTCTTTTCTCAAAACCTTTGGTTGTGAAGCTTTTGCACTTATAGATTTTGAAAATAGAACCAAGCTGGAAGCTAAGTCAAAGAAATGTGTATTTGTTGGGTATGGCATTGATGAATTTGGTTATAGGCTTTGGGATTTTGAAAATCATAAAATTGTAAGAAGCAGGGATGTCATATTCAATGAGAAAGTATTGTACAAAGATCTGTTGCTGCAGCATGAGAAGAAAGAAAATGACTATGTAGTACTAGATGATACTCCACAAGTTCATGTTCTAGTAGTTCCTTATGCTCCGCAACAATAGCAACAACAAATACCACACACCCCAGTGAGTGTTAGACGGTCAACAAGGCTAAGTAGACCTCTAGAAAGATTTTCTCCATCTTTGTATTCTATTTTGTTAATAGATGCTGGTGAACCTAAATGTTATAATGAAGTTGTGCAGGTGGATACAAAGCTTCAGTGGGAGTCTACAATGACAGATGAAATGGACTCTTTGCTGAAAAATCAGACATGGGATTTATGTAAATTACCTGCAGGTAAAAGGGCTTTATAGAATAAATGGGTTTACAGGATAAAAGAAGAGGATGGAGGTACGAAAAGATTTAAAGCCAAATTAGTCGTAAAAGGATTTGCACAGAAACATGGTATTGATTTTGATAAAATATTTTCACCAGTTGTTAAAATGACTTCTATTCGTACTATTTTAAGTATTGTGGCTACTGAAGATTTACATTTAGAGCAGCTTGATGTTAAAACAACCTTTCTTCATGGTGATTTGGATGAAGAAATATATATAGTTTAGCAACAAGGATTTGAGGTCAAGGGTAAGGAGAATTTGGTGTACAGATTACAGAAAAGTTTATATGGCTTGAAGCAAGCACCTCGGCAATGGTATATTAAATTTGACACTTTTATGAATGGGCATGGATATAGTTGGTGTCATTCTGACCATTATGTTTATTTTAAGAGGTTGGATGATGACAGCTACATTATTTTATGTTTATATATCGATGATATTCTTGTAGCTGGGTCTAACATGGATCACATTAAGGGGTTGAAACAACAGTTAGCAAAATCTTTTGCTATGAAAGATTTGGGGGCAGCAAAACAAATCCTTGGTATGAAAATTTTTAGAGATAGGAAAAATAGGAAATTGTCTCTATCTCAGGCTACTTATATTGAGAAGGTGTTGCAATGTTTCTCTATGGAAAATGCCAAAGCTGTCAGCACACCTTTGCCTGATCATTTGAAATTGACTAAGGATATGTGTCCCAAGACACCAGAAGAAGAGACTAAAATGTCTAAAGTACCTTATGCTTTAGCTGTAGGGAGCTTAATGTATGCTATGGTATGTACTAGGGCAGATATTGCACATGCAGTGGGAGTCGTTAGCCGTTATATGAGTAACCCTGGTATTGAGCATTGGAATGCAGTCAAATGGATTCTCAGATATTTGAGAGGCACATCCAGTAAGTGTTTACACTTTGGGGGTTCTACTACTACTGTACAAGGCTATGTTGACTCAAATTTGGCAAGAGATATAGATAGCAGGCGGAGTACTACAGGTTATATATTTACTATTGGTGGGACAGCAGTGAATTAGATTTCTTGACTAAAAAAGGTGGTTTCTTTATCCACTACAGAGGCAGAGTATGTTGCTGCTACAGAGGTAGCCAAGGAGATGATATGGCTTTAATTCTTCATGGAAGAATTGGGACATCCACAAAAGGATAATTTTCTACATACAGATAGCCAAAGTGCCATTCATCTTGCAAAGAATTCTGCTTTGCACTCAAAGACAAAACACATACAGTTGCGGTACCATTTCATTCGATTAGTTTTGGATGATGGATAGTTAAGGCTGGAAAAGATTCATACTGATGATAATCTAGCAGATATGTTTACAAAGGTAGTAACAAGGGAGAAGTTGAACTCATGTTCAGCTTCAGTTGGTCTTCTAGACTGAACAAAATAAAGGAATAGCTGCGTCCAAGGTGGTTCAATCTAGTGGGAGCCTCATGTGGGTAGTGGTATTGCTACAGGATCAGTCTCCAAGTGGGAGGTTTTTTAGTATAGTGTGGATACTGATCAGTCACCAAGTGGGAGATTGTTAGCTTGTGGTGACTAATCAGGAAAGTACTATCTAGGAAAGTACTATACATTTTTTAGGCTGACTACTTTTTGGTTATTTGGGCTGACTACTTATAACTCATTCTAACCCTAAAGTGGGAAAATATTGTATAATATGGCTTAGGGTTAGGGATTTTTTATTATGTATGATTTTAGTACTTGCAGCAGAATTGGGCTGTAAGGGATTACAGATTGTAATTAGGTTGTAATCACTGGATAATAATAATATTGGACTCACTGTTGGTGGACGTAGCCCAGGGATTGGGTGAACCACATTAAATCTATGTGTCTTGTGTTCTATTCTGTGTGGTTTATTATTTTTTGATATTAGTTATATTTGCACATAATTGTTATTTCTACCTTGTTAATCCTAACAGATAGTGTCTCCACTTCTTCAATGCCTAAAATATAGCATAAAATTTTTTATCATAAAAAAAATATTTTCTCTTGGCATCATTTAACTTCTCACTAAAATAAGCAATAGGTTTACCTTATTGGCTCATAATAGCTCCTATTACAGTACCACTAGCATCACAATCTACTTGAAACACCTTATGAAAATTAGGAAGTGCTAAAATAAGTTATTTTGTAAGCTTTTGTTTCAATATTTTAAAACTCTTATCTGCCCCATTAGTCCACTTGAACTCTTTTCTATCCCCTCTCATTGTTTCAGTCAAGGGTCCACAAATATTGCTAAAATTTCTGATAAAATTTTTGCAAAAACTAGCCAAACCATGAAAAGACCTTACCTTAGTAGCACTCCTTGAAGTAGGCCATTCAAGGATAGCCTATACCTTCTCTGGGTCCATTGTTAGACTTTCTCCTGAAACTACAAATTGGAAATACACTAACTCTTTCTTCACAAAAATACACTTCTTCAAATTAATCAACAATTTCTCATCTCTTAACTTCTCAAACACCATACAAATATGCATCATATGATCTTCCAATGTCTTACTAAAGATCAAAATATCATCTAGGTACACAATTACAAACTTACCCAAAAATTCTTTCAGAACCTCATTCATGAGCTGCATGAAAGTGCTTAGTGCATTGGTTAGCCCAAAAGGCATGACTAACCACTCATACAGTCCTTCCTTTGTCTTGAAGGCAGTCTTCCATCCATCTCCTTCTCTAATCTGAATCTAGTGATATCCACTCTTCAGATCTATCTTTGAGAAATACATAGCTCCACTCAAACAATCCATAATATCATCTATTCATGGCAGTGGAAACCTATACTTGATTGTGATCTTGTTTATTTGTCTGGAATCTGTACACATCCTCCATTCTCCATTCTTCTTTGGTGCTAATAATTCTGGTTAAAACACATGGACTTAGGCTCTCCTGAATCAATCCATTTTGTAACAAGTCATGTACTTGTCTATTCAACTCTTCACTTTCTATTGGTGTCATTCTATGTGCTACCTTGTTTGGAAAACTAGCTCCTAGAATCAAATCCATCTGATGATTGATCTTCCTTACTGGTGGTAATCTGTCAGGTACATTATTACATACAATATCTTGAAACTCATTCAACAAATCTACAACCTCTACAAGTACATCCTCTACTTCCTCTTTACCAACTTTTGGAATTAAAGCAAAACACACATGCTCATGCCTCATACCATCTAGGAATTTTTTTCCATCAAAAAAAGTTATTCTCACATTACCACATACCTTTTCTTTGATGTCCTTCAATGGCTTTAGCTTATGTCACACTCCATCCTTTGTTAGGGAATAGGTATTCACATGACCATCATGTACAACATATCTGTCAAATTGCCACAGCCTACCCAACAACATGTGACATGCATCCATAGGTATGATATCACATAGTACCTCATCATGGTACCCACAAATCTTGAACTTTACTAGGCACTACTCATTGACCATGACCTTGTGGTCATCCTGCACCTAGGCAATCTGATATGGATGTGGGTGTTTTTGTCTCTTAAGCTTAAACTTTGTCACCATCTCTTCTGACACCAAATTGTTAGTGCTTCTACTATCAATAATCACATCATAGCATTTACCCTCACACTTGCATCTCGTGTGAAGCATGCTCCTCCTTTTTTCAAGTTCATTCTCACCACTCAGTAGGACTCTTCTGTTAATCAATATTTCTCCTCTTTCAACATCTTCAAAATTTGATGATTTGGCATTTTCATCTACATGTGCAACTCTAGCCTGGCCTTCATTCCTCTTAGCCATCCTTCCTTGGCATTAAGGACATTCAAATACCCTATGACCTTCTTCTCTAGAGTGAAAACATGTTCCACGAAAGCCTCCTCTTCCTAAACCTTGTCCTCTTCCTCTTCCTCTCTAATCTCTATTGTTCTAATCTTGGAAATGATTAGAATTGTTTCCTCTCTGATTTTGACTACTACTGGTCTCATCCTTCTTTTTTGGATCTTCATTTTGGCCTCCATATAACTGTCCACCAGATTTTCCACCGCAACCTCTTCCATTTTGTCTACTCTCAAACTTCTTGTTTAGCTTTTCCTCTACTTTTAGAGAAAACTGGTATGCCTCTTCAATATTGTTCATTTGAACCAGATTCAACTCCTCCTGAATGCTTGGCCTCAACCCATTAAGGTAATGAGAAACTTTTTCCTTATCAGCTTTTGCATGGCCTGTTCTGATGAGGATTCGATAGAACTCCTTTGTATATTCCTGAACAGATCAACCCACTTGCTTCAAAATTTGCATTTTCTTCAGTAGGTCAAGCTCATAATCAATAGGGATGAACTGTTGCTTCAATTTATCCACCATCCAATCCCATCTTGTGATTTTATCTTTCCCTCTTCTATTTCGCTCTAATTGAATCTCTTTCCACCAGATCTTCGCATGACCTTTCAGTTTGGCCTTCCCGAATTTGACCCTATCAGGATCCTCAATATCTTCATAGTCAAATTATTTTTTACATTCATTGATCTAGTCGATCAATTCTTATGGGTTAATATTTATTGAAAATGTAGGAATCTCAATCTTAGGTCTTTTCCCGATTTTGGAAATGGCCCAAAAAAGCCTTTCTTCTTCTTGATTCAAAATTTCACCTTCTTATTGATCATCATTTCCTTCTTCAACTTCATCCTCACTTCATATCTAACATTAAGATTCATTCCTCTATGAATCTCTTCTTGCAATGCTCGCACTTATCTCTGGAGCACTCTAACCTCAAGTGTTACAACACCAACTCTTACGCCACATTCCTTTCATAGAGGCATTTTCACGATGTGGGTTGAAACTCTAACCATGGTCCTGGTGTAAACTGTGTCACAGTCGGTGATTTGTTTACACACTTAGGAACTCCTACTCTGATAGCACTTGATGAAGGGTGCTCCCCTTAATACCACAAACACATAATAGAAATAGAGAAATGAGAACAATATGCTAGAATAGAAAATTGGCTTCTTATTATCTCCACAAATGTGAAATTACAAACTTTTAAAATTGCAATATGCAAAGCCACATGGGCATTCCCTTACAATATTCTATAGGACAAAGCCTCGAATCAATACCAAGATCTACTACCCAAAACTGCCTAGACAACACTATGGGCCTTTTTTATATAGGGAATTTCCACTGCCTGAGAAGGTTCTAGAAATTTGCCCTTAAGGCTGATTATACATAGAATTATCTTATTTTCACAATTTTCACAATAGGGTTAGCTCAAAAGAAATACAAAATATGCTTTTAGGTAGCCCAACTTTCAGAGGCCATAACTTTTTAACCGTAGCTCTATTTTTCTATTGTTACCACTTTTTAGAAACTCCATGATGAGATCTACAGTGCTTGACATGCGCTAGCACTATTCAGCCAGTTGATCATGATCTGGAACCTCTAAGGCCTTCAAAATTGAGCTAAAAGATTTCATACCCAAAAACCTCAATAACTTCACCAATACTAATGATGTGGCAATGAAACTCAATTGGTAGGCTGAAATGACTAGGATGAACCTCCAACTATGAAATCAAAACATTCTAAGATCATATGACCAACTTCCTAAAAATAGTAAGTTTCCATAAATAGCAGCTCTGCACAAGATAGCCCTTCTTGAAAAGTAAACAAAAATATTTTTGGATGATGCAAGATTGCTCTTACACCTAGGACACTCTGGCATCATTTATTTAGTATGTTGTATGGAACTACTTTCTTCATTTGTATTTTGGAGTATCTACCCTTAGGTAGTCTCTCTTTCCTTAGGAATGCCCAAACCTTGTCTCCCACTTTGAAGTGGACCTCTCTTCTTCTTTTATCAACACTTTCATTTTACTTCAAACTTGACCTTTGTAATGCTTGTTTTACCTCATGCTATACCTTTGTAATGTGCTCTACCAGTTCTTGGCCTTGAGCATTGACTTTGAAGTTAGATGGCAGTTCAATCAGATCTAATGGTCCTTTGGGGTAAAGGACATATACGGTTTGGAATGGAATCTTACAGGTTGACCTATTTATAGAGTCATTAGATGAAAACTCTGCTTGGGGTAGGAGTGTATCCCAACTTTGAAAATATTGCTTGGTTAGGCATCTTAGGAGATTGCCTAGGGATCTGTTTAGCACCTTAGTCTTCCCATTTGTTTGTGGGTGATAGGCAGAGCTATAGGTGAGGTTTTTTCCCAACTTCTTGAAGAGTGTCCTCCAAAAATATCCTTGGAACTTTACATCCCTATCAAATACAATTGTCTGAGGTAAGCCATGAATTATGACCACTTCTTTGAAGAAGAGATTGGCTATGTGAGATGCATCATTTGTGCTTTTGCATGGTACAAAAAGAACCATTTTGTTGAACCTATCCACTATGACAAAAACGCTATCAAATCCTTGCTTGGTATTAGGCTATCCCATTACAAAATCTATTGAGATGGACTCCCAATGTCTTGAAGGGATTGGTAAGGGCTAGTAGAGCCCTTGATTTGTTTTCATTCCTTTAGCTTGTTGGCAGATTATGCAAGTCTCTATAAACTTCTTGACATCATTGTTCACCTTAGGCCAAAAATTTCTCCTCTTCACCATGTTTGCTATCTTATCAATGCCAAAGTGACCTCCTAGGCCACCACAATGCTTCTCCCTTATTATGTGTGTCCTCATTGAGCACTTTGGTATACATAATTTGGCTCCTTTGAATAGAAGTCCATTCTGAATCAGATATTCAAGTATCTGCCAACCATCTTTGTGCAAATCTGATATATCTTTGCAAATTCAAGGTCATCCAGGTACAAGTGTTTGAGGGACTCAATTCCCACACTTTGTAATTGAACTTCTTCAATCAGACCAATTCTCCTTCTAAGGGCATCAACAACTTTGTTTTCTACACCCTTTTTATGCTTGATGTTGAATGTATAGGTCTACAATTGCTCCACCCATTTAAAATGTCTGATAGAGAGTTTCTCTTGAGAATTTAAGAAACTTAATGCCTTGTTGTCAGTGTATACTACAAATTATTTGGGTATCAAATAGTGCCTCCATTTCTTGAGGGCTTGGACCATGGCATAGAGCTCTAGGTCATATGTAGAGTACTTTCTTTTAGCCTCATTCAATGTCTCTGAGAAGAAAACAACGGCCTTGCCTTCTTGGCTTAGGACTGCACCTATAGCCAAATTAGTTGCATTTGTCTCCATAGTAAAGACTTTGTTAAAATTAGGGAGGACCAAGATAGGGTATTGGGAGACTCTATTCTTCAAGTATTGGAATACATCATTGTCTTCCTTTGTCCACACAAATTTAGTCTTGTTTCCACCTTTAATAGTTTCAAGCATTGGTGCACACACATGACTAAATTTTTTGATAAACTTCCTATAGAATGTTGCAAGTCCATGGAAGCTTCTTGCATCACCTTGGTTCTTTGGTGGAGGCCAATTAATGATTTCTTCTACCTTCTCAATATCCATCTTGAGGGTACCTTGTGAGATCACAAATCCTAGGAACACCAGTTCCTTCCTCATAAATGTGCACTTTTCCAAGTTGATTACCATCTTGTGTTGATGGAGTCTTCTTAGTACCTATTCCACATGCTCAAGATGGTCTCCCTTGCTATGACTAAATATTAGTATGTCATTAAGGTAAACAACAACAAATTTTCCAATAAAATCAATGAATTTCTCATTTATAAGCCTCATAAAAGTCCTAGGGGCATTGCTTAAGACAAAGGGCATTACTAACCATTCAAACAAGCCTTTAGTAGTCTTGAATGTTGTTTTGCATTCATCTCCTAGTTTGATTCTGATTTGATGGTATCCAAACTTTTGGTCTAGCTTGGTGAAGTAGCAAGCACCTCCTAGTTGATCCAATAGGTCCTCAATCCTTGGCATGGGGAATCTATACCTTATGGTGATTTTGTTTAGGGCCCTTCTATCAGTGCATTACATCCATTTTCCATCCTTTTTAGGGGCCAAGACTAATGGTACTACACATGGACTGAAACTCTTTTGAATGAGTCCTCTTTCCAACAATTCAATGACCTATTTTGCAATCTCTACATGCTATAGGGGTGTCATTTTGTATGGTGCCTTATTAGGCAGGGATGAGCCTAGTATGAGATCAATTTGATGACTAATATCCCTAATGGGAGGGAGGCTAGTGGGTAGGTCACTAGCAGTGACATCTCTATACTCTTGCAGCATTTCCATGACTTCCTTTGGCATAGGCTCTTTTTTATCAGACTTGGTGTTATCCTTGGGCTTTGAGATTAGGATAAAGGGTTCAATATCATGTTCCTTCAAGGTTTTCAACATCTCCTTTTCACCCATGATAATCACAGTGGGTTCTTTTTTAGATTTGTTATCCAACAGGGGCTTCATAGTAAAGGTCTTCCCATCTTTGGTGATGGAGTAAGTGTTTTTCCTACAATGGTGTATGGCATCTACATCAAATTGCCAGGGCCTGCCTAAAAGGATGTGTGAGGCATCCATCTCAACCACATCACAAAGAACCTTGTCCTTGAAATTTGCAATTGAGAACTCTATCCATGCTTGTTCTATTACTAGTGTTTGTTGGCCTTTGGTTAACCATGAAACATGATAGGGGCAAGGGTGTGGCTTCTTAGGGAGTTTTAACTTCTGAACCATTTCAAAAGATACAAGATTTTTAGTAGAACCAGAATATATTAGTAGATTTCATACCTTTCCATGACATTTGATCTTTGTCCTGAAGAGATTCTTCCTTTGTGGAGGTTCTTGGGTTTATGGCACTTGAAGGAAGACCTGCCTCATCATCAAACATACTCCTTCCTCTCATTCCAAGTCTCTAGCATCAGCATTGTCTTCTTGTTTATCTTCTTGGACAAGCTGTGCTCTCCTCTCACCTTGGTTATTATTGTTCCTCTTCTTAGGGCATCTTCCTGCATGATGTCCCATTTGATTGCAATGAAAACATTTCAATGGTCCATTACCTCTTCCTGAGTTTTTCCTTCCCCTATTGAAAGGCCTCCTTCCTCTATAGTTTCCTCTTGAATTAGAGTCACTATTTTCCTTGTCTCCTTAGTCAGGGGTTTTACTGCTACTGCCACTATTTTGTCCCTTGTTCCAAGAGTTTCCTTTGCCTCTAAAGTTCTTCCCACTATCATTACTCTCCCCTTTTCCAAAATCCTATTTTCTCTTCCATTTTTCCTCTACCTTGAGTGCCATTTGGTAGCACTTATTGACTGTGGTAGGGCAATGTAGACTTAGCTCCTCTTGAATGGATACTTTCAAGCCATTCATGTATCTTGCTAGTTTTTCTTCCTCATCTTTTTCCATATTGGTTTTCATACATAATTTTAAGAACTCCTCGGTGTATGAGCCTACATCCATATCTTTTCATTTCAAACTTTGCTTCCTCCTATGGAGTTGTAACCCATATTCCTCATGCACATATGTCTCCCTAATCAATGCTATCATCTTGTTCCATGAATTAATCATGCTCTTCCCATTCTTCACCCTCTTTGTTTGGATGAAGTTCCACCAAGTTAGGGCTGCTCCCTCTAACTTGGATCTTGCTACCTTTACCCTTTATTTTTTAGAGATGTCCTCACATTCAAATAATGTTTTTAAAGGCTATATCCAATCCAAGGCTAAATCTACATTCATCTTGCCATTGAAGACTCAAAAATTTATTTTCTCCTCCATTTTTCTCCTTCCCATGGATTTCAAGGAATCTATGAAAGGCCTTTGATCAGTAGGGATGTGTTGGTCAGGATCATCCTCCTCTTCTTCACTCCCCTCTTTGTTTTCAAACCCATCTTCTTTGTTCTTGTCAAGCTTCTTCTCAACTTCTTTAAGCCTCTTAGCTAAGGCTATGTTTGCAGCCCTTTTATCTCTCACCATCTTTGCTAAATCACTATTTGTGACCCTTTCAGGTATCTCTTCATCCTCAAGAGTAGACATAGCTTTGATACCACTTGATGCAAAGTGGCAAGCGAAAGCCTTCAAACAGTGAGCAATTGGTGAGTTTCAAGGTCTCAACTACCCAATAGGGATCCAAATGCCCAATATTTATCACAAGTATGGTAAGGACTATAGGAAATGGTTATCACAACCCAAAAACCCAAGGAAACCTAATCACTAGGCTATGCTAGGTCCAAAACACCAACAATTGAGAAGTTACTAAAAGGTCTCCTTAGCCCAATAGGAAACCAAACCCCATGAAATGATTTATAAGACTAGGGGTGGCCTAAAATAATTGATGTAGCCAATTTATGTCCTATTCCTTTAGTTCCAATGGTTATTTCACTTACAAGCCACACATAACACTAGGTTGCTTCATTAACCAAGGATTTGGCTTGTAGCCCTCCCTAGAAGGAAATCTGAACATAAGTCAAAATGTTCCCAAATGAGATAATGAGATGGTCAGGGATTCTGATACCCTTTTGGGGTTTATAAAACATATCCAAACACCAAGGAGTGGAGACAAGAAAAAGTCACTGATGTTGCAATGTTAGACCAGCTAATAGGCCTAATTAGATCAAGCAATGGTTACCCATTGGTAATCACTATTCAAGGTTAACAGAGTATCAATATCAACTCAGAAGAGAAATCATGTGTTGATCGAGCTAATGAAAGATTTTAGTCATCACTCAACTGACAATTGTCATGAATTGGAAGTAGGTCAAGCATTTATTGCATAGAGTTTTGAGCAGGAATATGGAAAATCCTATAAATACATAGAAGAATGAGTTCATTTCTTCACAAAGCAATTTCGGAGAGCTAAAATTTCATAGAGAAAGTTTGAGCAAAGAATCTTTTAATCTAATCCAAAGCAGTTGTAGATCAAACTGAGCACACTCTTCAATATATTTTGAGTAAGTTGAAACCCTACCGAGCATATTCTTCATACTTATGGGAAAACCTAGTTTGTTGAAATGGCATCTACTACAGGTTCTTCTAAAGTTGTGGAAGAAAAATTTAATCTTATAGTGTCAGCAAACTATGATGAACCAAATTATAAGTTACACCCTGAAGTTGCATCTAAAACGGATTCAGCGAGTGCTTTTTTGAGAATCCCACCTAGGGTTTTATTGGTTGAAGACATACATTCGTACATTCACTGTAAAATTTGGGAAATAGGAGACTTTGACATGTATGTTTCATATCAACCACTTTGTGATGAGAAAATAGAACTAAAACCAAAGCATAAAGAGGTCGAAACACTTGGGCTCACTAATGCCCTAAATTTTCTAAAGAACTTTAAAAATGAATGGATTAGGGTTGTGTTAAGCCCAAATCATGACGGAACATTCTAGTTAGATAAACTAATCCAAGTGACAAAGAGAATGATTAGCAGGGTTATTGGTTACCCTACTACCAAAAAAGCCAAGGCATTCTGAAGTTCATCACGAGTCAATGTTGAGAAAAATACTGGCACAACATAGGATGATAGAGCACTGAAAAATGCATGCAAAGTGGATCCAAAAGTTAAGTTTTTAGTGCACATAATTGGCTATAAGTTTTTCCAGTTGAGCAGAGTAAATAGTGTATCGTCTAGTGCAATAGACATGGCATACAAAATCATAAAGAGGGGTCATTAGATAGACCTCACCGAGCTACTTCAGAGATAGGTTGAAAAAAAATGAAAATAATTAGGTCACAAAAGTCCAACACCTATAATTTTGGGTCATTATTAGTATGTTTGTTTTTCTATCTCAAAAAATTCTTTCCTTCTGTCGATCACACTAATTGGCCTACCAAAAAACTAATAACTTCACAAATTTTTGATACTATGAAAGGTCTGGGAGATAATTCATAAAATGTTTTGGATAGTTATTTTGAGGATTTTAAGGTTAAGATGAATCTGAGAAGTAGGATTCTAAGTTCACTGGTCAAGAAATACGAGATGGATATCTATTTTCTAGTGAAAACTGACCACACATTGATTAAAGTTGTAGAGCCGAGGATTAAGTGGCTAGCACCAATGGGATATGGGATGGCTCATGATTTTGGTCTGAAATCTATTAAAGTGCTATTGGATTTACCGAAGGACAAAAGGTTTGGAACCTATGAGGAGGCAAAATCAAGAATAAAAACTAATCTTGTCATCGGTAAAATGACATGAAAATCAAAGAAAATGAAGAAATTTTTATCTAAGAAGTTTGAGAATGTATCTGACTCATGAGAGGAGTCACCAGTTGAACCTGGAATCGAAGGTTATTTAATGTTGGCTAACAAACCATATGATAGTGAGGAAATCCAATTTGAAAAAGAACATGACCCTATAGTGGTTTCTCCCACACTAGTCCCAAAGAAGAAGTAGTTGGCAGTATAGATAGGTGCATGAACAAGGTTAGCAACTAGACCTTCACCATAGAAGAAGGAAGTTGTGATGGAAGAAAAATCAAAGGAAGCTACACCAAAAAAAACCTATACAAAAAAAATGCCAAGGTTGTAGATAAGGCACCAAATAAAAGGAGAAGACTGATAAGAAATCAAGAAGACCTTGAGGATGACAATGATGACAACAATCAATTCAAGGTTGTCAGTAATACAAATAGGTCAATTGATGAAGTTGCTGCTGACATAATAGAGAATGGAAATCTGGCAGATCCAAAACTTAGTAAGTTTGACAGTATGTCAAATGAAGACCAAAAAAAATGAGGAAGCATACATCCAGATGATGATATGCTTCAAACAAGTTCCATTAGAGTTTGAATTATCATGGCCCAAGGCACTTGAGGAAATAATAAAATAGAAGTGGTCATACACCTTGGACACCAAGAAAACAATGAGGGAAAAAGCCCTAGTATCCATTACACTAGACTAATCTCTTGATGAAATTAAGGAGCTTATGGATACTTATGTTCAGAGATTCAAAATCAAAAATTGAGCTATGCAAATAATAGATGAGAATCTGGCAAATCTTGATGAGTCCAGTCAACTCATCTAGAGTTTAGTTTTAGTAGTTTGAGAGAAAAATGAGAAATTTGCATTTAAAAATTTGTCTAAAAAAAGATAGAAGTCCAAGGGTAAAGGTATATTCATTGAAGGTGATGTAGCAAAGAAGACTAAACAATCAGAGGTATCATTTACCAAGGTAATTGATACAACACTTGTACAAGAAATTAAGGATACTTCACAGGATGCACTAGATCCATAAGATATCTAGGTCAAGGAGAAAAATGATAATTATGTACTCATTAAGGACATCATAAACAATGATCCTAATGATAGGAATGAAGATGATGATGTGAAAATTACACCCGATCACACATAGGATGAAGGTCAAGCTATCAAGTGTGCATTACATCATTTTTGGGTGAGCTTCTTGTTCTTGTTGAAGCAATAGAAATCTTATCATAGGAAAAACCCAATGGCTCAGACCTTGAGCAACCACAAGATATAATAGAGGAACAAAGCACTAGTACAACTATAGAGATAAATAAGTTTAAGGAGAAAGAGGCACTAGTAGTTGAGATAAAGGATCAGGAGAATCCTACTATAACTGAGGAAACTCCAACAGACACTACATTAGAGGATCAATCATAGAAAATTGACACCAAGGTTACTAAGGAGTAGAAAAAAGTAGATATGGTTTCAACCGGGTAGGTTACACTGAGTTTTGAGGTAAAAGATATTATTCTAGTTGTAAAGAATTCACCTCTAGAACTAAAGAAGAAGAAGAAGAAAAAGAAAGGAAAAGGGTTAGTCACATTAGATGAACTTATTGTGGTACCTGGGTGTGATTAGAGGACCCTTAGCTCCAAAGAACTAAGAAAATATGGGGAATTATGTACAAGGAAGGTAGCAGAGGAGAAGTTGAGACAAGAGAGAAAAAGTAAGGAGATATTAGAAAATGTAAGAGATATCTTACAATAGGTGGTACTCAAGGTACATGTAGATGAGGATGCTCTGATTATGGACCAACTTGCTACACTTGCTAAAGGAATTAATGCCCTAGATCTCGATGTCGACAAGAAAATAGAAGAAAGGGCAGAGTCAAAAATTCAGGATAAACTTGCAGAAAGAATCCTCCAAGAAGTGGCAGTTAACAAGGTTAAGCTATCTAAGGTAATATATGAAATTCCTAGTATTATTACATTAATTTGTTAAATCTTGTTGAAGCTATGCACTATGGAAACCTTCACTACCAAGATCAAGGAAAAGATAAAATAGTTTGAAAATGAAATCACAACTAGTGCACATGTAGCTACAACTGAGCTAGATGCTTTTGTGAAGCATATTTTAAGAGTTCAAGAACTTAGGCAGTTGTTAGAAGATCTCAGGAAGCAAGAAGAGAGGATAAGTGATTGGATCACTGAGTTACAAAATGAACTCCTATCCTACCTAAAAATCTTTGAGAACCACATTGTCAGTGCTAAAATTCTTGTTGCAACACCATAAATTTCTATGTTGGACATCTTTGACATGCATGCACAAGTTGGTCTTGAGCACATTTCTCTCACCAACTTGAAAGAGGAATGGGAAAACATCTTGGAATCATTGAAGAAAAATCATCAGCACTTTTTTAATAACCTATAAGTATACATTTTTTTATTTGGCATTAATATCAAAAAAAGGAATAATAATGTATATGCCAAATATGTAAATAGATGCTAAGTATGCTACACATTATCAGGAGCATGCACTGGGGGGAGTATATAGAAATTTTTTAATAAGTATATGTATATGGTGGAAGATATAAATTTTTGAGACATAAGGTCTGTATACATTAAGGTTTGATACTAATGCAAATGGGGGAGATTGTTATCTCTATTTGAGCATTAATGATTGTCATTAGTATCAAAGACATCGGTTGGTTACTTATATTAACCTAGTCGGTAACTGCAAGCAATAGAAGCTAGTTGGTTAAGTCTTCACACTAAGCACAAAACAATTTTACCAAGCATCAAACACTGATACTGAGTGACAGTAAACATCGAGCACCAATATATTCACCGAACAATATTTTTTGTATCATAGAAAATGGCATAGGAATCACTATTGGCACATCTATCTATGCAAACGGTTACAACAGAATCACAAAATGTATTACCAAGATCGAGGATAATTTATTGTTGAGATATTCATTAAATGCAATGAAGATCTTATGTTATTATTTTGATCTAGGTTAGTTTTTAACACCATAGATCTTAGGGTTTTCTCTAAGATATTGTAACCTAATTTTGTTAAGCGGCATAAAGTAGGATGCTATATAATTGTATTTTGCATCTTTTTGATGTAACTAATGAATGAATGAAGAAGTTCTTGAAGCATTAGCCAACTTCAAGATTATCAATTGATAGATAAAGCATAACAGTATTCAGATGTAATTAGATTAAAGCAAAATCATAATCAGGCTAACCGAGCAATTTAGAGCAAAGATCTTCACATAGAAAAGATGATATCTATTCAGTATTTCATAGATCTGTATCAAACAATTGAGTTGTCATTAGTAGATAGTTATCTATTGCTTTCTAATAAACGTAATAGAGTTTTTCTAAAACCTCCTAACAAATTAGACTTAACATTCTTTTTGTAAATCTCTTAACCGAGTACAAACTCAAGAAGTGTTGTTAAAATACTATCACTAGGTAGGTCTAGTTGATCTAATATGTTACTCCTAACAGGGTAAGATCACTAGAAGTGATCACCACTTATAGCCCTAACAGGAAAACATTTTCTATCTGTAGTAGTGAAGAATTTTTGGGTTTCATCACCGCCGCAATTTTTACCTTCTAACAAGGGTTTCTGCATTACCAAAATACTTGTGCTATGATATGATTACCTTGTTGATTTCATGCTATTTATATTTGATATTTAAATGAATGAATGATGGATGCAATGGATACAAGTATTGTTTGAAGGTACTACTATTTGTTGTTTTAGATCTGAAAGGTTTATAAGTGAAAGTTTTTTGTGGGCACTGATTCACCCCTCCCCTCTTAGTACCCTATATCTCCAATCCAAAATGTACATGCTAAGAGAATTAGATTATAGAATTGGATATGTTTATTTTAAGATGCAAAGATGATGGAAGATGAATTTTTTAGAATTTATATTGGTAGGATATTAGAGATTGTCCCAGGCATCAAAACTTGTGAAGGAAACAAGATTGAGAATGAAGTGATATGGAAGATTTTATAGACATTGAAACCTTTATTCAGGAAGACATCACAAATGATTGAATGGGTTATACCTTGTACTGATAATTTTACCAAAGAAACACTTCTTGGAAGATTAGAAGTAGCTGAGATAGGCTTGAGATAGTCTAGAGATCTACCTAGAATTGAGACAGCATTCAGTGCAGTTAGTGTTCATCCTACTTTGTCAAGAAGTACTAGTGTCAGTGGAGACTATGCTAGTTGCAGAAGATCTAAGACTGAAGAAGATAGAAAGATTGAGGAATGAATTTCCTTACTTGTGAAGAGAGAACCAGAAGGTAAGAAAATATTTAAATGTTGGACTTGTGAATAATATAATTGTTTCACATCTAAATATCCTAAAAGATTATATAAATATAAGAACTTTAAACCTAGTAGATCCAAAGAATGTTACTATTCTAATGATGAAGAACTTGAGGCTAGTATTGAGAAATTCTTAAGTGAAAGTGATAATGAGACTGATGAGATATGATTTGTAGCTATGAAAGAAGAAAACTCTAAAACTAAAGTTAAGGAAGAGAAATCTTTAGTTTCCCAAGTAGAAAAGAAAATTGATTGGATTATAGATAGTGGTTGTTCACATCATATGGCTAGAGACATGAAGAAATTTATAAAGTTTAAATTTTTTGATGGAGGAGTTGTTAGTGTTGGAAACAATGCACCTTGATTGACAAAAGGTATAGGATCTATAACTCTTGATGGAAAGACTATTAGTGATAATGTTTATTTTGTGGATGGATTGACACATAATCTTTTGAGGGTTGAACAGTTAGTTGATAAGGGATATCAAGTTTGGTTTACTAAGAAAACTTATGTGATCAAGGATAAGGATGGGAATCTAATTAGAACTAGATCAAGAGCTAGAGGTAATGCATTTTAGTTGAATCCTATAGAGATGACATGTTTGATTATTAAAATTGATGACATTTGGTTATGGCACAAAAGATTTTTTCATATAAATTTTGATAACATTTTGAAAGTAAGTACTACATTTGTAGTAAAATATTTGCCTAAGATTATGACACCTACTAACATGGTTTGCAAGGAAAGTGTGATGGATAAGAAGAAGATAAGTTCATTTCCAAGAAAGAAGTTTACATCAGTAGAAAAGTTGGAAATTTCTCATACAGATTTGAGCAATCTGACAAGGACTAGAGGTTTCTATGGTGAAAGGTATTTTATGATTCTTGTTGATGATTTTACAAGAATGATGTGGATTGCATTTCTTAAAGAAAATTTTGAAGCATTTGATAAATTCAATTTGATCAAGAACAAAGTTGAGAATGAATCTGGAATGAAGATTAAATGTTTAAGGTTTCATAGAGGTGGAGAATTTACTTCAAAATAATTCAACACTTTTTGTGAAGTGAATTACATTAAGAGGAAGCTTTCAGTGCCTTGAACACCTGAACAAAATGGTTTTGCAAAAAGAAGGAACAGATTAGTAACTGAAGCAAAAAGAGCTATGTTATTTGAAAATGACTTGGTGGAGACATTCTGGAGAGACATAGTGAGCACAAAAGTATATACAATGAATAGAGTACAAATTAGAGCAGATACAAACAAGACACATTATGAATTATGGTTTGGACATGCACAATTATTTAAGTGTTTTAGAATTTTTTGAAGTGTTATATTAAAAGAGATTATGACATTGGAAAGTTTGACCCTAGAAGTGATGAAGGTATATTTATTGGTTATTCATTGAAACGAAAAGCTTATATATGTTTTAGTAAGACAAATAAAACTATTCTTGAGAGCACACATGTTAAAGTTGATGAGAAATTCAAAATTTAGGAAAGAATTCTTGATTATGAATCTGAAGAAGAAGTTTGTCCAAGAGTTAATGTTGAATTATTCTATGAAACTAATAGTGATTTACAGAATGAAAGTCATACTGAGGAAATTAGAGAATAACCTACAACAGAACAAAGGACTGAGACAGTGACACCTAACAGGAATCTAGCAAGAAATCACCCTACTGATTAGATTATTAGGAGCATAGAAAAAAGATTTCTCACATGAAATAAGGTACAAGAAGAAGTTTGTTTCATTTCTCAAGTTGAACCTAAAACTACTGATGAAGCTTGTAAGGTTGAAAATTATATTAAAGCAATGAAGGAAGAACTAGATCAAATTGAAAAGAATAAGACTTGGAATTTGGTCCCTAGACCTAAAGATAGGAATGTTATAGGAACCAAATGGGTATTCAGGAACAAGATGAATGAATGAGTCGAAGTTCTAAGGAAAAAAGCAAGATTGGTTTCTTGGCTAAGTAAGAAATAGAATTGTATTTCATAGAGCACAACAAAAGAAGAATATGTAGCAACAGAAAACAATTGTAATCAGATAATATGGATGAAACACATGTTGAAGGATATTGGAATCAATTTTGATGAGCCTTTTATTATACACTATGATAATGCCAGTACTGTAAGTATGTCAAAGAATCTTGTATTGTATTCAAAGACAAATCATATTGAAATAAAGTATCATGTAGTGAGGGAGAAAGTTACAGAAAAAGAAGTTAGACATGAATATATAGGTACAAAGGAGTAGATTAAAGATATATTTGCAAAGACCTTACCTACAGTTACATTTGAATATTTAAGAGGTATGCTTGGGGTTATGCCCCAACCTATGCTATGAGAGTGATGCAGATTGTTGGATCAGTCCAGTGGTATAAGAGTTCTATCTTTTCTAGACTGTATGCTAGTACTTCCTCTATGGGGGAGTATGTGTGTTTGAGATGAGTCATAAAGGACTCTAGTGAATGTATTTTTTTGAAAAGTGTCTTTTCACATTGAATTTGTTGACATAGTGATATATTATTTGTCATTGATATCAATGTGGGAGAAGGATACATTGAAAATCATTTGTTAAAGAGAATTAGAGGGACAAGGATACAAGCAATATAAAATGGAAAACTATAATAATTGAATAGGAAAATGATGCAAGATTTTATTGATGAAGAGGATTTGAAAACATTTTCAGAGTAGTAGTGTTGCAATTGGTATTTATGGAACATGGATGCTTTTTCATCTATGTTTCAATCAATGCGAATGGGGGAGATTATTAGGAATGAATGCTGAATATATCCTATGAGGGATTATTTAGAGCCATTCTATAGTAGTTGTAGTTGCATTCATAACTTTGGTTGTCATTGATGTCAACACAGTGATCTACCAAGGATTAGGAGACAAGTAGATAGTGTTTGAATTAGCACACGTGGAGTATTGTAGATCAAGCTATGCAGAGTTGAGGACTTATTCTATATTGTGTCTTGATATCATGTTCAAGAGAACATATGTAAATTCAATTATTCATGATAGTTATGTGTAATTCAGTGGAAGCAGTATTTAGGCAGAGTTCTTGAGAAGTGGTTTGTGGTAACTAGATGATATTGTTAGGAATGGTCCCAAGAGATAACTGAGAGGGGGGGGTGAATCAGTTATCTACAAGTTTCAATTCTTTAGCCAATTAAGTATACTTAAACATAAAGCATAAACACAATGAAAGAACACTTGAACACAACACCAATATTTTGGTTACGGGGAAACACAAATATGTAAAAACCCTGGTGGTAATTGACACCCACTAATAATTTGCACTAGTGTTTTATGATCATTGTTAGAAGATCTGTAACCCTATTAGGAGTTTCTTTACAATATATTTAGTACACTGACCTAGTTAAGGGTCAGACCATGTTAGGAGTCTTTTAAAATTAACCCTATTAGGGGTGAGGACACACTTTCTGAGAGCACACTGCTCAAATAGTTGAAGGATACAACCTTCTAAATAATAGATACACACTATATCTAGATCTTGGTGAACTGTGCTTTGACCTGCTATCTAAATTAGTTCCAATGTATAGCATAAATACTTTACTTGGTCACATAGACCTTCTTCTAATGGCTCAACACTTCACACACTCTGCGATGCTCTTCACAATCAACTTTGAACCACACTTTAGCAATCAAAAATGATTGCCTATAAATATCTCCCATCGAAATGATATAGTCAAGTCAGCCTATTAGAACCACCCTGAAATCATATTAGAGAAACCGTAACATACTCCAATGATAATTCTATCTGCTCTACTATGCACACAACACAATCTGGGACCTGTCCAATATTAATAAGTGTAGACACATGCTACACACTGTTAGCTCTACCAAAGTAACTGAAACTTTCTCCATAAGCTAAATTACATCATGTGCTCTTAACCAAACATTAATAACTCCTCTCCAAGCACTAATCCAAAGGATCATATAGAAATGATAGGCACAACTCTAGAACCAATATAATCTATGTTGGCTCTTCTGAATAAATATAGAAACTACTACTGTTGAATAGCGACTACATAACTTTAGTTTTATTAATCATCAAAATCTGTGTCCATGAATGTAACAACACTAACATGTCTCCATCACATATCCAAATGTGTAAGTCTCCATGATAACTATATAGACAATCATTCACCGAACAGTACCTATAACTCTATCAGAAACACTACTGACACAAGCTGCTATATAACTATTTGTACTAAGAGTTAACCTTTGCATCCATGATAACATGTCCATGTTGTATATACTAGAAGCTTACTACATAAGTCTTCCATGCATGCTACTTACCATATGTTGTCATTAATGACAAACATATAGTCAGCACTGGCTTGTTGGCAAATCTCCAACAATATCCCCCTTTGGCATTGATGGCAACATAAGGAATGAAAAAAAAAACCAACCCAAATTAAAATTTCTTTTATAAAATTCTCCATTTCCTCTTCAAAATGCCCCCAAGGATGAATCCTCCTTCTACTGCAATATTCTTCAACATTCTCCATTTCATCAACTGAACTGCTTCCATAACTGAATACTACTCCCCCTTAGTATATTACTCCTTTTACTTTTGTTTTTCATGACTATATATTACTCCTCCTTTGACATCAATGGAAAAGGGTGCCAAATAGTTTAAGAACCGGTACTACTACTAAGGTAGAGTAGTCATCCATCCATGAGTCCCTGAGGACTGATGCTCTTTCTTCTTTCTTCTAGGTAGAATTAGGGAAGGGAATTACTCCCAACTTCTCCCTGAGATACTCAAAATTATCCTTTGGCAAGGGCTTTGTGAATATTTCTTCTAGCTAGGTATCTACAAGATCATGAGGAGCCAAACTATGCCCTTAAGTGGCAATGAAAAATCAGCAAATCAGGGTTAGTCAACTTGACATGAAAATTTCAACTACCTATGAACCTAATATCAAAAAGTTGTAAGAATAGAATCTATAGAAAATTGAATTTAGTTTCTAAAATACTAGTCCTTTTTTGAGAAAAATTTAGTATGATTGGTTAAAATTATAGATTTCAATGCATCAGTATAAAAATTCCAAGAAAACAAAAAAGAAGTAGGTGTATGTCTGACCACCTTAATCATAATCAAATCATAATATTTTATTATAAGATTTTATATATAAGTAGTAGACTCATGCCCAAATGTGACGCATATTTTTTTGTAATTTTATTCCAAAAAAAAATTAATTATGAATTTTTTGCTACAACATTTTCAAAATTAAAAAAATCTTGTGTCTGACCACCTTAACTCATTCAAAACTTTACAGAATTCAATTTTTTATTTTTTTCCCTTATAGTAGGCAAAGCATAGAATGTGATGCATTTTTTAGATTTCAAAAATGTTATACCGTCTGAAAGTTATAGTCATTTTTCAATTAGTATATAAATCAATACTTTAGAGGTAGCTCAATTAGAAAATAACTAATAATTACTTACCGAATTTAGAATTTGACAGTAATTATATCAATAGAAAGTTGATAATCTCCTTAAGATACCCTTTTCATTTTATCAAATTCAAGTGAAAAAAAGTCATCAGCTACTTGTCAATTTTGAACTGACATCGCCACTTTTTCGCCCCACATGATCTTGCACATACCCAGCTAATCTTTAGTACTCACATAATCCAACTTAACTTCTACCTCTACTACTTTCTCTCTTAGGAAGTGATACTTGATCTCAATGTATTTTATATTTGCAAGCATCACAAGGTTTTTTGACATATTGATAGTGCTAGTGTTATCACAATGTATAGCAATAAGATAGTCAATCTGAATTCCAAAATCCTTTATCATTTGCTTGATCCAAACAATTGTAGAACAATTCAGGGCTACTGCAACATACTCCACTTTTGTTGTTGACTAAGAGATACAAATTTTCTAATTTCTTGTCCAAGTGACAAGTTTTTCACTGAGAAAAACTACTCCTCTCGATGTACTCTTTCTATCATAAATGCATCATGCACAATCTACTTCAGTATATACATGAAGCTCAACATTTTTTGAATTTGGATACTATAGACCAAGATCTATAGTACCTTGCAAGTATCTAAAGATTATTTTTACTACCATGAGATGACTTTGTTTAGGCTCTACTGCAAATCTTCCAACAATGCCAATTGCATTGGAAATATTTGGTCTGGTCTAAGTAACATAAATAAGTTTGCTAATCATAGACTTGTACAATGTTATATCTACTACTGGTGAATCATCTTCTTTCGTAAGCTTGCATCTAGTTATCATGGGTGTCCCTACTGGCTTGCAATTATCCATGTTGAATTTCTTTAATATCTCTTTCACATACTTGGACTGATTAAGGAAAATACCTTTCTATGTTTGCTGTACATTCAATCCCAAAAATTATTTGATGGGTCCACTCATGCTCATCTCAAATTCTCTCTCCATCTCTTTAGAAAATTCAGCACTATGTTTGTCATTGCCTCCAAAGATAATGTCATCAACAAATATAGCTACAAGTAGTAAACCTTCAGATGTCTCTCTCATGAATAGATTACAGTCTTCTACTCCTTTGTTGAATCCAATCTTTGTTAGATATCCATCTAGTCTCTCATACCATTCTCTAGGGTCTTTCTTAAGTCCATAGAGGGCCTTCTTCAATCTACATACCATATCAGGTCTTTCTGATAAGGTGAATCCTTATGGCTTCTCAATATATACTTCTTTCAATTCTCCATTCAAGAATGCTAACTTGACATCCATCTGATAGACTTTGAAGTTTTTTACTATTGCATAATCTAGAAATAACTTAATAGCTTCTAATCTACTCACAGGTGCAAATGTGTCTGAATAATCAATGCCTTCTCTTTGCACATAACCCTTACATACTAACCCTGCTTTATTTCTTAGTACTGTACCATCTTCATTCATTTTTTTTATGAATATCCATTTTGTTCCAATCACATTTTTACCACTAGGTCTTGGGACCAGTTCCCAAGTGTCATTCTTGATAATCTAATCTAGTTCTTCTTTCATAGCATCATGCCCATCTGAATCATTACATTCATCTTCAACACTTAAAGGTTCAATCTAAGATAGTAAACATACAACCTCATTGCTAGCTGAATTCTTTCCTTGTGATCTTGTTAAGACTTTGCCTCTTTGATCTCCAATGATATCATTCTTGGAATGGTTTCTAGATGTAAACTTTGGAGCTTTAGGTGATGTTTTCTAATCTTCCTTCTGAGTTTCTTCTTCACTTGTTTTAGGATCATTGAACAATACATTGATACTGTCAAACATCTCTTCGACAACTATCTCACTAGTGGAGGGTCTAGGTTCATCTTCAATCATAGTTGAGTAATCATGATGTCTTTCTTGAACCATAAATTTCTCATCAATCTTAACATGAGCACTTTCAATGATCTTCTTCAATCTTAAGTTAAAAAATCTATAAGCTTTACTTTTAGTAGAGCAACCAAGAAAAATACTTTCATCACTTCTTGCATAAAACTTGCCTACTACTTCATCCCTCTTGATGTAGCACTTGCTTCCAAAGATTCTAAAGTATTTTACTATGGGAACATTACCAGACCATAGCTCATAAGATGTCTTGTCAGTGCTAGGCATTAATTGTATTCTATTGATTGTATAGATAGCTGTATTGATTGCATCTCTCCAATAGGTATGTGCAAGTTTTCCTTCAATCATGATGGTGTGCATTATGTCAAGGATAATCTTGTTTCTTCTCTTTGCAATTCCATTCTGATGAGGTGTTCTAGGTGCACTTAACTATCTCTTTATGTCATGTTATTCATAGTACTCATAGAATTTGTCAAAGGTGAATTCTCCTCCTCTATCCGACCTTAGACATTTTATATTAAGTCCAGATTCATTCTCAACCTTTGCTTTGAATATTTTGAACTTATCAAATGCTTCTGACTTATCTTTCAAGAATGCGACCACATAATTCTAGAATAATCATCTACAAAAAAAATGAAATACCTTTCACCATAGTATGATCTTGTTTGAGTTGGTCCACATAGGTCTTTATGAATCAGATCTAGCTTGTTCTCTACTAAATTATGCTTTCTCCTGAATAAATTCCTCACATGATTTCCCATTACACATTGCTTTCATTTAGTATTAATTGGCTTTGCTATGCAAGGTAGGTCTCTAACATCCTTAACATTACTGATCTTAACTATGTTATCAAAATTGATATGATACTGTCTTTTGTGCCATAGCCAACTGTCATCTACTTTAGCAATAAAACAAATTGCTTCTAGATTAAGCTAAAAAACATTACCTTTAGTCTTTGATCCTAATGCAACTATTTATCCTTCCTTGTTGTTAATGATACACTTGTTTCCATTGAGCTCCAATTTGTAGCCTTTGTCAAGCAACTACCCTACAGTCAATAGGTTGTGTTTCAAACCATCAACATAAAGAACACCATCAGTGTTGTTCTTTTCATCCAAGATGATGGCTCCTTTTCCAATGATAGTTTTAGGAGTGTTATCTCCAAATTTGACCATGCCTCCTTTGTATCTATCCAAATGAACAAATCTATCTTTGTCACCTGTCATGTGATGTGAGAAACCACTGTCAATGATTCATTTTGTCTTGATTTCTGCTTGTGAAATCAATGCTAACTCTTGAGAATTATTTTCATCTTCAAGAGCAATGAATCCAATCTCCTCTTTGTTGGAAATATAGATGCAGTAACTGAGAGGGGGGGGTGAATCAATTAACCACAAAAATATTACCACTAATCCCTTAGATATCTTAACAAATTATTTACTATTGCCACTCGTTAAACATATAGAAAAATGTTGAAAATCAATCTTTGAAGTGTGTAATAATTAAACTATTCTTAAGCATTCATCACTGATTAACATACATGAATAAAGAAAATAACATGAACACAAGAGACACTAGATTTACCATGGAAACCCAATATGGGAAAAACCACCAATGTAACTAGTTACTATTTTTCACTTTTTTGAAGTGATGCCCAGTTAGAAGCCAACCCGGTAAAAGGTTACACAACACACTATTAGGTGTGACCTTGTTAGAGGATTTAATCACCCTGCTAGGAGTGGCCTTGTAAGAGGTCTTGAAAAAATTCAATAGAACTATCACCTTGTTAGAGGATTTACAAAATGGTTGTTAAACCAACTCGATTAAGAGATTTTGATATCACTGCTACAATTGTAAGAGAGTAACAATGAAATGACCTGCAACTGAATTGTTGATTATAGATCTCTATTCTGGTTCACTAGATCCTTACTGATCAAATAAATATTTTCTACTCCTCAAGGATATCTAACCATCCTTCAAAATTTGCACACACCTTTCTTCAAAATGATTTATGCATGCTATATGTCTTATTCACCACTTGACCTTCTATATATATACCATTCTAATTAACATTTAGATTGTCAAGTTGGCACTAATAATTATTACAACAGTCAGCTGGGATAAACAAACTGTAGTAACAAAATCCTTTGAAGGGCCAACCTTGCTTGGTAAACATTAATCCTAAAAAGATTTCCTTCAGTGACCGAGTGAACTTGGTAACCACAATGAATTTTGTAACATCCTTCAGAGACCGAGTGAGCTTGATAACTACTAATTTTCCTTCGATAACTAAGGAGGCTCGGTTAACACTATTTTCTATCATGTTTCCTTTTGACACCCGAGAGATCTCGGTAGACACTAAAAACCACCTAGTTGACTGACTGAGCTCGGTAGACACTGAGAACCGCCTAGCTGATCGACTGAGCTCGATAGACACTGAGAATGATAATTGATATAACATTTGTGTGACATCAAAGACAACACATAGCTAATCCAACAATGTCCTTCACACAATTGTATCCAACACTCTTCTCCTAATTCTTCATCTGATACTCCATCTCTAGTATAGTAGCATTCCTTTGTATACTTAGGCTTGTAGTTATTGTTGAACTTTTTAACTCTTGTAGGACACTTACATGCAAAGTGACCAATCTTATTACATGAAAATCATTTGAATCATAATTGACCTTCATATTTTCCTTTTCATTTCTTTTCTCTTTTAGCAATCATAGCAATGAAATCATCTAGTGTTTTCTCTTCTTCATCATCATCATCATCATCATCATCATCGTCATCATCATCGTCATCAAAATTACTAGAGGTGTTTGCAAATTTCTTACCATGGACTCATGCTTTGAAGGTAGTTTCACTTTTAGGTTATGTCTTCAATCTTGAAATCTCAAAAAGTGAAATTTTGTTGATCAAGGTCTCTCTTTTGAAATTTGATGTAAGTTGCATGGTTTCATCAAATATGTTGATCTTGTTTTCATACTCTGTTGTGAGAGTGGTCATCAATTTATCCATAATGTCTTCATCTAAGATTACTCCACCATTGTTCCTGATTCCTGTAACCGCTTCATTAATCCTTTGGTTGTAAGCTCTGATCTTCTCTTTAGGTAGCATCTCTAATGCATTGTATCTTTTCTTCCAAGATTTTCTATGTAGATCCTTTTCTTTTTTGTCTCCTTCCAACATGTCTTATAAGTGTTTCCATATTTTTTAGGCTGTGCCTATTTTCTTTATCTCAAAAAACTCACTTTCAGATAGGGTGTTGATAAGGGCTTCTTTTTCTATTGCATTCTAATGGAACAAATGCTTTTGCTTTCTTGTAGTATCATCCTTTGCAAGATCTGCTAGAGAGGGGATCTCAACTTCCTTGATAAACACTTCAAAAACTTCAAAAGCAATGCACTACAAATGTGTCATCATCTTGTTCTTCCAATCAAGATAATTCTCTCCATCAAACTTAGGATTGTCTTTTCTAAAGAATGTCATCTGATCAACCTCAAGCTATTAAAATTTCTCTCTGACAAACTTTTCTCTAATACCAATTGTTAGGAGTACTCCCAAGAGATAACTAAGAGGGGTGGGGGGGGGGTGGTGAATCCATTATCTAAAAGTTTCAAGTCTTTATCCAATTAAGTATACTTAAACATAAAGAATAAACACAATGAAAGAACACTTGAACACAACACCAATATTTTGGTTACGGGGAAACCCAAATAGCTAAAATCCCTGGTGGGAATTGAAACCCACTAATAATCTACACTAGTATTTTATGATCCTTGTTAGAAGATTATTAACATTGTTAGGAGTTTCTTTACAATATATTTAGTACAGTGACCTAGTCAAGGGTCAGACCCTATTAGGGGTGAGGACACATTATCCTAGAGCACACTGCTCAAATGGGTGAAGGCTACAACCTTCTGAATAGAAAATACACACTATATCTGGATCTTGGTGAACTAAGCTTTGACCTACTCTCTGGATCAATTCTAGTTTATAGAAAAAATACTTTACTTGGTCACATAGACCTTCTTCTAATGGCTCAACAATTTGTACACTTTGCTCTGCTCTTCACAATCAACTTTGAAGCACACTTTAGCAATAAAAAATGACTGCCTATAAATGTATTTCCTCTAAATTATATAATCAAGTTAGCCTTTTAAAAACACCTTGAAATCATATTAGAGAAACCATAACATACTCCAATGATAATTATGTCAGATCTACTAAGCACACAACATAATCTGGGACCTGTCCAATATTAATAAGTGTAGACACATGCTACACACTATCAGCTCTACCAAAGTAACTGAAACTTTCTCCACAAGCTAAATTACATCATGCACTCTTAATCGAACATTAATAACTCATCTCCAAGAACTAATCCAAGGGTTCATATGAAAATGATAGGTGCAACTCCAGAACCAATCTATGTTGGAAATATAGATGAAGTAATTGAGAGGGGGGGGTGAATCAGTTAATCATATTTTTTCTTTCCACAGATCCCTTAGATGTTTTATTAAATCATTTGCTACTGTTGTTTGGAAAACATACAGAGAATTGCTAAAACTCAGTTATTGCAGTGAGTATTAATTATAACTATTCTTAAGCATTCATCAGTGATTAACATACATGAATAAAGAGAATAACATGAACACAAGAGACACCAGATTTAATGTGGAAACCTAATATGGGAAAAACCACAAATGTAACTAGTTAGTATTTTTCACTCTTTTGAAGTGATGCCCTATTAGGAGCCAACCTGGTAAAAGGTTACAAAACATGCTGTTAGGTGTGACCTTGTTAGAGGATTTAATCACCCTGTTAGGAGTGGCCTTGTAAGAGGTCTTGAAACAATTCAATAGAATTGTCACCTTGTTAGAGGATTTATAAAATGGCTGTTAAACCAACTTGGTTAGGAGATTTTGAAATCACTGCTACAATGGTAAGAAAGTAACAATGAAATGACCTAAATAATGATGAAACTTAATTGCTGATTATAGATCTCTGTTCTACTTCACTAGATCCTTCCTGATCAAAATATATCTCTACTACTCCTCAAGGATATCTAATCATCTTTCAAAATTCACTCACACTTTCCTTCTTTTTTTTTTTTTACACACTTTTAATTGACAACTTGACCTTCTATATATACCATTCAGATTGTCCATTCAGATTGTCAAGTTGGCACTAATAACATTACTAATCATCACAACAATCGGATGGAATAATCAAAATTTATTTTTCAAATTAACAAAATCCTTTACTGGGCCGACCTTGCTAGGTAAACATTAATCTGAAAAGATTTCCTTTGGTGACCGAGAGAACTCAGTAAGCACTGCAAATTTTGCAACATCCTTTGGAGACCAAGTGAACTTGGTAAACACTAACTATCCTTCGTTAACCATGGAAGCTCGATTAACACTATTTTCTGCCATACTTTTCTTTGACACCCGAGATATCTCGGTAGACACTGAAAATTGCCTGCTGACTGATTGAGCTTGGTAAATACTGGGAACTACTTTGCTAACTGACTAAGCTTAGTAAATACTATGAACTACTTTGCTGACTGACTGAGCTTGATAAATTATATGACATTAGTGTGACATCAAAGACAACACACAATTAATCCAACAATCTCCCTCTTTGGCATTGACGGCAACACAATATGTCATAGCACAATGAAATTTCATAGAAAATATAGAGTAAGGAACATATCCTTAGCTTCATTCTGATTCTCATCTATGAGAACTCCCTCTGTCAGTAAACTTCTCTTTTTGACTGAAAACTCTCCAAGAAAACTCTTCCTCTTAGAAATCTAAAGAAATTTCTTGAAATATGACAACAAACTCTCCCTCTTTGACAACACATGCCAAAGACAACACATACCAGGTGAATAGAAATGTACCTTGAGTACTTATTCATATTCAATGATTCCTTCACTAAGCTGCATCAATTGATTGATCTTTAATATGCTCTAGTTGATGCATCACTAAAACTTTATTTAGTGAGCCTCGGATAGGGGAATAACCCCTAACTTAGCTCTTAGATACAAGAATGCATCCTTAGGTAGTGGCTTGGTGAATATATCTACAATTTTTTCTTTTGTATGAATATATTCCAATCTGATTTCCTTGTCCTGAACCAATTCTCTGACAAAGTGATATTTTATAGCAATGTGTTTGGTTTTGGAATGCATTACTGGATTCTTTGAAATATTTATTACACTTGTATTATCACAAAATATAACAACTGGTTCTTTGATCTCAACCTTCATGCCTTCCAATAACTGTTTGAACCAAACAATATTAGAGTAGTTTACTGCTGTAGCAACATATTCTGCTTCTACTATGGATTGGGATGTGCAATTTTGCTTTTTACTGGTCCAAGATACCAACCTCTTGCCAAGAAAGAATGCTCCACCACTTGTACTTTTTCTATCATCAATGTTTCCTACCCAATCAGCATCAGTAAACACTTTTAAGTCTAGATTGCCTCCAAATTTATACCATAAGCCATAGTCTTCAGTTCCTTTCAAGTATCTCAAGATTCTTCTTCAATTTCTGACTAGATTTTCTTGCCCTTCTTAAGTGAAAGTTTGGCCTCAAATGCTGATTCAATATTTTTAGAAGTTGGAACATAGTTGTCATAGTTATCCAATTCAAAAGCTGTCAATCTTCCAACTAAGAAATCCAAAGTTATATTGTGATTTTGTTCACATCTTCTTTCTTGAATAGCATATACTCTTATTGCATAGATAGGAAGCAATGTTCTAAGAACCTTACTTATAACAGTTTCATCATCAATTTTTCCTCCAGAAGCTCTGATTGCACTAACACTCACCTTGATTCTTTCAACATATTTTGCAATGTTTTCATCTTCTTTCATCTTCATCTGATCAAACTGTCCTCTTAGGCTTTCTACTTTGGCTCTCTTCACATTGTCATCACCACCATCAATTTTCTTCATCTATATTTCCAACAATTGGTATTAGAGCCAACCCAGTAAAAGGTTACAAAACACACTGTTAGGTGTGACCTTGTTAGAGGATTTAATCACCCTATTAGGAGTGGCCTTGTAAGAGGTCTTGAAACAATTCAATAGAACTGTCACCTTGTTAGAGGATTTATAAAATGGCTATTAAACCAACTCAGTTAGGAGATTTTGAAATCACTACTACAATGGTAAGAAAGTAACAATGAAATGACCTGAATAATGATGCAACTTAATTTCTGATTACAGATCTCTATTTTGCTACTCCTAAAGGATATCTAATCATCCTTCAAAATTCACTCACACTTTCCTTCTTTTCTTTTTTTTTACACACTTTTAATTCACAACTTGACCTTCTATATATACCATTCAGATTGTCCATCTAGATTGTCAAGTCGGCACTAATAACATTACTAATCATCACAATAGTCATCTGGAATAATCAAACTTTATTTCTCAAATTAACAAAATCCTTTACTGGGCCGACCTTTCTCAGTAAGCATTAATCCGAAAAGATTTCCTTTGGTGACCGAGAGAACTTGGTAAGCACTGCGAATTCTACAACATCCTTTGGAGACCGAGTGAAATCGGTAAACACTAAATTTCCTTCATTAACCATGGAAGCTCGGTTAACACTATTTTTTGCCATACTTTTCTTTGACACCCAAGATATCTTGGTAGACATTGAAAACCACCTGCTAACCGACTGAGCTTGGTAAATACTGGGAATTGCTTTGCTAACCGACTGAGCTCGGTAAATACTATGAACTGCTTTGCTGACTGACTGAGCTTGATAAATAATATGACATTAGTGTGACATCAAAGACAACACACAATTAATCCAACAAATATAATCTTTGTCAACTCTTCTAAATAAACATAGGAAATAGCTACTATTGAATAGTGACTACATAACTTCACTTTTATTGATCATCAGACTCTGCATCCATGAATGTAACATTACTAACATGTCTCTATCACATATCCAAATGTGAAAGTCTCCATGGTAACTATATGGATAATCATTCACTGAACACTACCTGTAACTTTGTCAAGAACACCGTTGACACAAGCTTCTATATAACTATATGTACTAATAGTTAACCTTTACATCCATGATAACATGTTGATAACATGTCCATGATGTATATACTAGAATTTTACTACATAATTCTTCCATGCATGCTACTTACCATATGTTGTCATTAATGACAAACATACAGTCAACATTGGCTTGCTAGCAAATCTCCAATGGATATCTCCTAATCGGGATAGAATCTAAGCATGCAAAGTTGTACAGTTGATGAAGAATCTTTGGTGGTGACCTAGATGAGGTAGCATCATCATAGGTCACATGTGTGAATATTTATTCTATTAAGAAGTGAATAGTCTTATGTAATTGTGAGAATATTATGTAACATATAAAGGGATGCAGGAGCATCTTGGATCCTAGAAAATCTTGTGTCACCAAAAAAATGTTTGAAGTTTTATGTGTTTCTTAGTTGCTACTTTGATTATGTTGGTTTAGCATTTCTCAGTTTCCTTTATTTACCATTGTTGGTCAGTTATCTCTCTATCGCTCTGTGAATTTCCCTAGTGCTCGGTGATACTTGTCTAGTGCTTGATTTCTTTTGGTTACTGAGTTGCTTGTTTTAGATTCCTATTGAGGCTGAGTCTTGCAATTAATTTTGGTCATGAATTTATGATGAAGGGTGCTCCCCTTAATACCACAAACACATAACAAAAATAGAGAAACAACAACAATATGCAAGAACAGAAAATTGGCTTCTTATTATCTCCACAAATGTGGAATTACAAACTTTCAGAATTACAATATGCAAAGCCACATGGGCATTCCCTTACAATATTCTGTAGGACAAAGCCTCGAGCTATTACCCAGATCTACTACCCAGAACTATTCTGAACTGCCTAAGACAATAATATAGCCTTCCTTATATAGGCAATTTTCCACCGCCTGGGAAGGTTCCAAAATTTTTAGCCAATAAGGCCGACCAAACTTAGAATTATTTTATTTTACATTTTATTACATCATAGTCGGCTCAAGATAACCTTTGAAACCTGAACAAAAATTTTGAAGAAAATTATTTTCCGCGATTTCAGGTGACCCAACTTCCGAAGACCATAAGTCATCACCAGTTGACCCGATCGGTTATTATAACCCCATTTCAGAAATGCCACGAAGTGCTCTACAGGCTTGACCAGCGCAAGCACCCATCACCCAAATTTTTGACCTCATCTGAGGCCTCTAAAGCCTTCAAAACTGAGTTCAAAGTTTCTGTACCCTGCTGCCAATACCGAAAATCTTCAATATCTTCCAATATACACTTGATCTGGCAATGAAACTTTACTGGAAGACTTATATGACCAAAATGAACCTCCAAGAAAGAAATCAGATCATTCTGAGCACATACGAAAATTACCAAAAATAGTAACTTTCCACAAATAGCAGCTCTGCACAAGATAGCCCTTATTGAATTCAAAAATAGAAATATTTTTGGGTGATGCAAGATTGCTTTTACACCCAGGATGCTCCTACATCAGACACCCAGGGTAATTTGAGAAGTGACCCTGTCATGACTCAGGTGTGCAGAGGAAAACCAAGATGGTTAACCTCCTCCTTTGTTAGCCATGATGAATCTTCAATAGGTCGTCCTTTCCATTTGACCAAATACTCTTCATATGTCCTGTTCCTTGTGCTTCTGCCAACACGACTGTCCAGTATGTCTTCAATCTCCTTGATACCTGAACTAGTTGCTGGAATACTCCACTGTGCTGCTACAACCTCATCTTCAACACCTCCTTCATGATACTCTGTCAAATCTGAAATGTTAAACACTGGTGAAATATTTAGCTCGGTAGGCAATTCTACCTCATATGCATTTCCTGAATCATGTTTCTTCAATATCCTGCATGGTCCAAACTTCTTCATTTGCAGCTTGTTATATGTACCAACCGGAAATCACTCCTTCCGCAAATGAACCATGACTTCATCACCAACCTGAAATTCCTTATACCTCCTTTTCTCATCTGCCTTAGCCTTATACTGTGCGTTCATCTTGGTAATATGCTTCCTCACCTCCCCATGGATGTTCTTCAAGTGTTCTGCAAAATCCTTAGCTTCAGCACTACTTATTTCTCCTTTATCTATCTTCCTCAATTCAGATGCATTTCTTGGACTACTTCCATATACAATCTGGAATGGTGATTTACCAGTGCTCCTATTGAAAAAATTATTGTATGCAAATTCTGCCTATGGTAAAATCAAATCCCATCCTATTGGCTTATCTCCAACCAAACATCTCAGCAAATTTCCCAAACTCCTATTCACCACCTCTGTCTGTCCATTAGTCTGTGGATGATGTGATGAACTAAACTTCAAATCTGTCTTCAACTTCTTCCACAACGTACGCCAGAAATATCCAACAAACTTAGTGTCCTGATCTGAAACTATGGTCTTTGGCAAACCATGAAGTCTCACTACTTCTCTGAAAAACAATTCTGCTACATGAATAGCATCATTAGTCTTCTTGCAGGGAATGAAATGTGCCATCTTCAAAAATCGGTCAACTACTACAAAAATTGAATCATGTCCCCGCTGTGTCCTCGGTAAACCAAGAACAAAGTCCATACTGATATCCTCCCAAGGCTTCTCTGGTATAGGTAATGGCTAATACAACCCTGTATTTTGCTTCACTCCTTTCGCCATCTGACATACTCTGCAACTCTATACAAACTTCTTCACATCTTGCTGCAATTATGGCCAATAATAATTCTCACCAACCAAAGCAAGGGTTTTATCACGACCAAAATGTCCAGCCAATCCTCCACTATGCTTCTCCTTGATGAGCTTCTCCCTCATAGAACTTCATTGAATGCACAACTGACTCCCTCTGAATAGCATATCATCTTGGATGATAAAATCTAGCCACTTCATCCTGTCTAGAGTAACAGGTTCTGTACAAGCCTTCCAAGCTTCACCAAAATCAGGATCCTCTGGATACAAATTCTTGAGTTCCTTGAACCCAACCACCTCAATTTGCATCTCTGTCAGCAATAGTTTCTTTCTGCTAAGAGCATCTGCAACCCTATTAGACTTTCCACTTCTGTGTTTCAAAACAAATGTATAACTCTGCAAAAACTCAACCCATTTCAAATGCCTTTGATTCAATTTTCCTTGACTATTCAAATATTGCAAAGCTTGATGATCAGTATACAAAACAAACTCCTTAGGAAGCAGATAATGTCTCCACTTCTTTAATGCCTGAACTATAGCATAAAATTCTTGATCATAAACAGAATATTTCCTCTTGGCATCATTTAACTTCTCACTTAAATAAGCAATAGGTTTACCTTCTTGGCTCATAACAGCTCCTATTGCAGTACCACTAGCATCACAATCTACTTGAAACACCTTATTAAAATTTGGAAGTGCTAAAATAGGTTGTTCTGTAACTTTTTGTTTCAACAATTGAAAACTCTTTTCTGCCCCATTAGTCCACTTAAATTCTTTTCTATCCCCTCTCATTGTTTCATTCAAGGGTCCACAAATACTGCTAAAATTTTTGATAAATTTTCTGTAAAAGCTAGCTAGACCATGAAAAGATCTTACCTCAGTAGCATTCCTTGGAGTAGGCCATTCAAGGATAGCTTGTACCTTCTCTGGGTCCATTTTTAGACCTTCTGCTGAAACTACAAATCCCAAATACACTAACTCTTTCTTCACAAAACTGTACTTCTTCAAATTAATCAACAATTTCTCTTCTCTCAACTTCTCAAATACCATACGAATATGCATCATATGCTCATCCAATGTCTTACTAAAGATCAAAATATCATCTAGGTAAACAATGACAAACTTACCCAGAAATTCTTTCAGAACCTCATTCATGAGCCGCATGAAAGTGCTCGGTGCATTGGTTAGCCCAAAAGGCATGACTAACCACTCATATAGTCCTTCCTTTGTCTTGAAGGTAGTCTTCCATTCATCTCCTTCTCTGATCCAAATTTGATGATATCCACTTTTCAAATCTATCTTTGAGAAATACACAGCTCCACTCAAACAGTCCATAATATCATCCATTCGTGGCAATGGAAACCTGTACTTGATTATGATCTTGTTTATTGCCCTAGAATCTATACACATCCTCCATTCTCTATTCTTCTTTGGTGCTAATACTGCTGGTACAACACAGGGACTCAGACTCTCATGGATCAATCCTTTCTGTAACAGTTCATGTACTTGTCTATTCAACTCTTCACTTTCTGCAGGTGTCATTCTGTGTGCTACCTTATTCGGCAAACTCACTCCTGGGATCAAGTCCATCTGATGACTGATCTTCCTAACTGGTGGTAATCCATCAGGCACGTTATCAGATACAATATCTTGAAACTCATTCAACAAATCTGCAACTTCTACAGGAACATCTTCTACTTCCTCTTTACCAGCTTTTGGAATTAAAGAAAAACATACATGCTCATGCCTCATACCATCTAGGAAATTTCTTCCATCAATAAAAGTTATCTTTGCATTACCACATACCTTTTCTTCAATCTCCTTCAATGGTTTTAGTTTATGTCGCACTCCATCCTTTGTCAGGGAATAGGTATTCGCACGACCATCATGTACAGCACATCTGTCAAACTGCCATGGTCTACCCAACAACATATGACATGCATCCATAGATATGATATCACACAATACCTCATCTTGGTATCCACCAATCTTGAACTTCACCAGGTATTGTTCATTGACCATGACCTTGTGGTCATCCTGTACCCAGGCAATCCGATATGGATGTGGGTGTTTCTGTCTCTTGAGCTTCAACTTTGTCACCATCTCTTCTGACACCAAATTGTCAGTGCTTCCACTATCAATAATCACATCACAACATTTACCTTCACACTTGCACCTGGTGCGAAATAGGCTCCTCCTTTGCTCAGGTTCATTCTCACCACTCAATAGGACTCTTCTGTTAATCAACGTTTCTCCTCTTTCAGCATCTTCAGAATTTGATGATCTGGCATCTTCATCTACATGTGCAACTCTGGCCTGGCCTTCATTTCTCTTGTCTATTCTGCCTTGGCGCTGAGGACATTGAAATGCCCTATGACCTTCTTCTCCACAGTGAAAACATGTTCCACGGAAGCCACCTCTTCCAGATCCTTGTCCTCTTCCTCTTCCTCTCCGATCTCTATTATTCTGATCTTGGAAGCGATTGGAATTATTTCCTCGCTGATTCTGACTACTACTAGCCTCATCCTTCTTTTTTGGATCCTCATTTCGGCCACCATATGACCATCCACCAGATCATCCACCGCGACCTCTTCCATTTTGTCTTCTCTCAAACTTCTTGTTCAACTTTTCCTCTACTTTTAGGGCAAACTGGTATGCCTCTTCAATACTGTTCATTCAAACCAGATTTAGCTCCTTCTGAATGCTTGGCCTTAACCCATTAAGGTATCGGGCCACTTTCTCCTTATCAGCTTCTACGTGGCCTGTTCCGATGAGAAGTCGATAGAACTCCTCTGTATACTCCTGAACAGATCTTCTTGCTTGCTTCAAACTCTGCATTTTCTTCAGTAGGTCAAGCTCATAATCAACAGGAATGAACTGCCGCTTCAATTTATCCACCATCTGATCCCATCTCGTGATTTTCTCCTTTCCCCTTCTATTTTGCTCCAACTGAATCTCTTGCCACCATATCTTCGCATGACCTTTTAGTCTGGCTTTCGCAAATTTGACCCTATCAGGATCCTCAACATCTTCATACTCAAAATATTCCTCACATTCATTGATCCAGTCGATCAATTCCTCTGGGTTAAGATTTCCAAAAAATGTAGGAACCTCAATCTTAGGTCTTTTCCCAATCTTGGAAATCGCCCGAAAAAGTCTTTCTTCCTCCTGGTTCACAATTTTAGCTTCTCCTTCTTGATATTCTTCTTCGGCTTCATCCTTGCTTTCATCTCTGACATTAAGATTCATTCCTCTGCAAATCTTTTCTTGCAATGCTCACACTTGTCTCTACAGCTCTCTAACCTCAGGTGTTACAACACCAGCTCTTCCACCACGTTCCCTTCGTGGAGGCATTTTTGCGATGCACGCTGAAACCCTAGCCATGGTCCTGGTGCAAACTGCCTCACAGTCGGTGATCTATTTACACACTCAAGAAATCTTGCTCTCATACCACTTGATGAAGGGTGCTCCCCTTAATACCACAAACACATAGCAGAAATAGAGAAACAACAACAATATGCAAGAATAGAAAATTGGCTTCTTATTATCTCCACAAATGTGGAATTACAAACTTTCAGAATTACAATATGCAAAGCCACATGGGCATTCCCTTACAATATTCTGCAGGACAAAGCCTCGAGCTATTACCCAGATCTACTACCCAGAACTATTCTGAACTGCCTAAGACAATAATATAGCCTTCCTTATATAGGCAATTTTCCACCACCTGGGAAGGTTCCAAAATTTTTAGCCAATAAGGCCGACCAAACTTAGAATTATTTTATTTTACATTTTATTACATCATAGTTGGCTCAAGATAACCTTTGAAACCCGAACATAAATTTTGAAGAAAATTATTTTCTACCATTTCAGGTGACCCAACTTCCGAAGACCATAAGTCATCACCAGTTGACCCGATCGGCTATTATAACCCCATTTTGGAAATACCACGAAGCGCTCTACAGCCTTGACCTGCACAAGCACACGTCGCCCAAATTTTTGACCTCATCCGGGGCCTCTAAAGCCTTCAAAACTGAGTTCAAAGTTTTTGTACCCTGCTGCCAATACCGAAAATCTTCAATATCTTCCAATATACACTTGATCTGGCAATGAAACTTTACTGGCAGACTTATATGACCAAAATGAACCTCCAAGAAAGAAATTAGATCATTCTGAGCACATACAAAAATTACCAAAAATAGTAACTTTCCACAAATAGCAGCTCTATACAAGATAGCCCTTATTGAATTCAAAAATAGAAATATTTTTGGGTGATGCAAGATTGCTTTTACACCCAGGATGCTCCTTCATCAATTTAATGATGGTATCTATCATTGGGAAGTGTGTGGAACTAGATCTGGTTGTTCCTTCCATTGACGATTGATCTAAAGCTAACTTGATTCAGTAACATCTTGTATAAATGTTGTTGTCTAGTTAGAGTTTATTATTTAGTTTTGGACTAATTTTAGTAAGAAGATATGAGATTAGAGAATATTGGTAGATCCTGATATGTTGGAGGACTTTTGTACTTGATTGTAATATCTAGCCTAAACTAGGAAGGCCTTACAACCTGGCATGTATCAATCAAATTGAAGATAATTTATGAAAGATATCTGCATTCTCTTTCTCACTTGTTGTGTTGTTTCTTCCATGTGTGATCTCTACAACATGGATTTAGTTAGGGTGTTCCTTTGGCCTCTCTCCCCATCCTCCCTTGTGTTAGGTGGTATCAAAGTGAGGTGAGATCTAGATCTATATTTGTGAATCTAGCTTTGAGGGTTCCTTCTTGTCAAACCATAGCTGATTTGTTGTGGGGTAGCATATTATGATCTAGCCTATAATTGCATAGGGTTTCAAGATGGTTCATGGGAGGCAAGATGTAGATCTAGGATTGGTAGACATGTTGAGATAACTTGCTACTAGTTTAGAAGCTATTGAAACAACCAAGAGAAGAGGAAGTCATCTTGAAGATGCTAGTGATGATGAAATTGTTGAAGAACAAGGTGATGTAGAACCTACACTAGCAATCAATGAAGGTGAGGAAATATTGTTGAAGGGTTTGAAAAATCTAAAGTCTACAACATACTTTAGTCCTCCATAGAATAGTGGAAAATTGGATTCTTATGAATTGGTGGATTGGATCATCGAGATGGAAAAGTACTTTGAGTATGAAAATGTACTTGAAGAAAAGAAGTTGAAAATTGCAAGCACAAAGTTGAAAAGTCATGCATCCTTGTGTTGCGAACATCTACTGTTAAACAAAGAGAAGAAAGGAAAAGATAAAATCAAGGTATGGAATAAAAGGGGGAATAAATTGAAAGGAAAGCTCTTGTGATTATCATATTAACCTAGTTAGGTGAATGTAAAGTTTTGAGGTAGAAAGATAGCTCGGTAAAAGAGTTTACTAAGGAATTTTATAGATTAGATATCAGATCTAGACATGATGAAGATGATGTAGATAGAATTGCTAGATACTTGAATGGTTTGAGATTTTCCATCCAAGAAGAGATTGGTTTGGTCAAATTGGAGAACATTCAAGAGGCTTATCAATTTGCATTGAAGGCTGAGGAAAAATTGAACAAGAAACATGAGCAAAGACAAAGAGGTAGGGGTGGTAGATTCCCTAGAGGAAGAGGTATATCTTAAGGTGAAAATAGTATATCTAAACCTAAAAAGATGAATCTAGATAAAGGAAAGGCTGAGTGGAAAGGTGAAAGTTCATCTGGAGGCAGAGACAGTAACTACCAAGGTGGTTATAATAGAGGTGGTTTCTATGGAACTTGTTACAATTGTGGAGAAGAAGGACATACATAGATCATTTGAGTGTACACATAGAAGTAAGAAGGTTAGTAGCAGTAAAAATGTTTTGGTGCAAGAAGAGTTAGCGAATGAACCTAAGAAGGAAAATAATTTGATGGTAAGGGGAGCACTTTGGAGTGAACGTAAAAAGGAAGATTTGGTAAGGAAAAGTTTGTTCAAGACTAGATGTAGAGTTTCTGATGAAGTTTGGAAGGTAATCATTGACAATGGTAGCTCAGAGAATTTGGCATCTAAGGAAATGGTTACAAAGTTGCAATTGAAAAGGTTGAAACATCTGAAGCCCTATCAGATTTCATAGATCAAAGATGAACTTACACTCTTCATAAGTGAACAATGTTATGTGAATTTGAAAAATGGAAAGTATTATGATAAGGTTTTATGTGATATCATGCCTATGGATTGTTGTCATATTTTATTGGGTACACCTTGGCAATATGATAGACATGCTACATATGATGGGAAATTTCATAAATAATACTATTTGAGCTAATGGGAAAAGACAAGTTTTGTTGAATTTGATTAAAGAACATCTTAGTAATATTTTCACATCTGTGAAAGTTTTCTTGGTGGAAGGAAGAAATTTTGTTAAGGACTTGAAGAAGAATGATGTATGGGTTTTTGTGTGATGGATGTGCTCCAAGATGTGCTCACACAAGCTTTTTAGGACCTTACTTGTCCAATCTACTTGGGATCCTATTATCTCTCCTAGGATCTTATTAGCCACAAGTCTTCAAGCCTAAGACTACAATAACTCTACTCTAAGAGTTAGCCTCCCTGTGTTTAACCTTGAAGGACAACAATCAATAGTTTTGTCTCAATTCTTCTCAATCATTTAGAAGACTCTAAGTGCTTCTTCTACCAAAAACTGATGTTAGGGTTGTAGAGGGTCTATTCTTCTTGAAAACATCCATTTTTAATCCTTTCGACTTATTTTTGGCAAGTCTCAAAGGTCTACTCCATTAGGTTCATAAACTGGCTTGTTTGAGACCTATTACACCTAATAATTTCTCGTAGCCCTCGACATAGTCCTTTTCCTATTTCTTGTCAAAAAATCTCAAATGACCTATAAAAACAATTTGATATTTGGATACCCTTTTGGAATATACTATAGATTCTAGAGGTTTTAGGGTTCTAGGGTCTTTGTACAGTGGCTTCCTATAATGTAGGGTCAATAGGGATAATAGGCCTAGTTTTAACATCTTCACTAATTTCTTTCACAGAGTCTAAGAAAATGGATTGGCCAGTGCCCAATCTCTTTAACATATGATGAAATGTTCATAACCTATCTCTAACCATGCTTGTTACATACTCACCTTCTTTCTCCTGCATGTATACTCCTATTTCTTCCCTGTCACACTCCTAACTGGGTACACAAGTCTTGCCTAGGGCATGAATTTAAAAGTAGCATCCCAATTCTTAAAACTCCCAAACTCCATATTTACACTGTACAATATCTCCCTAACCATTTCCATTCAAACCCTTAGGTTTCCTTTAGTTTCCACTAAAAACTTCCTAGATTGAACCAGTAAACTACCTACTTCCTAAATGATTTTATAAAGACTATAAAAATAACTCTAAAGTATATGATGAATGAATGAAAAATTCTTAAAACTGCCTCTAGATTAGGAATCCACTATTATATTTCACATTCTAACTCATTAGCATTTTATCACCATTAACACAAAATGACTGTACTCATAAAAACCAGAGATCTTCTCTATTCACATACTAAAAACTTACACACACACTAACTTCTACCTTGGGAAATGAGCCACAAAGTATCAAAAGATTCCCATCACACAATTTTAGGCCTCTACATTGATTTCCCACTCCTAGAATGAGGGGAATCCAAATTTTTTGAGTTACATGCAACATTTGCAAAAAATTGCTCATGTTTCCATGACAACATTTTAGCATCTTTTTCATTTATGATGCCAACTGATTTTTAGGACCTCTACCCCATTTAGCTCAATGAACTAACCTCTTTAAGGCCTTTTCAAGAATCTTCCACACTTTTCTTAGGATTAAGACACATTTAGATTTCATTTTCCAACTTTTAGGACTACCCCTAAGGACTAACTTTGAAAGAAAACTAAGCTAGACTAGATTGGATAGTACTAACTACTAATACATCTAGGCACACATCAAACAAGATTTTCTAAGGTATGTTAGAGATATTTCTTGTAGGGACAAACTTGATAAATAGGTATACTATATTATCATATTTGTGAACTCTCAAGTTTGACAAGAAATAGTCTAATTGATGAGGATTGGATAAGATCCTGCTTCTTCTTCGAGCTCCACAGGACTCAAGAGGGTATTGCCTTAGATAGATTACTATATTTCAAGTAAAATTCAAATGGTGGATTAGGTTCCTCAATACTATGTTACTATGCTTCTAATTACTTCAATAAAACATAACTCTATGAATAGCTGAGAATATCTTGATGCAGAGTGTAGCAAGGAAAAGTTATAAATGCAATAACAAATAGTAGTGGCATAAGGATGTTAATCCTTCTTCTTTTTATGAGTTTAACTCCAGGAAGGCTAACCTTTTGGATTATCTCTTAAAAGAATCAGTAATATGAGTTGTATCACTTGGACACAATCCTTGTAAAATATGTATGAACTTAGTAACCAAATGTATTGGAATTTTATGTTTTGTGTTTGATGATTGAAAGATTTGTATAACAAAAAATCAAACCAGTGCCTAATCCTTCGGTGAATAGTTTTTTTTTAATGTAAATCCATAGGAAACGTTCAAACAAAATGTAGTAAGATGCCTTGAAAACTACATGTAATTTGAATAGAACGCCTTACAAACTATCCTATCACTCTTATATTGTTATCATCAAAATCCTAAAAATTATGTTTACTCTCTAAAATTATTTATGAAACTTTTAATACTTTTCTTGACAGAAATTAATAAATAATTAAACAAGTTCCCTTACAACTGGTATATTTTTATATGCCTTACAAATGAAACCATACAAGAGTAGAACATAAAAGAAAAGAGACAATAATAGAATAGGAGAGAAATTGCAATGTATTTTATTGAAAATTATTTTGTTTCAATACATACAAAATTTCAAGCTAAGAAGCTCTGAAACAAAGGTGAGAAGTATACTCTATAGAAGTTCTATTCAATATTCATCTATCATCATCTAAAAAATGAGGTTACAACTACTATTTATAGCTAAAAAAATCTTGGAAACCTTAATGAGAAAGGATGCAACAAGCTTCAGATGTTTTAGCCCTAAATCTAGAATAGAAAAGAAAAACTTACAATTGAGGCCCTTCAGGTGGTGGAAAGAAAAAAAACTTTTGGACTCATTTGACATCTGATCCTTTTTGTTTGATAACTGACACCTTTGTACAGAGATATTCTTGATAGCTTCATTGAGTTATTGTGAGATATGGTGACTGCCATTTTAGGCTAATTTACACCATTCTTTATCAATAGTTATCATCCCTATGCTCATAGGTCAGGTGATAGGTACCAAGTGTCCTCTTTATTCCTCATTAATTATGTCAAGGTCAACTACTGTAGGCTTTTTCTTCTTGGGCTCGGTGAGTGTTTCCTGTGTAGTTGTTGGAAACTAAAATTGAAGCAATTGTTGTATTGTCCTTGATGTCAAACCTTAACTAGTAAGACTGTTGCTATCTAAGAAAGTACTATATCTATTTGATTATTGAGAAGGATTGGGGAAAAGGTGATAACAATAGCACCTAAGGAAAGGTTGAGTTACCTTGATACTTCAATGGGTACTTGATTATGTGGCACAATGATAAGATAATGTATTGCTTATCTAAGTGAGAAGCAAGACTAAATAAGTAGGCTTAACTAAACAAAAGTGAAGAAATCTAGTTTAAGCCGAGTGATGTTAGTGTTGACTAAGCTAGTATATGCCGAGTAAATTCAGTGTTGACTGAACATCAGTTTATTATCAAGGAAGATAGTATTAGCTAAGGAAATAGTTTTAGTGGTAACTAGGATACATAGTGATGATCGAGGAGATGAACATAGTATTGACTGAGCATCAATAATTTAAATTTGAGGAAGAATTCAGATTCCTAGCCAACATAGTTGAATTCTTGGATTATGTAAATATTGTTGACTTTATGTATTGAATGCATCAAAGCATTTAATGCACTATGTTAGCACAAGTAAAAATTCCATGGTTGCAGTATTATTTTCTATCCCTTTGAAGTTATTTTTTCCATTTCCTTGCAAAAACCCTAGGCAAAAATAAAAATTCTAGCCGTTTGTAGGAAAAGCCCTAATTTGTTGTGCCCCTGTTATATTTAACGTTACCTTTTTCAAGCCACTAAGCCCCCAATTACCCATGTGCTAAAAGGTTGTGACCCCTTGTTCTATTTAAGCTATTTGTCACATGATCACATGAGCCTTTTTCATGCTATGTGATCATGTGACTAAAGTTTCATGTCGGGGCCCCCTTTAATATTTTCCTAAGCCTAGGTCTTTCGGCTTTAATTTTTCCTAAAGTCTGGCGGTAGTAATTTTTCCTAGGTCTCAATGCTAAATATTTCCTAAATTTTCTAGCCTTTATCCTTTCCTGGGCTAGGCTTTCTGACACCATCTCAATCCAACGATAGGTGTAAGATCTTATGGAGTGTGTCAGAGGGTTGCAAAGTTGTGCCAGCTCTTGATTCTCTTTCACGGCAAAGATTTTTCAATGTAATGGGTCCACATGCCAAGTGTACTTAATCATCACTTTTTCATTGGTCCATGTATTAATGACTCAGAATATTGTCAGTGGGGCCAATGATTTTAGAGGTTTAGTGGTTTGGATAGTAGTAGAGCATCGATGGCCAACATATGATATTAAGGGTTATTTCTGACACATGAGGCTATAAGACCAGTCATTGATTCTTTTCTATGTCAGAGGTTTGTCATAATAGGGGTGAGATTCTTCATCGACGGTGGGCATATGTTCTGGTGGAATCTTCATGGGTTATGAGGGCTTAAGCCTGACTGTAGATTTGTTTCATGTCAGGGGATCTATCAAAGCAGTATAAAAGGGTTGACCCAACGGTTGTCATAAGATCTGATAGAATGTGTTAGATGCATGAGATTATATGACAACCATTGATCTCATTTAAGGCAGGCCCAGGTTCTGGTCTAAGGTTTTGGCAGAGCAGTTAAATCTTTGGTGGTCCCGATAAATGTTTTTAGTGTTCGTTTGTTCACAAAATATTATGGCAGGGTTATATTTTTTTTTTAGTGATTCAACAAATACTTTTTCATTGAATCTCTTGATAGAGTGGCAGTGTTTCAAAATTTTCAGTGAATTAGCAAAATGTCTTTGGTCGCTAATTCACTAGATAATCAGTTGGCCCTCAATTTTCTTATGTATTCACCAGTTCGCAAAGAGTAACCTGAGGTTAAGAAGGGACTTCACGATTCAGTGAATTTAGTCATTCACTAAATTATTTGACTTAACTGCAGTCAAGGAAGGCATTAAATGACTAAATTTTTTCCCTTCAGTCGCATGTTTGTAGGATAACAAAAAGGTTCAAGTTTACTGAGAATGGTGGGGTCATCTGGTTATTCATTGTTGAGGTGTCAGGTTGTGATTGATTGAGCTGGAGGATGATGCAGACACGTCGGTGGGCCCAAATATTTCAGTGGGGTCATGGTGTGGATGATCTAACGGATGGCATAAGAGCAGAATGGATGTTTTAGAGTTTTAAGATTATGTGCCTGCCGTCCGATCAAAGGCTTATTCAAAGTGGGTCTAAATGTGCTGATTCATCATTGACATGCTCCATTTTGATTGGTTGGAAGGTTTTATGATGTGTAAAGTGATTTTTAAAGGTTTTGTTGACTGTTGAAGGATTTTTATGAGCCACCCAATTTGCCAGGAATAAGATAGATCAACGATCACATTTTAAAGTTGAGCTAGTTACCATTTTTATTCAAATTCAAATATCTTAAAGGGTTTTTGCTAGGGTTTTTAAACTAGTGAGTCATGTAAAATGATGCGGTGGCCAAGAATTGAATTTTTCAATATAGATTGCAGTTGGGGAAGGATACATAAGGCATATATTACTGCTATAATCTAATTTTTGTTCCTATGATGCCGAGCCAAATGAATTTTATGGTTGAATAATTATAGAAGGGCATTCATTGTAGTTTGACAGTGAGATAATAAAATCACATTTGTTGAAAAGGAGCCAAGGATAGCATTGAAAACATAAAGCATGTCGACTCAATTGCAAATATCTCACCTATTTCAGTAGTGTAGTTATTGTAAACCCTTTGGGGTTGTTGTAAAGGTTTTTTAGGTTAATTTTTTTTGTAGCCCTAGAATGATTGGTTGCTTGTTGCATCTCTTGATATAAAGGGATTTTTTATGATCATTCTAAGGGATTGGGAGTTTAGGTGTTAAAAAGATAGAAATTTCTGAAACCCTAGCTTTTTAGTCAAGGATTGTAATTTTTGATACCATTTTATCAACCAATAGAGAAGAACTACAAATTGATGTTCTTATGTTGCAAGCTTACTATTCTGGATACTGTATGCACATGGTGAAAGGTTATACTTAATACAAACCTTAGATCTTTTCTCTCCTTCACTCTATTCTTTGAATCTTTAAATCTTTACATAAGGTTTATGTGAATGTATTGGTGCTTTGAGTTGCAACCTAAGAGTTAGATTAAATATTTCTCAAAGTGGAATATGTGTTCTTGGAATTTATTTGAAGGATTTTCATCAGTAGGAAAGAGTTGGGATATTTTGTATTTATGTCTAGAGACCAATTTCAGACACCATTGTATTCATCCTTTTCCTTGATATTTTGCCCAATGGATAAGGCACTGGCCTATGTTCTCCTATCTTTATGTTTAGAAGAGTGATTCAAACCTTATAATCCTAATCATTTAAATCATTACCAGTCTTTTACTTTTATTTACATTTATGTATTGTCCTATCCAGTGATGGAGAGTCAATGAACAATAGGTTTTTGTTTAGTACTTTCTCACTATATTCAACTCTTGAAAGATCTAATAAAGAAATAAGGGGCAGAGTTAGAACTATTAGTCAGAGTTAATACTATTGGATCAGGTGCACCCGCCTTGGTTTTGCAGAGCCAGAAGAAAAAGAGGGTAGTCTTATCCCTATAGTTGGTCCAGTTGCTTATAGATTGCCCATATTTGGAGCTAACCAATCCTTAACATCCATCATAAGCATATTGGTATCTCATGGAGTGTAAAATCCTATCTAGGAACCAACAAATTGGTGACTCTATTGGGGAGTAAAGCATAAAAAACAAGTAAAATTAGTTAGGAATCAGTGTTTATATTACAAATTTCAATATCTCATTACCCATTCAATTCAGCCCTTCTAGGTCACCATCAAATCAATGATTGTACTAGAGAACAGAGAAATACTATCAAGAGCAAATAGTGTAGCTTTCAAGTTGAGCTAGAATCCTGACCTACCTATTTCAATTATTTGATATCTCTGGTGTTACAAATCACCATAGATAACATGGGTACAAGTTGAGCTTAGACTCCCGGTCAGCTTATCATTTATCTAGTGGTCTTCATTAAAGAGTATAAGAGTTAGTTTTAGTAATGTTTCAAATTATCTCACATATTGTGAGTGGCAACTTTGAGCATCTCTGTAACTAGTGCTTTAGGTAATATATCATAATGAGTTTCAAAATCACAAGGTCTTGGAGGAAGGAACACCCAGAAGAAAGCTTGCAAGGTGGTCTTCCTGCCACATCAAGAAGAACTCAGGCTAGGAAAGAAAAAAGTGTTAATGATATGTCTCTAACCTAGAAGCAAAGGGGAAACCCAGGACAGGAGGGTCTTACTCCTCCTAGTTAGCAAGGAAATGCCTTAGAATATGAGGAGGCAATTGATTTGGGCTTGAACTAGTATGAAGACTATTATTCCCCCACAGAAAGAGAGGGTGCAAGACCATCCCAAAATAGAAGGATTTTAGGGAAATTTAGTAGGTCTAGAAGCAAAAGAAGGGGTGGATAGGATTTTGTTCCCCCTTTAACCCTTGATTCATCAATACCCTAAGGCCTCCATGAGTCTTAGGATCAGCAAGAAGAGCCCCAAGCACAACAAGATGAGTCTGAAACCACTTTGCCTAATTTTGAGGAAATTTTTGAGGAATTATATGAATTGGAAAGAAGAATTCAAGAGCAAGAAACCATTAGGAAAAAGAGAGAAAATGGGAAGGAAGAAAGGGTCAGACATGCTATGATCAGGGCTGACCAATTAAGAAGGAAACTATTAGATTTAGAGGCTATAAGTCATGCTCCCATTCCTAAACAAACAAATGAACTGCTTGTTGTCCATAAGACTTTTGAAACTAGGAAACCAAAGGATAAAGGGAAACAAAAGGAAGTGGGCATTTCAATTAAAGAGCATGTGAACCCCAAGGGTCCTATAGACTAGGCCCTAAGATTGGAAGCTGACCTTGAAAAGGCCAACAAAGAATAGGAATTGCTAGCCAAAGAACTTGAAAAAGTAGAACTAGAAGCTGCAACACTAGAAATGAAAAAGAAAATTGATTTTCTGGAAAGGTTTGTAGGACCTAAAAATTTTGCTAGATCTACCATGACACAAGGAGCAAATCTCACAAATTTAGCAAATCAGACAACTAGTGTTCCTCCACCAGGTGGTTTTAAAGGTGTTGCCACTACAAATAATAATGCATCTACATCTCAGGGTGCTGGTTTTCCTAATTCAGGGATTATACATGAAAGGTGTAAGCAATTGGTTTATATTGGTATCCTTGGTTATCCTAACCCTATCCCTTAAGAAATTAGAAAGAAACTTCCTAAGTTTACTGGGAGCAATGTTGTTACTTGGGAGGAACATTTAAAGAAGTTTATTGATGTCATTGATGATTATAATATTGTGCCTGATGATGTTATCATGAAATTATTTGTGCAATCCCTAATAGAAGATTCAAGGGATTGGTTTAGGGCTTTGCCACATGGTAGCATAGGATCATGGGATCAGCTTAAACATTATTTCAAGGAACAATATGGTGACAAAACTCATGAATGTTTTATGCTAAATGAATTCAATAACATAAAAAAGAACTTTAATAAGGATGTTGTTGAATTTAATGTTAGATTTCAAAAGGCCATTCATAAATTGTTGCAGGTTATCAGATCGGATGACAGGGTGTGCCTTCCACATATTTAAATGCTTTTGATTCTAAGAACAGATACTTATTGAGAGATAAGAATCCAAGAAGTCTGGTTGAAGCTTACAAATTAACTTTGAACATAGAAAGCAATCGCAGAATCTCAAGAAAGTTGGGAAGGAGAGAAGATAATAGGTCTCCTTTGTTAAATAGAAAAGATCCAGGAAAGCCTCAAGGTGTGAAACCTAAGGATGATTAAAGCCTAAAATAGATTCTGAAAGCAATCAAAGATCTGAAGCTTGGTGAAAATAGAGGTAATAAAGCTGTAGTAGGGGACAAGCCCCCCTTTAATAATTTCAACAAATTGCCAAGAATGCAGAATTACCCCTATAACACTCAATGGAAAGATGGGAAGCCTTTTATTCCTAAGAAAAGAGATAAACCAAATGATAGGACCCCTGATCCATTACAAATAAATTCAATGAATATGGTGGAAGAAGTTCCATGGTGTGTTTCCTGTTACTCACCACATGATCCTGATTATTGTGCCATATCCCAAAATGTCTCTCCTCAAGAAGAGGAGTACAATGAGGAACAACCTTATGATGACTAGGGATGTGGGATTTTCTCTTCTCATGTTTTGAGTGAGGTGGAATTTTGTGAAGAGGATGAAATTTAGGATGCTTCACATTCCCAAACTAGAAATGAATCAAATCATCAGCAAGTTTGTTCAGATGATGAAGATAGTGAGCCTGATAACATTCAGTGCAATGTTCAAAAGAATGAACAAGAAAATACTTTGAGAAGACCTTCTGATGAAGAAATTTCTTTGATAATAGCCAATTTGGTTACTCAGGCAAAGGCAAATTATAACTTGAGGAATAGAGTTGTTGGTGATGCAAATCGCAAGCCAGCTGGTATTTTTATCAAGAAGACATATAAGAATGTAAAAACTTCACAAGAAAACACTAATAATGCTAATCCTATTGATAAAGTCAAAGTAAAAAAAGTTTCCAAGCCCAATATTGTTTATAAGGTAAAAACTAAGCCTAATGCTAAGGTTGTGCCAATTTTGCAAAAGAAAAACAACACCCAAACTGACAAACCTATAGATACATCCACCCAAGAAGCTGATAAAGAGATTGCAGAGTCAAAACTAGATGTACCTAATTTAAAGTATGTTCTAGTTGACATGAGTAAATTGTTGTCTCAAATCACTGTAAAAGTTCCATTATTAGAGATGGTGAGAATAGAAGAACATAAGAAAAATGCCTTGAAATGGGTAAAAAGTGTAGTACATACCGATTTTCAAAAAATAGAAAAAACTGAGAAACAAGTAGCAATTGTGGATGAAGAAGATGAAAATTGTAGTGAGGAGATTGTTTCTAAAATCCCTCAAATATATTTGGACACAAATGTTGTTAGTACCGTAGTAGGATCAGTTGGTCCTTTTTTCTTGACTCTACAAATAAATGGAAAGCTACTGAAGAATTGCATGATTGATTCCAGAGCATCAAATACTGATATGCCTACTGAGGTTATGAAGTCTTTAGGATTAAAGGTGGATACACACCATGGAAGGTGTCAAGCTATGGATTCAAGAGAAGTACCAGTTGTTGGTAGTATTAAGGCTTTGCCTTACAAATTGGTTGCATACCCCAACAAAAAATTGACCATGAGTGTTTTGGTAGTGGATATTCCACCCCAATATGGAATGTTACTGTCAAGAAAATGGAGTGCCTCTATGGGAGGTAGCATACAGTGTGATTTATCATTTGCCAATTTTAATTTTGAAGGATAGAATATCAAAGTCACTAGGGAGTCTAGAACTCCACACATGATTGAGGAAGAAGAACAAGACAAAATGAATTATTTCCTTGATACTGATATTAATGCCTTCAAGGTCCAAGATAAGGAAGCAGAGGAAGGTGTTGAGCCTCCCCACAAATTAGAAAAATAGGAAGGATGGATTAACCTTGATAATCTCTGGACCATGTATTTTGATGGAGCAAATAGCAAAGAAGGATCTGGAGCTGGAATATTGCTCATATCTCGAAATGGTAAAACTTTCAAGTTCTCATTTACTTTGTTGTTTTCATGCACAAATAATGTTGCAGAGTATGAGGCTCTATTAATCAGCCTAAGATTAGCATCAAGGCATGACATAAAGTGTTTGAAAGTTATAGGTGACTCTGAGTTAGTCATATCCCAAATTAGATCAAAATACGCTTCAAAGAATCAGAAGTTGAAATAATATATGAATGTAGTATGGGATGAGATTGAAAGATTTAGTGCTTTTAATATTTGTTGGATGGAAAGAAGTCAAAATAGGATGGTAGATTTGTTGGCTAATATAGCCCTTACACCAGAAGATGTTACATTTGTAGATGTTTCTAATATAGTGGTTGTTGGAAATTTGGCTGAGGTATGTACATGAATGTTGTCATTATGGCAACATATGTTCCCTATGAAGAGTGCATAAGTTGTCATTAGTGGATTTTTGTGGGTACCATCCCCACTGGGGTTTTCCCTTGACCAAGGTTTCCTCGAGAACATATCATGTGTTATGAGTTCTTTACATTTACTATTATGTCTGCTATTCAGTTTCTTATGCTTTACATGCACTTAAGTAATTTGTTATATCCATAAGTGGGCAAAAGTAAAAGTTTGTGAAATACTGATTCACCCCCCCTCTTAGTATTTCCTATTTCTAACAATTGGTATCAGAGCACAGTTACTCAGAAAAGAAACATTCAAGGAAAGCCTAGTAGCTTGAGTAAGATCTCTATGGATATGGATCAATTGTAGAAGAATCTTGAAGAAGCTCTTGAGCAAATTGATATGCTTACTAATGAAAGAAACACCTTGAAAAGGAAGTATGATGATGCAAAGAATCTTATTGACAAATTAAAAGGTAAGATAGAAGATCTAAAATCTGAGAAGGAATCTGAAATTCTTGTTGAAGATTGTGAAGATTTTGAAAAAGAAAATGTAATCCTTAAACATGAATTAAAGATAGAAAATCTGAAGCTTAGCTTGAAAGATGGAAATGACAATTTGAGATCTAAAAATGAAAGTTTAAAGAATGAAAATGAAGATCTGAAATCTAAACTTGGCAAGGTAACATTTGAATTTGATAAAGTTAAACTGTAGTATGATGAACTTGAAAAATACAACAAAATTGTGAAAGGTGAATTGAATCAATCTAAACAACAACTTGAAAGGCTATATTCAAATAGTGAAAAGATTGACAAGCAAGTATCTTATGGAAAACCATTCTATGACAAAACTAGTCTTGGATTTAACATATTGAAGATAGTTAGTGAAAGCAAGAAACTAGATCTGAATGAATGTGAAAGCAGTGAAGAAAAGAAGTTAGATGAGAATAAATCAGAAGAATCACCAAAGCAAGAAGAATCACCGAAGCAAGAAGATACACCAAAGCAAGAAGAACCACCATAGCAAGAAGAATCATCCAAAGGTATGCAAAGAGAATTCAAAGGTAAATGTTTTACATGTAACACTATTGGTCACATGAAGAGAGATTGTCATGGTTATTGCTATAATTCAAACCACTAAATGGTTATTGCTATAATTGTCATGGTTTTGGACATAGAGCTATTGAATGTAGAAGATCTAAATTTATTGAGAATAATTACAATAGAAGAATACCTAGAAAAACTAACAATGTAGATCAGAGATCAACTGAAGACATGAAGAGAGGAAATGGAATAGTATGTTTCAGATGCAACAAAATTGGACATATTGCTAGAAATTATAGAACACAAATCAATTGGCAAATACCTAGATATGGAACCAATGGAATCACTTGTTAGATATGTAACAAGAGTGGACACACAACAAGATTTTGCAGAATGAACAATGGAGGTTATCATCATAACCCTAACCCTAGAAACTATGCAAGAAGGAATGAAAATGCAGGAAACAAAGAGAAAGGTTCTTGTAGCAATGAAGATGAAGTAAAATTTGTTAAAGGCATAGATCAAGGAGGTATATTCAGCATTGAAGGTAATATATCTGATGGTAAGAATGATTCTTTACCTAACCCTTCTTTAAGCACTCAAATTATGAAAATTTATGTAGTTTAGGAACTTAGAATTAGTGTAGAGTTATATTTTGAATGAGTTAAGTTTTGCATAGTTAGATGAAGGTTTTTTATGTTATATTGATGCTATGGTTAAGTGCACAAAAAGAAATATTGTGTTTTGCGAGGTCGCAAAAAGATTTATGGTTGCAGGTTTACATAATCAACTTTTTGGCATTTTGGTGGCAAAATTATTGAATGCGATGTCAGATCGAGTAAATGCTAAGTGTTAAAAGATTGAAATTGAAGTTATTATGACTATCAAGAAATTAGAAGTGGTTTTGAATTGAAGAAAGAAGTTTGGAAGTGATTTGCAGAAGTTTGAAGTGCCGATCTAGCGAAAGCCCTAATTTTGCAAATTTAAGGTATTTATCCAACTACGATCTTGAATCAGCTTAAGAAATTAGATATAATCATGGATGTGTCATTAATTCACAACATTAAGGATAAGAACAGACCTAGAAATAAGAAAGACTGAGTTGAACCCTTAGAAAGAGATGCTAGTTTAGCCTTATCAGTCGTACTAGATGAAGTTCTTCATTTAGAGAATGTTAAAGGTTATCTTGGATGCAAGTATGAAACCCTAAGGGAGTATGCTTTTAATGGTGAATATAAGAAGTTGTAAAACTTAGATATGTTAGTGAAACAAGGTTATGAACATCTAGAAAATAATGAAATCATTGAGTACCCTATGAAATATGAATTTGATGATGAAAAGTGTACAAAGATCATTTTGAGTAGGATTCATAATGGAAAGTTTTGGTTAGAAGACAAAGTTATAGACATAACTGTAGACCTAATTCATGATGTGACTGGATTATCAAAAACTAGTGCAATTCCACTAAATGAGAAAAACATGAGAAAGATTGTGATTGAAAACACTGGTTCAGTATATAATGGAAGAGGTATAGTCATTAGTAAGATTAAGCAAGATGATGTAAAATACTTGTGTAAGATTTTGACAACAAAGTTCTGTGGAAGCTTTAGAGAAGATGATATGCCAGCAGGTATGGTACACATTTCTTATTTGATGTGTGTGGAGAAGAAGCCTATGGATTTGTGTGAAATTCTAATAATACAGTTATTTGAAAATTTGGAGAAGATAAAGAAAGCTAAATACACTCACTTTAGATTTTCCTCATTGGTTACTTACATCTTCTTCCACTTGTTAAGAAGATTTCCTTACACTATTGAATGGAATGATGGTGAGAATACTATCACAAGAATCAATAATGTCTACATGAAACATCTTATTGAGAAGGTTAATGATAGTGTAAAGTTAGTATTGAAAACTTTTCAGAACATTGTGGTAAATAGATCAAGAATTCCTCCATCCCTAGTTGAGAAATACAAAGATGATATATGTTTTATGGTTGATACTGATTTCACTTACATTGAGGTAGTAGAACCTACACATGAATTCATAGACCCTCTTGGCTATGAAATCTCTGAAGTTGAAATAGAAGGTTATGTTAGTAGATTGTTGAAAAGTAAAATTGATGCTCATGGAAACAAATTTGGAACATATGATGAAAAATTTGGTTCAACAAAGTCACTTAAGGAAGAGAAATAATCAAAGAAGAGAGTGGAGTTTACAATAAAGAAAATTCTAAAGGAATCAGGTATGAGTGAGTAGGAATTTGATATTGCAAAGAAGACTATAGAAGCAATAAGCCAAAGTGAGATATTATTAGTCCCACCTTTGGCATCAAGTGCAGAACCTATTCAAATAAAGGTAAAGGTTGAAGAACCTAAGAAGGAACAAGGAATTAGTCAGACAGAGAAACCCTTTTCTTCAGCATCAAGTAAAAGAATGAAGGAAAGTGGTTCAGGACCAGGTAAAAGATAGAAAACACTTGTTCCACCAATACCTAGAAGAGTTGCAGAAATAAAAGATGATGAAGTGACAGCAAAGAAGAAATCATGGAAACCAAGGATAGAAAGAGTTAATGAAGATATAATGCAGCATGGAGACTTTACCAAAATGAATAAATACTATGATTTACATGGATCCTCTAATCGATTGAATCTTGAGAATGAAATTGTTACACATATGATTTTGTCTAACAAGAAATTTGATACTATTCATGGAAAGATACTAGAAGATTTGTACAACAGACTTGTGAGAAGAAAGATGAGAGCACAAGAAGAAGATACCAAAATGAGAGAGAATGTGATTAGATAGTTCTATGAAATAAGTGACAATGACCATCTTAAACAGGTCCTCAAGCCACATGAGACCCTATTGAGAACCAAAAGAAGAATTATACAAATAATGGGAGGACATTATGAGAAAGTAAAGATTGAAACTAAACAGGCAGTTGTGCAAGTGCTAGCTAACTTGGTAGTAGGAAAAGATAGTAAAGATCAATCAGTTGCAGAACCAATAGAGAAACAAGTTGTAGAACAAGTAGAGGTAGTAGCAGAGGTAGTTGAAGATATTCCCTCTTATTCCATAAACATTGGCACATAATCTATGGGCATTGAAGGAACTAAAGTTACTTTAGATTTAGTTGACGTGGTACTCAACAGTTTGGATAACATTGTTGACAATTTGGATTTGGGAGAGCAAGAAAATACTACTAAAATAGAGACTACACATACTGAAGTGCAAATGGAAACAGAGGCCCCTACACCTACTAGAACATAAGAAGACATCAGTCTTACTCCTAAGACTAGAAAGGAGAAAGGAATAGAAACATTGATTGAAGATTTGAGCAAGGAAGTTGATGATGATGATCAAATAGAGTTGATCACCTCTTTAAACAAAATTATTGGAAAGAATAAGAAAGTTAAGAATTTGGAAGGTAGTCTGAAAGACTTGACTGAGAAGTTGCAAAGTGTCATATCTGAAAAAGTCTTTGATTTAGACCCACTTGAAAGAGAAAAGATGGTAATTAAATCTTTTGATGTTGAATTCACTAACTTAACTAATATTTCTAAGGTTAAGGCTTAGGCAGCTTATGAAGCTAAGATGTTGCAGAACATAAGTCTGAATATCAAGAATGACATTGACAACCTTGATAGACACATTAAGGACTTAAGGAAACATCTTGAGACTAGAAAGTGTTTGTACATTCAGTGTACAAAGTCTAAAAGTATTTTAATTGAAGAAGAAAAGAAGAGAAAAGAGAAGCAAGATGAGATTGTAGTAGAAACAAACTCTTTGGCCAGCCTAAACATGAAGATCAAAATAGTTGAGAATAAGATCAGAAAATTATGTGATGAAAAAAGGATTTTAAATGATGAGAAAAACAAGAAATCTATCAAAATAAACATCTTGAGAGAGCATGTCTCAATCAAGTTGACCATAATTGAATAGCAGCTAGATGAATGTCTTACTACTAAGACAACATTTTAGAAATTCAATTTTGAGTCCCTCCAAGCTTGTCAGATTGTAGCATACGGATTGAGTACTTTACTCAATGTAGCAGAATCAATAAAGAAGGCATGGGAGAAAGATTTTGAGACTTGGAAGATAGATTTTGTGGATTGTGTTGCAAGCCTACTGGCTTTGCAATAAGACATTAAGGTAAAAGTTTTTGGCACATTTTTTGTATATCCATTTCCACCCTTTATTTTGTCATTGTTGTCAAAGTGGGAGAGATACTTAGAAAATTGTCTATATATGATAAGGAAGGATACTCATAGGGGGAGTTCTATGGATTATTATGAAGTGTTATAGATTATTCTATAAATTTTGAGGAGATATAAGGATAGTATACTTATTTTATACTATGCCCACATTTTTGATGCAATTTTGAGATTTTTGACTTGTACACATAGCCAATTTTCTCATATGTTGCCACCAATGACAAAGGGGGAGATTGTTGGCAATTTGGCTAAGGTATGTACATGAATGTTGTCATTATGGAAACATATGTTCCCTATGAAGATCACATAAGCTGGAAAGTAAGTATCGAAGGTCGCAAACTAAAATTGTCTAAGTATGAAATAGTGATTTTGACAGAGCACTCGATACAATTTGTTTTAGCGATGTTCACTGGAGCATGATCATAGTTTTCACAGTTGAAAATAGATTCTATGATGTCCAAGGATACCCCATCTCAGTGTGCAAAAGAGTATGGATAGTACAGACAAAGTTATGATTATTTTACCGATGATAGAGTATAGTCGATAGTGCAGTTTTGAAGATAGAACTAGTAAATGAATTAAGGGATTATTTTTCTTGTCAAAATAATGACTTAATGTTATAAAGAGATGACATCCTAGATTTTTACTCTTGGATAAAGATATGCAAGCTGACAAGAGAAAGATATTATGTTTTTATCTTGTATAAATGAAGATGTACCGAGCATACTTGAAATGTAACATGTAATATATGTAAATTGTGATAGCAGCAAAAGTTGTTGATGTGAAGTTGTAAGAAGTACCATATTGTAATCAGTAAACATTTGTATTAATTGTTTGTGTAGTGAGCTCATCTGGTAATTAGGTTTTGTATCTACAACTCCTAACAGGGTTGAGGCTTCTAACAAGGCCTATAGTCCCTTAATCAGGACTGATACACTATATGATTGTAACAGGCTCCTAACAGGGTCAACATCCTTAACCGAATATCTTTTGATTAGTGGATCTTTGTGGGCACCATCCCCACTGGGGTTTTCCCTTGGCTAGGGTTTCCTTGAGAACATATCATGTGTTATGAGTTCTTTACATTTACTATTATGTATGCTATTCAGTTTCTTATGCTTTGCATGCACAAAAGTAATCTGTTATATCCATAAGTGGGCAAAAGTAAAAGTTTGCGAAATACTGATTCACCCCCCCTCTCAATATTTCCAATTTCTAATAGAGGTACAAGCCAAACCTTCCATCCTTGACAATCTAGATAATTGGCAAGTTTTTTTTGATGACCAAGATATATTAAGGTTTCTCCATTATGAATCTCACTTTGGTGATAAAGAAATGGATTTCAGTGCTTATTTTAATATAGTTAATGGCAAAGATGTCATCTTTGGGAAAGAGGTTTTTCAATTAAAATCAAAAAAGGTTCCTAAAGGACTAATTGCTCTTGAAAGGGAATTTGACAATAAAGACAAGGCCTTCTTGGCTAGTACTGATAAAATCAGTGAGCTTGAAGAGATAAACTTGGGCATAGGGATAGCTCCCAAGAAATTTTACATAGGAAAGTCTCTCTCTCCAAGAACTAGAAAAAATTTGATTGACCTTCTCAAAAAATTTAGGCATGTTTTTGCATGGTCTTATGAAGACCTTAAAGCTTATAGAGAGGACCCTATTTAGCATGAGGTTCCACTAAAGGAAGGCACAAAACATTTCAAACAAAAATTAAGACCTGTTAACCCTACCTTGGCACCCAAAATGCAGAGTGAACTCAAGAAGATGATGGATGCTAGAATAATCAAGCCCATTAGGCATTCCACTTGGGTTTCAAATTTAGTGCCTGTTAGAAAAAAGAATGGTGATATCAGATTATGTGTAGATTTTAGGAATCTTAACATAAATTCTTTAAAAGATAACTATGGATTACCTAATATGGAAAGCATGTTACAAAAGGTTACTGGATCAAAATTGATGTCCATGATGGATGGTTTTTCTGGTTACAATTAGGTCATGGTAAAGGACATAGAACAGTTTAAAACTGCATTTACAACTCCATGGGGAACATATGTTTATGTAAGAATGCCATTTGGGTTGACTAATGTAGGTGCCACTTTTCAAAGGGCTACAAATGTAGCCTTTGTAGATTTCATTGATAGATTTATGGTGGTATATTAGGATGACTTGATAGCCTTTTTAGCAAAAGAAGAACAACATTGTCAACATCTTGAGAAAATTTTTATTAGAGCATTAGAATATGGGGTTTCTTTGAACCCAAAGAAATGTGCCTTTGGTGTGACAAAAGGGAAACTTTTGGGGCACATTGTTTCAAAGGATGGTGTAAGGATAGATCTTGAAAGAGTAGAGGCTATTGACAAGCTATCCTTACTAAAGAATATCAAGGGAATTCAATCCTTTTTAGGTCGGGTCAACTTTTTAAGAAGGTTTATTACAAACTTTGCAGAAATTAGTATTCCCATATCAAGGATGTTAAAGAAAGGAGAAAAAATGGAATGGAATAATGAAGCAATCCAAGCCTTCAATGACATTAATAGGGCCATTAAGCATGACCCAATCATAAAGACACTATATTATAGCAAGCCAATGCAAATTTTCTCTTTTGCATCTGCTCATACTATTGCTACAGTACTTTTACAAAAGAATGCTGAAGGTTTTGAACAACCTATTTCCTTTTTCAGCAAGACTTTACAAGAAAAAGAATTGAATTATGATATCATTGAGAAATATTCTTATGCCTTTGTCAAGGCCATTAAAACATTTAGATTTTATTTGGTGGGAGCCACGGTGGTTGCCTATGTTTCAAGTGTTGCAGTCAAGGACATCTTGGTCCAACAAGAGGTTCTAAGAAGAAGATGTAGGTGGATTAATAGAATTCAAGAATTTAACATTGATATCCACATTACAAAGTTGGTTAGAGGTTTGGGCCTAGCAAAGTTGATGGCCCAAAGTAATCTAAATGCAAACCAGATCAATATGCTAGAAGAGGATCAAAGGCCTTACATGTGTAACATGGATTGTTGTGAATGGTACAAAGATATTGTCAAGTATCTACAAAAGATGGTCTTACCCCCTGAATTGGATGATAACAAGAGATGAACCATTAAAATCCACTCTTTAAGATATGCAATTATAAATGGTGAACTTTGGTGGAGCATTAATGAAGGTGTTTTGCTTAGGTGTGTAGACCATGATAAAGCCCAACTCTTAATGCATGAAATGCACAGTGGAATTTGTGGAGGACATTACATGGCTAAGACTACAGCCCACAAGATCATCAGGGTAGGTTTTTGGTGGCCTTCACTTTTCAAAGATACACATCAATTTGTCAAGAAGTGTGATCCTTGCCAAAGGTTTTTAGGAAAACTAAAATTCAGTGGGAATTTGCCTCTCAGACCAATTTCTGTTCAAGCTCCTTTCTAGAAATGGGGTATGGATTTCATTGGTGAAATCCCTAATAAGTCTAGTGGTGGGCATTCCTACATCTTAGTGGCAACATATTATTTCACTAAGTGGGTTGAGGCAATCCCTACAAGAAGAGCAACCAACAGGGTAGTAACAAATTTTATAATGCAGAATATCTTGACAAGGTTTGGTTGCCCAGAAACTATGGTGGTTGATAATGCATTATGTTTTAGGTCAGAAGAGTTTGTTAACTTCTACAGACATAATGGTATTAAAATTTCATATTCATTTGCTTATCATCCAAAAGGCAATGGCTAGGTAGAATCCAACAATAAGACTTTAATTAAGATTTTGAAAAGAGTTCTAGACAAAAACAAGAAGGCCTGGGACTCCAAATTGCTACAAGCCCTATGGGCTGATACGGTTACAACAAAGAAAACAATAGGGTGTGACCCTTTTGACTTAGTGTATGGAATAAATGCAAGATTACCTCAAAATAACTTATTGCAGATGTACCAGTTCATTCAAAGATATGATGAAGATGTTGAAGGAGATATGACAGTTAGAATGAATGATTTGATTCAACTCAATGACGTAAGAAATGATGCACACATCAAGAATGAGAATTTGTAGGACCAATGCAAAGTCCTGTATGATAGGACTACCAAGAGAAATTTTATAGGAGACATGGTATTAATGTGGAATGTAAGAATGAAAGACAAAGGAAAGCATGGGAAATTTGATCCCATATGGTTAGGCCCATATATTATTGAAGAAAAATGGGGAGTAGGTTCTTTCATTCTAAATAATTTGATAGGAGAGCTCCTAGAGCTACTTGCTCATAGTCAATTTTTGAATTCTATTTCTCCTAAAAGTTTTAGTAGTTTTTGTATAGGTTTTGTTTAGGTTTTTGTGTGTATTTCCCTATTTTTGGTTCAAATTTTTGGTTCTGGTCTATTGTACCAGGACATTCTAGTTTCTCATTGTATCTATAGGAGATACACATCCCCAAGCATTAGCCACTGTTAGCACAAGTAAAAATTCCATGGTTGCAGTATTATTTTTTGTCCCTCTGCAGTTATTTTTCCCATTTCCTTGCAAAAACCCTAGGCAAAAATTCAAATTCTAGCCATTTGTAGGAAAAGCCCTAATTTTTTATGGCCCTATTATATTTTAATGTTACCATTTTCAGGCCACTAAGCCCCAAATTACCCATGTGCTAAAAGGTTTTGACCCCTTGTTCTATTTAAGTTGTTTTTCGCATGATCGTATGAGCCTTTTTCATGCTATGTGATCATGTGACTAAGGTTTCATGTCAGAGTCCCCTTTAATATTTTCCTAAGCCTAGGTCTATCAGCTTTAACTTTTCCTAAAGTCTACCAATAGTAATTTTTCCTAGGTCTCAATGCTAAATATTTCCTAAAGTTTCCAGCCTTTATCCTTCCCTGGGCTTGGATTTCTAACACCATCTCAATCCAATGATAGGTGTACCATCTTATGGAGTGTGTCAGAGGGTTACAAAGTTGTGCCAGCTATTGATTCTCTTTCACGACAAAGGTTTTTCAATGTAATGGGTCCACATGCCAGGTGTGCTTAGTCAGCACTTTTTCATTGGTCCACATATTAATGACTTAGAATATTGTCAGTGGGGCCAATGATTTCAGAGGTTCAGTGGTTCTGATAGTGGCAGAGCATCGATGAACAGCGTATGATCTTAAGGGTTATTTCTGACACATGAGGCTATAAGACCAGCTATTGATTCTTTTCTATGTTAGAGATTTGTTACAATAGGGGTGAGATTCTTCATCAATGGTGGGTGTATGTTCTGGTGGAATCTTTAGGGATTATGAGGGCTTAAGCCTGACCATAGATTTGTTTCATGTCAAGGGATCTGTCAGTTGATTCATCATTGACATGCTCCATTCCGATTGGTTCAAAGGTTTTATTACGTGTAAAATGATTTTTAAAGGTTTTCTTAACTGTTGAAGGATTTTTATGAACCTCCTGATCTGCCATGAATAAGATAGATCAACGGTCACATTTTAAAGTTGAGTTGGTTACCATTTTTATTTAAATTCAAATATCCTGCAGGGTTTTCGCTAGGGTTTTTGAAATAGTGAGTCATGTAAAGTGATGTGGTAGCCAGGAATTGAATTTTTCAGTACAAATTGTAGTTGGGGAAGGATACAGAAGGCATATATTAGTACTGGAATTTGATTTTTGTTCCTATGATGCCAAGCCAAATGAATTTTATGGTTGAATAATTATAGAAGGGCATTCATTGTAGTTTGACAGTGAGATAATAAAATCAATTTTTTTGAAAAGGAGCCAAGGATAGCATTGAAAACATAAAGCATATCAACTCAATTGCAAATATCTCACCTATTTTAGTACTCTAGTTATTGTAAACCCTTTGGGGTTGTTGTAAAGGGTTTTTAGGTTAATTTTTTTTGTAACCCTAGAATGATTAGTTGCTTGTTGCATCTCTTGATATAAAGGGATTTTTTATGATCATTCTAAGGGATTGGGAGTTTAGATGTTAAAAAGATAGAAATTTCTAAAACCCTAGCTTTTCAATCAAGGATTGTAATTTTTGATACCATTTTATCAAACAATAGAGAAGAAGTATAGATTGATGTTCTTATCTTGCAAGCTTACTATTCTGGATACTGTATGCACATGGTGAAAGGTTATACTTAATACAAACCTCAGATCTTTGCTCTCCTTCACTCTATTCTTTGAATCTTTAAATCTTTACATAAGGTTTATGTGAATGTATTGGTGCTTTGAGTTCCAACCTAAGAGTTAGATTAAATATTTCTCAAAGTGGAATATGTGTTCTTGGAATTTATTTGAAGGATTTTCATAAGCAGGAAAGAGTTGGGATATTTTTTATTTATGTCTAGAGATACTATTTTCATAAGCAGGAAAGAGTTGGGATATTTTGTATTTATACTATTTTGTATTTAGGAATGGTTAGCTCCAAATATGGGCAATCTATAAGAAACTAGACCAAGTATAGGGATAAGACTACCCTCTTCTACTTCTGGCTCTGCAAAACCAAGGTGGGTGCACCTGATCCAATAGTATTAACTTTGACTGATAGTTCTAACTCTGCCCCTTATTTCTTTATTAGATCTTTCAAGAGATGAATACAATGAGAAAGTACTAAAAAACAACCTATTGTTCATTGACTCTCCATCACTGGATAGGACAATACATTTGGCTCAGCATCATAGGAAAAAAAATTAGATTCTAGCAGTAACATATGCCTTCTGTATCCTTCCCCAACTACAATCTGTACTAAAAAATTCAATTCCTGGCCACCGCATCACTTTACATGACTCACTAGTTCAAAAACCCTAGCAAAAACCCTGGAGGATATTTGAATTTGAATAAAAATGGTAACTGTCTCAACTTTAAAACATGACCGTTGATCTATCTTATTCTAGACAGATCAGATGGCTTGTAAAAATCCTTCAACAGTCAACAAAACCTTTAAAAATCACTTTACACATCATAAAACTTTCAAACCAATCAGAATGGAGCATGTAAGTGATGAATCAGGACATTCAAACCCACTTTGAATAAGCCTTTGATTGGACGGTGGGCACATAATCTTAAAAATATAACACATCCCTTGCACTCTTACATCATCTGTTAGATCATCCACGTCATGACCCCACTAAAATATTTGGGCCCACCGACATGTCTGCATCATCCTCTAGCTCAATCAATCACAACTTGACACCTCGGCAATGAATCACCAAATGACCCCACTGTTCTCGATAAATCTTAACCTTTATGTTATTATGTGAACATGCGACTGAAGGGAAAAAATTTAGTCGATTAATGCCTTCCTTGACTGTAGTTAAGTCAAACAATTCAGTAAATGACTACATTCACTGAATCACAAAGTCCCTTCTTAACCTCAAGTTACTCTTCGAGAACTAGTGAATACATAAGAAAATTAAGGGCTGACTAATTATCTAGCGAATTAGTGACCAAAGACATTTCACCAATTCACTAAAAAGTTTGAAACACTGCCACTTTATCTAGAGATTTAGCGAACATGTATTCATTGAACCGCTAAAAAAAAATAGAACATTGCCATAATACTTCATGAAGAAGTGAACACTACAAGCATTTATCAGGAACACCAAAGATTTAACCACTCCGCTAAAACCTTAGACCAAAGATTGGGCTTGCCTTAAATGAGATCAATGGTTGCCGTATAATCTCATGCATCTGACACATTCTATCAGATCTTACGACAACAATTGGATCAACCTTTTTATACTACTTTGACAGATCCCCTGACATGAAACAAATCTACAGTTAGGCTTAAGCCTTCATAAACCATGAAGATTCCACCAAAACATACGCCCACTGTCGATGAAGAATCTCACCCCTGTTCTGACAAACCTCTAACACAGAAAAGAATCAACGGCTGGTCTTATAGCCTCATGTGTCAGAAATAACCCTTAAGATCATATGTTGGCCATCAATGCTCTTCCACTATCATAACCACTGAACCTCCATAATCATTTGCCCCACTGACAATATTATGAGTCATTAATACATGGACCAATGAAAAAGTGCTGACTAAGCACACCTGGCATGTGGACCCATTACATTGAAAAACTTTTGCCGTGAAAGAGAATCGATGGCTGGCAAAACTTCACAACCCTCTGACACACTCCATAAGAGCTTACGCCTATTGTTGGATTGAGATGGTGTCAGAAAGTCGAGCCCAGGAAAGGATAAAGGCCAGAAACTTTAGGAAATATTTAGCATTGAGACCTAGGAAAAATTATTGCCACCGGACTTTAGGAAAAATTAAAGCCAACAAACCTAGGCTTAGGAAAATATTAAAGGGGACCCCGACATGAAACCTTAGTCACATGATCAGATAGCATGAAAAAGGCTCATGCGATCATGTGACAATAGCTTAAATAGAACAAGGGGTCACAACCTTTTAGCACATGGGTAATTTGGGGCTTAGTCACCTGAAAAAGGTAACGTTAAAATATAACAGGGCCATAGCAAATTAGGGCTTTTCCTGCAAATGGCTAGAATTTGAATTTTTCCTAGGGTTTTTGCAAGGAAATGGGAAAAATAACTGCAGAGGGACATAAAATAATATTGCAACCATGGAATTTTTACTTGTGCTAACACATTGTAAGCCATTTTATTGTAATTCCATAAAGAGATTAGAGATGTTTCTAGAAGGATTGTTGAAGAACATAATGTTGGAAGGATTTGATGGATCTGACCTAACCCTAAAATCTATGATGGAGATTAAGTGGAAAAAGTTAGATCGACCTATCGAAGAGGTATTAAGGAAACCTAAGGGCCCATTTGGTGCTGCGAATTAACTTATCCAGAATAGGCCTATTCTAGAATAAGGACCTATTCTGGAATTAATTAATGCTCAAAATGAAAGCTGGAATAAGGTTTGGACCTATTTGGTGCACCTAGAATATGACTAAGAATTAATCTATTCTACATTTGGAGCCCATAATGTGGAATGGGAATAAGGATTATTTTTCATTTTTTTCATTTTTCATTTTTTAACTTATCATTTTGTTGCTAGTTTTTTAATTAAAATGTATATGTATTTCTAACTTATATTTTTAAAAATTAAAATATGTATTATTAACTTAAAAAAATTAAGATTCTAAAAAAAATTATTTTCTTACAAATTTTAAAATTTTCAACTTTTATCAATTTTGTTGCTCGTTTTATTAATTTTTAATATTTTTCTATCCAAATTTATATCGAAGTAAAAACTAAAAAATTGGCATGACAACATAATAAAAAAGTTACCACATATATAAAAAATTGACATGATAACATTATAAACAAGTCACCTCATATATTATAGTACATCGTAAACCAGTTACATGTCCATATTTTGTCTCGAACAATTTGGGATACATTCAAAGTTCATCTTGTCATATGTTCCCAACAAACAAATGCAATTAAAATACAAATAAATGTAATAAAAATGCTATGAAGCCATCGTAAAAAAATTATTTCAGCCTTCACCATTGATAGAATCTCAGCCATAGCCGCCTCTCGAGAGCACAAGCTAAACTGATGACCTTCATCGACAACAGGTCCAAATGGGTGAACATATGCAGCTGACACATCATCTGCCCACCTAAAGTAGCTGCAGCTGTTGTCACCCTACAATATCAACTCTACATTACTTCATACTCCAATGAATAGTATGTACATTTTTTTAAAACATAAAATACATTACCACTACCAACCTTCTTGCTAAGTGGACAACACCAAAATTGTCACTCAGGGTTCTTCTTCATGTGTGAGGTTTTCAAAATGCAAGCCCCTTCACCACACTCACAATCTAGCACATTTAGCACAGCCATTGATATCCCCCACAAAACTGTAAAAAACAAACTCATGTTGCAATGATCAAATAGATATAGAAAAAGAAACTCTTATTACGGTATTGTCAAAAAGTGTTCTAGAGTATTTAAATATACAGTAGGCTAAATGAGGTGCCTACATCTTAATGCAAAATTTAAATATCCATCATGATTGGTCAACATAAATAAATAGTATGTAACTCCTATGTCAAAACATGTCATAATATCATTCACCAAACTAGAGCATATCTTACTCATCTATACAAAAATTCTATTAGAATATGTTTGGCTAGCATGAGCTCTTACAAAATCACAAATCTACAATATTCATCTTAAGCATTTAATATATGCTTTGTAATAGGAAGCCTTGGTTTGTTTGATTTTTTTTTTCTAATTGTAATGAGTAGATTGATGTGTTTGATACTAATTTATGCATTCATTAATGAAATATAGTAATGAAATGCAACATTTTTAAATTATTGAAAGACATTATCTCAGAAAATAGCACCCTAGATGCACACTAGATACTTCCACAATTTTCAATACAGATCTAAATAAGTGATTCTCTTATTATAGTGAAGAAAATAATATGTAGTCCCCTTTTTTCTTTCTCAAGAAATTGAGTAGTAGAAGAAGTGGAGATCCCATCTCTGGGTTTTCCTATATCATTTGTCAAGAGAAGATGGATGAAAAAATCAAGTCTTGGATGGCTGAAAATAGAGAGCGTGCAAACTGTGTGGGTGTTGTAATTGAAGATATTGATAAAAAAATGTAGAAACCACAAAAAAATTAATATAACCATAGAATACTGGCAGAGAATACTCACACTAAATTAGAATATCCCATAAATTGGCATAGAAATGGTAGCTATTGAAACATGATATATTTATTAATAGATTTTTAATTATCATTATTTAGAAGATTGACAAAGAATAAATGAGAATTGAAACATGAAGAATTAGTGAAACTCTTCCCATCATACTAGTAATGTTAAATATTTTGAACCTCACAAAAGTGAAAACTAAAGGTGAACAATTGACTAAAGCAACACATTGTGTTAATCAAGGGAAGAAAACTACAAATTTAAAATGGTATCAGCAACTATTCATTCATGTAGTAATTCATGTTTGTGTTAATTCATGCAGTAATTCCCTCTCTGCAAAACCCACAAGTTATTCATTAAGGAGGACAAAGCTGCAAAGGGCAAAGCTTACCATAAGGGCTATGAGCAATACAATGGAGGGGGTCATGACATTTTATGATGTGTTGTCTATGTCTCAGAGTGGATTTTAACCTGTATTTCAACCCCCAAATAATGTTGTTGAGCAAGAGGAATGGGAGTGTGAGGGATGCTTCTTCCAAGCAACAATGGGTGGAACAACTTGAAAGGCTGAATAGAGGAAGAATGCAGGTTGAGTTGGGGAGGAAGAATGCATAGAAACCAAATAGTTGCCCAAGTTCCCTCTTAAAACATAGTTTTCTGAACATAGGGGCAGCCTAAAATGAACTTGAATAGATAAGTTAACATATGAACTTTGTGGTTTCACTGTTTGAGTATGCCTAAAATCTGTATGACATATTTTAAGACTTGACCAAGGATGAACTTTTGGGTCTCATTCAGAAGTCTATCTACACCAATCACACATAAGAGTAGGAACAAAATTTATTGTGTTCAAATGATGTTTATTGTCGATTATTCTTAAACAACATACTAAACATATTATAGAAGTCTCCTCCTTAAACTGATTACTACTTCAAATAAGCATGATTACAAAATGTTTGAGACATACCATTAAATGGTTTGAGCAGTCTGGTTTTTCCTTCACACTCATCTTCTCTTGACTGAGGAGAAGATGGTAACTTGAAAAACAATCTCAACAAAAGAAACATATATATACCAGATTTAACCATATTTACACACTTAGTACTAAGATTTGGCAAAATAATACTATGGTTTTTCTGCTCTCTAATTGTTTCTTTCATTTTGAAACATTGATGATAGTTAGACCAGAATTGAAAAACATGAACATCATAGATTCTAGAATTTACATAACTCTATAACACTATGGAAAGTTTATGAGAATAGGAAAAATGCATTAAATCTCAAAAATTTATGAGAACGGGAAGCCCAACATCATACCCAATTGATGTATCAAGTTGCAGATTTAATCCCAAAATTTCCAAATGAGGTAATAAAAAATTAACAATGGCTTGTAAAGAGTACAAGCATACAAGTATAACAACAAAATAGCCTTCTTTCTTTAAATATATTCGGTCTGAAAATTCTAATTAGAAGTTCTGTAACTAAAACACTTTTAAAGATAGTTTTAAGAAAATTATAGACTACCAAACTTTCTTTCAATGTATGTGACCCTCTGTGATTCGGTCATTATCAAGAACCCCTTTGCTCTTGCAGGTTCAGCTAGTAAAGTGTCATATGCATCAACCAAGGTTGCTTCACTAAGCCCAGGGATTTCTTGTAGTGCAGCATGTACTTTTTCATAGACAACATTCATTTTGGATGCATCCACTTTCATATTTTGAGTCTCACTCATGTTGTCACCTATCTTACCTATGGTTTCACATATGGCATCTAAGGAACCTGCCATGCTAGAATGCTTCCTCTTTGGCCTCTTTGATGTCATTGATGAGTGAATCCCACTATCAAATGTAGTAGATTGAGTGGGTACATGTGTAGGGATATCATCATCATTCAAATCAGCGACACTTTCAAAAGGTCCATTGAACTCCTCCTCATAATTCGGAACAAAGCTGTCATTTATGTTTATCCCTTCTTCAGTCTCTAGAGGTGTTGTAGTTGCATTCCCTTTGGGTATGTCATTGCCCACAATGATGGATAACTCATTGAAGTAGTAAAAGGGCCACCTCTTAAACACCTTTGCATTTCTAAAATCTTTTCACTGCATGTTGGGAAAATGAATCAATTAATTATTTGTATTTGATTAGTAACTCGTTAAGATAGATTAACTTATAACAAAAAATTGTAAAGAGCATTTCACCTTCAAGAGCTCCTCCCAAACCTTATCATCAGCATCCATACATTGTGTGCTCTTGTTCCATTCAAAACCACTTGTGTTTTTTAACTCTTTCATCATTTTGTAATCCTGTTTCCAAGTTTTTAGTTTGTTCTTGCAGTTTTCTTTTGTCAAACTCATCTTCATTTCTTCCTTGAACCTCTTTTCAATAGAGTTCCAAGCTTCCTTTTTAAAACTACCTTCAACTTTTCTTCCCAACTTAACTTGCTCGTGGAGCAAGTCTAGGAGCATTCTTTCCATCTCTTTGGTCCATACAATCCTAGTAGAAGGATTACCATGGCTGTTATGAACAACATCATTGTCCAATGCATGGTTCATTTGAGAAGCATTGTTATCTATGCTTGTCATAAGGTCTGTGAATGACATCACTAAATCACATGAACATTTAAGAGACTAAACTAAGTTAGCATGCATGCTACTAGATAATGCTTCTGCTACTGTCATGAATGCTGATGCTACTGTCATACATTGATGTTACACTGATCATTAGTTTATACTATGTATGTTACAGTCGTAATCTAGATCATTAGTTTATACTATGTATGCTACAGTCATAATCATAGCTATTGTTTTTGATGTTAGATGTAGCAGGAACAAAAAAGGGGTCATTACATGTAGCAGAGCAATTTATAGGCATGAGCAAAAAGTCATGGAAAATGATAGCAGTGTTATTTCTCAGTATAATCATCCATCTCTCTGATAAAGAAAACTATTCAACTCCTCATCATTTTCCTGTAGAGGTCGTTAACAATTGTAGATGTCATATAGGGTCTAGGTGTTGCTATCCTAATCTTTGATATGCTTGACAACTTTGACTATCCTATGAATATTACATTATTTATGTGATTTGATAGAATGTTTTGTTGAACAGTAAACACCTGCATTATCTCAAACTTCCATCATAAACTAATACTACAAACTTGATTGCAAGCACTAAATAAAGCCATGTCACTATCTATGTTTTGGTAAATCATGATGGTAAACCAAAAGAATTATTGATGATGGATTTTGATTTTACAAAAATTTTTGCAAAAAAATCTTGCATTCCAAAACTCATCTCCAATCTAAAAGTTAGTGTAAATCAAAATAATTGATATTCCACATTAATGAGTAGAGTTGGTTGAAGAATGTGAAACAAGGCACAAATGAAACTAATTTAGTGCTAGTCTCCATTAACCTTAAAATATCATGGAAAATTTATTAAATACACAATAAAAACTTCACAAAATTAGTGAGATCTATAGTCTTCCCACATCCTTCTTGCTATTTCATCTTGAAACATCACCCAGTCATCTCTATCACATTGAGTCAAACCATAAGTCTCAAGAATTGGTACATCTATCCCATCACGACTATCTTCCTCTTCACATTCTTCCACCAGTGGAAGGCCATCCTCTCTCATAATGAAGTTTTGTAAAATGCAACATGCCAAAAAAATCTTGGTTTGTGTCATGGTTTTATAAGATGTTGCATGCCTCAATATAGGAAAATGTTGCCTCAAAATGCAAAATGTATGCTCTATTGTATTCCTCAGTGATGAGTGTCTATGGTTAAACAACTCCTTTGCTGTGTTTATGGGGTTTTCTCTTACAAATTCCTTTAGGTGGTAATGTGTACACCTATAAGGAGTGAGAAATCTTGGTGCATTTGGATATCCAGCATCGACCAAATAATACTTTTTGGTATACAATAAGGAATATTAATATAATAGTGTAAAATTTATCATATGCAGGAATATGAAAATCATAGTCTACATACCTGGGGAAACCATAAGTGGATCTGATCTTAAGAGAGCCAAAGCTAGAACATGGCTATCTACAGCAAACCCTTCCCAACTAGCAAGGACGTATTGAAATTGGTAATCAAATGAACATACACCCATAACATTTTGTGACAAATTACCTTTTCTATCACAATATTTGGGTTGGAGGTCAACATCGATAGTGACTAGTATATGTGATCCATCAATTGCTCCCACACAATCCTATAGTCAGAAAATGGATAATCCAATGAAAATGTGGAAATAGGATTAAGACTCAATCAAATAAATGTGTATGGCATGGAGATTTACCTTGAAGTATGGGTCGAACTGGGTCTTCCCACTAATTTTTGGAGGAGTGTTAGGACCAGGGGGTAGAAGATAATCTGCATGGAGTGCTAGGATAGCTGTCAACACCATGTGGAAGTATCAACTAACTATCTCTCCTGAGTGCCCAAAGTTATGGGAAATCTTATGATTACACAAATTGTGCCCAATGGTATGTAGGAACATCTCCAGTTTTTCTTCTAATGTGATATTTTTTGTATTTGTGATGCTTCCTTTTTTCCTTAGAAGATTTGCTAGCTGAAAGAAGGCTCGTCTAGTTATGTGTATTTGGTCATGACAATCTGTGTTGTTGGATTCGATGATACACTTATAAAAAGGAATTTCATCCCTTAAGCATTTAGGCATTTGTCTTTTGTCTTCATGTGCAATTGCCACTACGGCTGCTGCAATGGCTGCAAGCATGCATGCAAGACAAATACTGACTCTCTTCTTCCTAAGAGTGAGACCTTGAAGGTGTGATAGTTTGGTAAGATCCATTACCTAAAAGGCAAGAAAAATTAGTAGTTATTTCCCCTACTTATCTATGCTACAAAATATCTAAGATATTGATGAATGTTCGATGATCTTATTGATAAAATAACACAACATTATATTATTGGGTAACTATTTATAGGAAAGGGAACATACAAAGTCTGATTATGGAGCTCTATTTCAATTTCTCTATCATTATTGTCAAACCTTTTATTGGCCATTGATTCAACAAGAAGCAAGTCCAATAATAGAAAAAAAACATGGGAAACACTCCATTAAGTTCTACTAAAGGATTCCTATGATCAGTCATTTATTAGAGTAGCTAACATTTGAGCTGAGAAATATACTGACTGACTCGGATATTTCTTTTGGCATAATCAAATAACTAGTTGTTTTGTGCACTGTTTCTTTGGAAATATATCGACAGGATTTTTACAAAACTGTTTATACTATCATTATCAACTCATGACTTGTCACTTGGTGGGACTGAATTTTGTAAACACATAGGACTAAATTTTTAGTTTTTACAATTATAATAGATTCCATATATTGCTGCTATAGTCAGAACAAGACATGTACAGACTGGCTCAGATACTTCTTTTGGCATAATCAAATCACTAGTTGTTTTGTGCACTATTTCTTTGGAAATATATAGACAAATTTTTTTATAGATTTGTTTATACTATCATTATCCAATATCCACCAATGACCTGTCACTTAGTGGAGCTGATTTTTGTATAAACATAGGACTAAATTTTTAGTTTACAATTATAGTAGATTCATAGATTGCCCGTACAATAAGAACAAAATATTTTCTCACACCAAGAAATATAACATATCTGACATTCCAACTTTTATGGGCTTACTACTAAACAAAATGTATCTTCTGAACCATTAAATAAAGAATGTTGATGATTCTTTTACGTAGGATGTGCCAACACTTTTATTGTGAAAAGAATAAATAGCTAAATTGACATATCTATAACATATATAAATATATAGACTATCTTGAACCCCTATTATCTTGCTCATTGGTATGAGACAACTTATGCAAAGAGAAACAACTCAAATCCCCATGATAGTTTAAAAATAAAGTTCCTAATCAAAAACCCTTCAGGAGCTCAGATCATCATTAAATTTAAAAAATGAAAAAAAATTGTCGATTGACAAAAAAAATAACATAGGCATGGAGAGTGGTTGTGATACATTTCTACTATATGTCTATACTCATGTAGTGCTACCCAGTAGTTACAAAAAAAAACCATAGAAACATATCAGAAAGGTGTAAATTATGTATCTGTATATACACTAACATAATTGATGACATCAGAGGGAGTGCCATGGAAAAAGATGAGGAACTTAATGGAAAAATAGAACTTGAAAGTCAATACAGTCATGCATCTCATCTGGAGAGACTATAATTCAAACATGGTAGAGAATACAACTTGGATACAAATACTATGGATTTGAGACAACACCAAAAAATCAGACCAGCCTTTGATAAATAACTTAAATTTTAGGCACCTTCTAGCATACCAACAAATACAAGCCAACAAAACACATGGTTTAATTTAGGCATCTAGATGGTACTGAGTAAAAGCCTTCTACAATACAAAAGAAAAAGAAAAAAAGACATAAAGTTGCACATATTGGCACCAGAAAACTCAAAAATTTTAATAGTTAAATCAAACCAGCCTTCAATAAAGACCTCAATTTAAGCACCTTGCAGCATACCAACAAATACAAGCCATAAAAGAACATGGTTTAACATATATGCATCAGAAAGCTCAAAACAAATACAAGTGAACACCTTGGAGCATACCAACAAATACAAGCCATAAAAATAGATGGTTTAATGGCAAGATAGATGGTTTAATGTAAGGCATGTAGATGGTGTTGAGTTTAGTACTTCTACAAAATAAAAGAAAAAAAAAATTATAAAAGTTGCACATATATGCACCAGAAAGCTCAAAACTTCAACAGTTCAAATCATAAACTACCAAACAATGCTCTCTAAGCCACTTTCCATAAAAATTCAAATATGAACTATCCTTCAAATTAAAAGGAAGTATATCATATGGTTCACATATCGAATCAAAAAGTTGTGAACTTGAGGTACCATGGCCTAATAATTGAAAATTGAAGGCATCATTATGCAGACAATTCAATCAACATTTGAACACCAGCATGCTTGTCCAAGCCCAAACTTCGAGGGAAATATTCAGTGTAAAAAATTTTACACCTTATTAGAGCTATAACGACATGCAGGTTTATAATAATTAATAGCTCACTGAAAGGAACACATCCAACAACAATGTAAACCTCAAAGACAACCAGTTATACAACATAAAATGATAAAAGCTAAAAAAAAAACCTATCAAAAAATGCTCTGAGCATAACTTAGCAATGAGATTTTAAATAAATGCTTGTTGCAAACCAGGGTTTGGCCATATTGGTCAAGCCTTAGAGAAATGATAAAATGAAAAAATACACCATTAGCAATGAGAGGATTCATATCACCTTTCTACCCAACAAGTCCTGTCTTCCAGAACAACTTGGCAGACCTGAATAGTCACAATATTTTTCCAATTACCGATACTGACATTAGAAGCATACATGTTGTTCTATACTAGAATGAATTTTAAAGATAATATTTAGTACTTTAGCTGCTTGTTAGGTAAAGGACTCTAACGGGCTTAATCCAACTTTAATCAGCATAAAGGATCCACCCAACTAGAGAAACTACCTTGAAAAAAAATTAAACTTAATTTCTTGCTGCAGTACAATTTAGGCAAGTAGAGATAAAGTGTAAAAACATTTCTCAAACATATCCATCCATTTTCCCCCATTCAAATCTATTTGTATAGAATGTTACAGTTCATGAATACAATGTAACAGTACCATTTCAAGCTGGTTTAACTTCTATGAAGTATAGTCCCAGTACATTATTAGAAACCTATTTTCTTTAGCAAAGCTAAATGTACATAGTGGACAGTTCTCTGTCAACCAATACCCAATTAAGTTGGAAAAACCCTTGTGCCTGGTATATGGAGGTTCTATTGGGATTTTACATTTCACAAGGTTGCAATGATTCCTCCTACAATGAATCAACTATTATAACTGAGATAAAACCTCACATTCTTCCGATTCCGACTTCCAAAAACTTCCAAACAAAAAAAAATTGCAAACAAGAGGGCAAAAAAACAAGAACAAGGGTAAATAGGCAATGGAAGGGTAAATGGGAACAATGCATAAAAATAGGAAAACTAGTGAAGATAATGCATGAAATAAAACATCTCGAGAGAAGACCAAGCTCTAGTGTTTGAAGACACTTCAAAGACTAATTTGCAAGCACGCTAGGATCTCACACACGCTTTGAAGAGGCTGTAGATGCGAATGAATGGAGGATTTGCAGGCATGCTGGGAGGCTATGGATGCAAACAAATAGAATAAAATGTGAATGAAAAAACCTAACTTTTCATAAAAAAACCCTATTTGCAAATGCCTGGACCCAACGACACTATAAATTGCCATCTAATTTTGAATTCTTGAATAGAGTTATTCAAGAATAAAACTAATTCCATGTTTTTTTTTGAATTAGTTAATCCATGCATAAGCCTCAAAATGGTAATTAAATTTCCTATTCAAGAATTAGAAAAGATGCGTGAAACAAAGAATTATTTTATTCAGGTGTTATTGAATGCCTCCAGGCTAATTCCAGGTGCCAAACGGGCCCTAAGTGTGAGGTTGAAGTAGTATGCTAGAGTTGTTATTGTTACTGATTGAATAAGTAGAAAAGGCTGAAGGAGAAGGAGTTGTGATTTATTGAAGGGATTTTTGAGTAGATCAGTGATGGAGATGGAAATGGATCTTAGTTAGTAAGCTAGTATATATATGTAAGAATTGGATCTATTATTTACAAAGTGAGTTGTCTGTTTTCAGATCAAACACTATTGTTACTTTCTAACCATTGTATCATTTTAAATCCTTTAATCAAGGTTGACCTTGTTGGAGATTTTCTAGCAAGCTAGTGCTGACTATATATTTGTCATTGATGACAACATATGGTAAGTAGCATGCATGGAAGATTTATGAAATAAGATTTTAGTATATATGGAATGGACATGTTATCAACATGATATTATGGGTGTAGAGGTTAACTCTTAGTATAGATAGTTATATAGCAGCTTGTGTCAGCAGTGTTCCTGACAAAGTAATAGGTAGTGTTCTATGTATCATTGTCTATATAGTTATCATGGGGCTTTACACATTTGGACATCTAATGAAGACATGTTAGTGATGCTACAGTCATGGATGCAGAGTCTGATGAGCAGTAGAAGTGAAGTTATGCAATCACTATTCACCAGTAGTAGTTTCCTATATTTTTTCAAAAGAGCTGACAGAAATTATATTGATTCTAGAGTTGGGCCTATCATTTCAGTATGTTCCCTTGGTTTAGAGCTTGGAGAAGAGTTAGTAAGATTTAGTTAAGAGCACATGAGGTAGTTCAGCTTGAGGAGAAAGATCTAGTTTTCTTGGTAGAGCCAATAGTGTGTAGCATGTGTCTATAATTATCTTATTGGATAGGCCCCAAAATGTGTTGCATGCTTAGTAGAGCCAACTAAATTATTATTACAGGTTGCTATGACTTCTCTAATAGGATTTCAAGATGGTTCTAATAGGATGACTTGGTTATATCATTTAGAGGAATGATATTTATAGACAGTCATTTGTGATTGCTAGAGGATGGTTCAGAGTTGATTGTAAAGAGTAGAGTAGAGTGTGTGAAGTGTTGAGCCATTAGAAGAAGGTCTATGTGACCAAAAAAAGTATTCATGCTATACATTAGAATTGATCTAGGTAGCAGGTCAAAGTGCAACTCACTAAGATTGAGATATAGTGTGTATCTATTAAATAGAAGGTTGTAGCCTTCACCCTTTTGAGTAGTGTGCTCTCAGATAGTGTGTCCTCACCCCTAATATGGTTAATTGTAAAAGACTCCTAACATGGTTTGACCCTTGACTAGGTCTAATGTACTAAATACATTGTAAATCAACTCCTAACATGGTTAATGATCTTCTAACAAGGATCATAATACACTAGTGTAGAATATTAGTGGGTATCAATTCCCACCAAGTTTTTTACCTATTTGGGTTTCCCCATAACCAAAATATTGGTGTTGTGTTCAAGTGTTATTTCATTGTATTTATGCTTTATATTTAAGTATACTTAATTGGATAAATATGATAGACATGCTATATATGATGGGAGATTGTATAAGTATACTATTGTGGCTAATGGAAAGAAAAAAATCTTGTTACCATTCATGGATGAACCTATTAGTAATGTTTGGACATCTATGAAAGTTTATTTGATGGAGAGAAAAAAATTTGTTAACTCTTTGAAGAAGAATGATGTATGTTTTGCTATGATCCCTAAAAAATTGAGTAAGAAAATAGAGGATAATGTCCCTGGGGAGATTGATAAGTTACTCACCAAGTATAGTGATATCATTTCTAATAATGTACTTGATGGTTTTCCACTAAAAATAAGCATTAATCATTGTATGGATCTAATCCCTGGAGCTATTTTACCAAATAAGGCACCCCATTGGTTGTCACCTATCGAGAATCACAAATTGAACGGACAGATTCAAGAGTTGCTAGAGAAAGGTTTGATCAGAGAAAGTTTGAGTCCTTATGGAGTACCTATTGTATTGGCACTAAAGAAGAATGGAGAGTGGAGAATGTGTATTGATTCTAGAGAAATCAATAAGATAATAGTGAAGTATAGGTTTCTTATATCGAGAATGGATGACATAATGGACAGTTTGGCTAGAGAAAAGTATTTCATAAAGATTGATTTGAAAAGTGGGTATCATCAGATCAAAATCATAGAAGGTGATGAATGGAAGACTTCTTTCAAGACAAAAGAAGGTTTGTATGAGTGGTTGGTTATGCCTTTTGGTTTAACTAATGCACGAATTACTTTTATGAGGTTGATGAATGAAGTTTTGAAGATATTCTTGGGTAAATTTGTGATTGTATATCTTGATGATATTCTGATATTCAGTAAGACTAGAGAAGAACATTTGTTGCATGTTAGACAAGTTTTGCAGAGATTGAAAGAGGCAAAGCTACTGATAAATTTGAAAAAGTGTTCATTCATGAAAGAAGAGATTGTGTATTTGGAATTTATTATTTCAGCTAATGGTTTGAAGATAGATCCTGAAAAGGTTGAAGCTATTTTGAATTGGCCTACACCTATGAATGCTAGTGAGGTAAGATAATTTCATGGTTTGGAAAGTTTTTACCAAAAGTTCATAAGGAATTTTAGTTCAATTTGTAATGCTATGACTGAGACTATGAGAGGAGACAAAAGGGAATTCAAGTGGACACATGGAGCTAATAAAAGTTTTGAGACTCTGAAGTAGAAGGTTGTTGAATTACCTGCTTTGGCATTACCTAATTTCAATAAGCTATTTCAAGTAGAATTTGATGCAAGTGGAAGTTCAATTATTGTTGTGTTGAGTTAAGAAGGTAAACCCATTTCTTTCTTTACTGAAAAGATGAATGATGCTAGAAGGAAATATTCTTTGTATGATCAAGAATTATATGCTAATGTTCAAGCACTAAAGAAATGGAGACATTATTTGATACCAAGTGAATTTGTGTTGTATACTGATCATAAGGCTTTACAATATTTGGGTAGTCAAAATAAGTTGAATCAGAGACATATGAAATGGGTTCAGTATTTGCAGAGTTACACATTTGTGATAAAGCATAAGAGTGGAGTCACTAATCAAGCTATTGATGCATTGAGAAGAAGAAGATCTTTGATGACCAAGATGAAAATTGAACTTCTTGGTTTCAATAAGATGAGAGATTCTTATGAGTTTGACCTTGATTTTTTTGAGCCATGGAGAAAGTCTAGAGCACCTATTCAAGATCAACAAGATACTAAATGGGATGAATATTTTATTCAGGAAGGTATGTTGTTTAAAGTTATTTAGTTGTGAATACTAAGAGGAGTAATGAGAACTAATTTGATAAAGGAGAAACATAGTAGTGGTTTGGCTAGACATTTTGGTATTGATAAAACATGGAATTTTCTTAAGGAGAACTACTATTGGCTGCAGTTGTATAAAGATGTTCAAAAATTTGTGAAAAGTTGTGGAATTTGTCAAGTTGCAAAAGGAGTAAGTTAGAATACTGGATTGTATACACCAATTGTTGTTCTCGAGAAACCTTGGATTGACATCACTATGGACTTTGTTCTTGGCTTACCGAAGATAGTAAGAGGCAATGATTCAATATTTGTTGTTGTGGATAAATTTTCAAAAATGGCACATTTTAAACCATGTAGAAATACATCAGATGCAGTACATGTAGCAGATCTTTTCTTGAAGGAAATTGTCAGATTACATGGATTACTGAGGATAATACTCAAACCGATGGAAAGATTGAAGTTGTGAATAGAAGTTTGAGAAATCTTTTGAGATGTTTAGTTGGAGACACACCGAGTAATTGGGATTCTATTGTAATGCCCCTCCAACCCTATCAAATATTGGTTATGCTCACCCGAGGAGTTAGATTATGCTATAAGTGATTTCATGGTTATTTTGTAAGAGAATGGTCCTTCTTGAGATGGTTTCTTACTAATCATGATAAATGTTAATATGATTTAGAAAAATAGAGAGGGGGGGGTGAATCAATTGTTCTCAGGTCCTAATGTATAAAATAACTTTTCTTTAAATCAGATCAAGCAACCATAACAAATTCTATCATCACTGATTCAATAATAGAAACATATAACTCAACAGTCCACTACCTAGCTATATCTAACTTGTAAAACATAGAAACATTCAAACCCAAAGCATTCACACAAGTATTGACACCAAGATTTATAGTGGAAACCCAATATGGGAAAAACCACTTTGTAACATGCTACTATTATTTTCACTCTTCTGAAGTGAGCTCGGTTAAAAGCCAACCCTATCAAAGGTTACAATACACACTGTCAAGTGTGACCTAGTTAAAGGATTTCAATCACCCTGTTAAAAGTGAGGTTGCTCAAAGGACTTACATACACTCCATTAGAATGCAACCTTGTTCAAAGGATTTAACATACGACTGTTAGATCAAACTCTGTTAAAAGGATTTTGACTGCTACAATGGTTAGAAAGTAGCAATAGTATTGATCTGAAAACATACAACTCACTTTGCAAATATTAGATCCAATTCCATACATAAATGTCAGTTTACTGACTTTGAAACTTTGTCATCTCCACTTTTGATCTGCTCAGAACTTTCCTTCAAGCAATCACCACACTTTTCCTTCAACCTCTTCGCTTATATAGTCAATAAAACTTTACTGTTCTTCTAGCATCTACTTCACCCATGCATACACATACCTAATGCTTTAGTTCCCTTAATACTTTCCTCTGTTAGGTTAACTTTTCTTTTGCTGCTTAAGCTCCTTCATAGATCTTAGGGTTAGGTGAAATTCATTAAATCTACCCACTTCATGTTCTTTGTCTCCTCTTCTAGAATCATCTCAAATCTCATAAAGATTTACAATAAAAAATTTTACAAAACATTAAATGCTTCCATACAATAAATAAATAATGTCAACATGTTTTACCTTGAAGCTGAAGATGAAGAAATTTGGGCCTTGCAAGATTTTGAAGAAATTTGATAGTGGAAATGCATATGAAATTGAGTTACCTGATGACATGGACATATCACCTATTTTCAACATTTCTTATTTGTATGTATATCATGAATGTGATGAAGAAGTGATAGTACTAACATAATATCCTAAGAAGTAGAATGATGAAGTGGAATAGATTTTGAAGGAAAGAGTTGGCAAAAGTACAAGAGGAAAATAGTATATGGAATATCTAGTTAAGTGGAAGAGTAGACTGATGGAAGATAGTTCATGGATTTCACAATCTGAGTTGGATGTAGCTCAGACCAGACCTACCAAATGATCTAGAGAATCATTTCAAAATAACCCCAGGTGTCTAATGCAGGAGCATCTCGGGTCCTTTGCAATCTTCTGTCACCAAAAACAATTCAGATTTTGTCAATGTTTCTTTGTTCCTGCTTTGATCGAGTTGGTCAATTTTGTTTGGTTACCAAGTGTGGTTTGTTATCTCCTAGGTGGTCGGTTGTTTCTCTGGCGCTCAACATTGCCTGTCTACTACTCAATTATCTTGCTTACCGATGAGTTTAGTTTTAGTTTTTGTTGTGGCTGACTTGTGCATTTATATTGGATCATAGATTTTAATGTTGGTATCCATCATTGGGAAATGTGTCATCCTAGATCTGACCATTTCTTCCATTGATTGTAGATTTGAAGGCCAAGTCAGTTTGATAGATTCTTGTACAAATGTAGTTGTTGGTGTAGAGTTTAGGAGTCAATTTTTGGATAGAAGATAGTAGACATTAGATTGGATATTTGTAATTAATCCTTGCATGTTTGAGGACTTTTGAGATTAATTGTAATATCTAGCCATAATTGGGAAGGCCTTACAACCCGGTATGTATGGTTCTATTTGATGATAATATATAAAAGATTTTGTATTCTCTCTCTCACCATTGTGGTTGTTGGCTTCTGCATGTGTTAGGTAGGCTTGGATTATTAGGGTGCATCATTGTTTGGCCCCTCTTATTCCCTACCTTGCATCAAAGGGTTTGAGACCAGTACTATAATTTCACAATTCTTATAAAAATATCTAAATAAACACATCCCAGAAACATCATGTGTTTTTGCATCCCTACACATTGCTAGTCTATCAGCAAAAGTTTCATCACTCACCTTTTTGTTTTGCATAAAACTAGGGAGAAAAGAGAGGAATTTATTTGAGTAACTCTCTTTTACCTTTGTATCACCTTTGTCCTTTGTTCCCTTTCTTGTAGAAGCTCCACTCATGGCTGGTTGACTCATACTAACTTGCTGATAAAACTCCTTGTAGAAATTTTAAACTCTGGAATTCTTTGAAAGCTGAAAACTCAGAAAATCTCATACTCTAGCTCTTTTAATGCTTTGGTGAATTTAGAATGAATAATGGTTAGCTATATTTATTCTAAATAATTGAATGCATTAGACCATTCAAGACTCAAGCTCTTTAATTCATGTCACTTTTGTCATTACTTGATATGCTCTAAACTCAATTCACTAGCCGAGAGATGAGAGAATGATAGGTAATCAAATTTTGATTTTTGGTGACCTAGTGACCACACATCTCCCCATAGTCACTGAAAGACTTGGCATTTTTTTATTATTTTCAAAGATCAAACATCCAAAGATAAATTCCCAGTCACTGAATGATTTAATCCTTTTAAATTTATCTCAAGACCCGCGACTGAAGAAAGAAATCACAGTAGCTAAATATTTTAACTTCTCGTGACTTTATCTAGCGATCTAGCGACTATCATTAGATCTTGATCTAAGGGTCTCTATTAAGTCTCTTGAAAACTTTAACTTTTGCATTTTGAGACTCAACGACTATAGTCTTCTCATAGTTGCTAAAAGATTTATCATTTACTGATTCCATTCTAAGACCTCGCGACTACCATTAGATTTAAATCTGACTGCCCTGCTTAAATCTTATTAGCTTTACTTCTTATCTTAATCATTGAGAGACTTGGAAACTTTAGTGAGTCTCTTAGTCACCGAAACCTTGTTGACTTTTCAAACTTTTCTGGAGATCACCCAACTTCACTTATCTAGAGATCTAGCAACTATAAAGAAGTCTATTGATCATTAAATCTTTTAACAAACCCTGACTTCATCTCGCAACTTCATGCCAACAATAAGATCTTAATCTGACGGTGCTCATTTTTTGAATCAAAACCTTTGATACATTAAAGACATATGAGATCAAACACCGACCACACAACCTTAATCCAATGGTAGTCGCTCAATCTCTATACTTTTGGGATGACATCATCTTTATTAAGCAATTAAGAGAACACTGTAGGATCTTAAATTTGAAAAGGGAGAATCAACGGTAGTCACACGATCTCAAAATCTTTACTTTGACTTTGACTTCCTCAAGAGATCTAGGAATTGTATGAATATATCAATGATTTATAGCATATGGAGACTTAACAACCATAGTTATCTCATAGTCGCTAAAAGATTTATTACTTCATCTTTTTATCTGGAGATCACTCGAATGAGGGTATATGGGATCTAGAGACTGGGAGACTATAGTTATACTTGAGACATTTTTTAATGTAGTCACTAAGTCTCATAAATTAGTTTAGATGATTAGGAGACTTCTTGACTAAAAGAATTTACTAAGTCGCTTATAAAAAGGGAATATTCTTATGACTTGAAGAGATCAGGCAACTGAAGGGTTTCAGGATGTCGCTTGATTAAAAGGAATATACAATATTTCTTAGGAGAATAAGTGAAATTTAAAAAGAACATATAAAAAGGTTTCGTAAGTGGTTTCAAAAAATAAGAACAAAATAGAACTCGACTAGGTTTTCCTAGGGTTTTTAGGATTTTTAAGCATATTTGACCTAGCACTAAGGATTTTCAAATTTGATCAATTTTCAACTTCTGGGAATGGAGAATTGTAGGATATTTTCAACACAAACAATAGGGAAAATCTAAGGAATCAAAATTTTGAAAGGAAACTTAAAAAATTGGCAAAACTACCAATAGTGGCTCTATTTGAGGATGCTTAAATGCAAATTTAAGAAATAACCACATATCTCTGGGAGAGCAGACCAAATAAACTAACCTACTATGGGAAAGAAACACATGACAAGAAAGGGAAACACACCTATAAATTTTTTATAGAATTTACATATGCCTAGAAACTAGACTTCAACTGAAAAATGGTTTTAAGAACTGCCAATGCACTGGCAATTCAAAAATTTTTCCATCCATATTCTTCAACAAGTATGAATCCTTTCCAAAACTCTAATGAAATATATATGGGCCAAGCCATAATGATTCAAACTTCTTATGCTTTCCCTTGTCTTCAACTCTTACATTCCATTGGAGTACTAGATCATCAAATTGCAACTTTCTAGTAGTAGCTCTTTTATCAACTAAGTATTTCATCTTTTGTTGTAATTTGACATTATCCTTCTAACTATCTCTTCTAACTTCATCCAATTCAACCAACTGCACTATTCTATCCCGCATTAGTTCTGAAATGTCTAATTCTTCATCTTGGATGAATTTGTAGACTGGAAGCAAATTGTTAATAGGTAATCTTGACTAGAAGCCATATACTAGTTCAAATGGGGACTTTCCTATAGCCTTCTTCACAATAATTTTGTCATCCCATAGAGCAAGTTTTAACTTTGAGTGCCAGGCTCTTTTATTCTTTTCCAATGTTTTCTTCAAGATTTTCAGAATACTTTTGTTTCTAGACTCAGCTTGTCCATTTTCTTGAGGGTGGTATCTGTTGGAAACTACAATTGAAGCAATTGTTGTATTGTCATTGATGTCAACCCTTAACTAGTCAGATTGTTGCTACTTAGGAAAGTACTATATCTATTGTGAGAAGGGAAAGAAAGGATGGTAACAATAGCACCTAGGGAAATGTTGAGTTATCTTGATACTACAAAGTGTGCTTGACTATGTTGTACAATAATGGGACAATGTATTGTTTATCTTAGTAAGATTGAAGACTAAATTGGTAGGCTTAATCGAGAAAAAATGAAGAAATCATGTTTAAGCCAAGTTATGTTACTATTGACGGAGTTAGTGTATGTCGATCAAAATCCTAGCGTCGACCGAGTATCAATTAATTGTTGAGGAAGATAGTATATGCCGAGGAAACTATTTTAGTAGTGACCAAGTGTTTTACATGAAGACCAAGTGGATGATCACAGTATTGACCGAGCACTAGCATTTTTTTATATTTGAAGAGAATTCAGATTTGGAGCCGACATGGTTGAATTCTTGGATTATGTAAAATGTGTTGACTTTATTTATTGATTGTATGGAAGCATTTAATGCTTTGTCAAATGTTTTATTGTAAATATTTATGAGATTTGAGATGATTCTAGAAGAAGAGATGAAGAACATGAAGCAAGTAGATTAAGTGAATCTAACCTAACCCTAAGATCTACAAAGGAGATTAAGTGACAAAACACAAGTTAACCTAACAGAGAAAAGTATTAAGGGAACCAAAACATTCAGTATGAGAATGCATGGGTGAAGTAGATGCTGGAAGAATAGTAAGTTTTAATGACTATATAAGTGAAAAGGCTAAAGGAGAAGTGTGGTGATTGCTTGAAGGAAAGTTTCGAGTAGATCAGAGATGGAGATGGAAAAGTTTCAAAGTCAGTAAACCAACATTTGTGTACTGAATTGGATCTGATATTTGCAAAGTGAGTTGTATGTTTTTTAGATCAATACTTATGCTACTTTCTAACCATTGTAATAGTCAAAAATCTTTTAACAGAGGTTGACCTAATAGTCATATGTTAAATCCTTTGAACAAGGTTGCATTCTAATGGAGTGTATGTAAGTCTTGTAACAAGGCTCACCTTTAATAGGGTGATTGAAATCCTTTAACTGAGTCACACCTTACAATGTGTATTGTAACCTTTGATAGGGTTGGCTTTTAACCAAGCTCACTTTAGAAGAGTGAAAATAATAGTAACATGTTACAAAGTGGTTTTTCCCATATTGGGTTTCCACTATAAATCCTGGTGTCAATACTTGTGTGAATGTTTTGGTTTGAACATTTCTATGTTTTACAAGTTAGTTACAACTGGGTAGTGGACTGTAGTGTTATATGTTTCTATTATTGAATTAGTGATGATCGAGTTTGTTTTGGTTGCTTGATCTAATTTAAGGAAAAAATTTTGAAGTTATTTTATACATCAAGACCTGAGAACAATCGATTCACCCCCCCTCTCTGTTGTTCTAAAACATATTAATAGTATGGTGATGAATAAGATGTCATGATTCCATATTCTTTGCAGAAGTCCTTGAATTCATCTAACCTAAAACACATTGCATTATCTATAACCAACTTAATGGGAATACCAAATCTAGTTAAGATGTTATCCATTAGAAAGTCAATCACTACTTTACTTGTTTCCTTCTTCATGGGTATAGGTTGTAACCATTTTGTGAAACAATTAGTTGCAACAAATAACCAACTATGCCCACCACTAGATTTCTCAAAAAACTCTCGAGTAAAATCCATTCCCCACATAGAAAATGGTGCTTCTGCAACTACTAGGTTTAATAACAATGCACCTGAATACTTTAACTTGGAACCAAATTTCTAACAAGCTTCACATTTCTTGACAAACTGAAAAGAATCTTTAAATAATGAGGGCCAAAAATAACCAACTCTTAGTATCTTATGGGTAGTAGTTTTTTTAGAGTAATGATCTCCACAAATACTAGCATGCATGTCCTTCAAAACTTTCTCTGCTTGACTCTTGTCAAGACAAAATAGTAATACTCCATTTCTATCTTTCCAATATAAATCCCCTTGTATAAAATTATATCTTTGAGTTTGCAATCTTAAAGCTCTTTTCTAATTATCAGACATATATTTTGGACATTTAGCATTTTTAAGATAATAAACAATATCAGTATAGTATGGTTATCTCTCAATGCTTGTCACTATCAAATTTGATATCCTTGCATTATTAACTTGAACTAGGTCCATGTTTTGTTCAGTCATCAATTTAACTAGGCCTAGTCCTCTTACTAATTTAATAACATGGATTTCCAAGTTGAACTCTGGAATTATGGTAATCTATTTACATCTCTTTCCCATAACCTCTGATTGTGTAAGAACATCCTTCACTTCTGCATGTGGAACATATGCAATCACCTTTGCACACACTAGATAAGGCTTGAATGACTTTACAATTTTTACTAGTGCATATGCTTGTTTCTCCATCATCTGATTATTCAATTCAATAGCTTGAAAGGATTTACTAAAGATTGCAATTGGGTGTTCAAAATTTTCATCATCCTTTTGCAATAACACAACAACAATTGTATGAAAAGAGGAAAAAGAAAATAATGAAAATGGCTTACTATAATCAGGGGACTTTAAAACTAGTGCCTCTTGAACTACCTTTTTTATTTTGTCAAAGGCATATTGTGCATCTTCATTCCATTGAAACTTTGCATCCTTTTTTAACAACTTGACTATTGGTTCTACTCTCTCTACAGAGTTGGCAATGAACCTTCTAACAAAATTAATCTTTCCTAAAAAGGATTGCACACCCTTGATGTTCTTTGGAGAAGTGACCTTCTGAATAGCTTCTACTCTTTCTGGGTCAATCTTTACTCCTTCCTTAGATACTATATGTCCTAATAACTTTCCCTCTTTAACTGCAAAGTGGAATTTCTTTAGATTTAGGGACACACCATACTCTAGAGCCTTTTTGAAAATATTTTCTATATGACTGCAATGATCTTTTGCTTTCTTTGAGTATTGTAGACAGATTTCTGGATTCGATCATGCAAGTATTTTCTTGAATCCAAAAATTTGTCTACATTACTAATGGATTGTGGAAATCTGATGTTGTTCTTTGAGTATGCTATCATATTTGTTAGAATAATTGAGAGGGGGGTGAATCAGTTATCCAGTGTCCCAAATCAAAATGTATAATCCAAAATAAATCTACTACTTACTGTATAATTCAATGTTGTATCAACTTACTGTCTGTTGGTAATAACTCTTGTAGGTTGGTAACTATTCTGCAACTCGGTTCTTATTAACTAGCATGATCAAAAAAACTTCTCCAGGTGATTATTTTGTAGTATCTTCTTCTTCCGGCATGCATTTCATAATGAAACCAATGTATCTTATATCGATGAGTAAATCATTTTCTTTTCCTCCATCAGATTTTTCCACTTAATCATATTCATAGATTTTGCCACTTTAAGCTCCTTCAGCTGATGTGTCAGTAACACATTTCAATCTACTCCATTAGATCCTTTTTTATTTATGTTAGCCATCGGTCTTCATAACAAACATTATCTGTTACCTTGATTTCATACACTTTACAACTCATCACTTTATCATCTAAATTGATCAATTAATTACTTTATGTTTTTCTCAGTTAACAAAGAAATGGGTCAGTGAACACAAGCTCAGTTAATACTATGCTCAGTATACACTACACTTCATTAGTGTATACTAAAATGCTTTATTTACCGACAACACTGCTTTGTGTCTTTCAGCTCTATTCTTCATCATTGATGAAAGCAACATAATAAAGTCAATTCCATCAAGTCATAGACTCATCAACAAGTTACTTAGTGTATTCATTATCCTCATCTATCATATACATCTTGCTCATATAGATATTTTTGTTCTTTATCTCTTTCACCTTCCTTCAGATGTGTCGGTATAGTAACTTACAAGATAAGTACTGTCAAGCTAGTTGACATCAATGACAACATAATACTGATTTAATCATCTTGCATATCTAATCATCAACTCCTTAGTAATCTCAAATTATAGATTCTTCATTCTGGTTCTAAATCGGTTGTAGTTCATCAATATCATCTTGACAAACAACCGTGAATAAATCAATGTATTCTTAAAATGCAACATCCATGGTTCTCTGGAATGTTCCTCATACATTTCTAAAACCAAAAGGTAGTCTGACATAAACATAAGTCCCCCATGGGGTAGTGAATGCAGTTTTGAACTCTTTTGATTCTTTAACCAATACTTGGTTGTAACTTGAGAAACCATCCATCATACACAATAACTCACAACTAGTGACTTTGTGTAGCATTGCCTCCATATTAGGCAAAGAATAGTTATCCTTTAAAGATGAAACATTAAAAATTTTGAAATCAACACATAGCCTAATATCACTATTCTTCTTTCTGACTGGAACAAGGTTAGACACCCAAGTTGAATGTCGTATGGGTTGAATTATGCTTGCATCACTTAATTTTACTAATTCTTGTTGCATTTTGGGAGCCAAAAATGGATTAATTGGTCTTTTTTTTTTGTTTGAATGGTTTTACATCTTGTTTTAGTGGGATCTCATATTGGAAAAGGTCCTCTCTATAGGCTTTCAAATCATCATAAGACCATGCAAACACATGCTTGTGTTTTCTCAGTAATTTTACCAAATTATATCTTATATGAGGATCTAATCATTTTTCAATATAAATCATTTGAGGTGTGTTTTGTGACCCTAGATTCACCTCTTCTAAATCTTCAATCTTAGCATTGCTAGTTTTTAACAAGTGATCATTTTGATTACTATACAATGCCTCCAATTCTGTCAAACCTTTGGGAATATAATTAGTACTTAACTGAATCATTTCATTTCCCAAAACCATGTCCTTACCATCAACTACCTCAACTAGGGCATTGTAATCTATAGGCTAATCCTCATAAATGTCAAGGCACTGAATAAACCTTAAAATATCATGGTCAGCTTCAAAAACCTACGAATTGTAAATATTATCTAGAAAAACTGGCTTATTCTTAACTTCTACTATTGATACCCCAGTTAGAGTTAAATCATCCCTTTTCAAGGCAACATTAGCCAAAAACTCTTGCATAATATTATTTGACCTCTCTACCCAACTAATGTTGAAGGCATCAAATAGTTCAATTTGATCCCAAATAGCATATTTGTACATTTTTAGTCTATCATTTTCTATAGCATATCTAGATCTAACTTGTGCTACAACAAGTTCAGAGGCACCATAAAATTTTAAACATTTTATTCCATTTTTTGTAGCAATATTCAGTCCTAAAAACAATGCTTCATATTCAGCAGTGTTGTTTGTAAATTGGAAATTTAATAGGAAATAATATTTAAATGTGGTACCTCATAGGGATATAAATAAGACTCCAGCTCCTGAGCCTTCTTTTGAGAAAGCTCCATCAAAGTACATCTTCCACAATCCATCTTGTTGTTTTTTCAGTTCTACAACTAATGGATCAGCACCTTTATCCTATTGAATAACCTTTTCCACTTTGAAGTTTTCCATATCCACATCCACATAACAATTTAAGTCATCAACATCACCTAATTCAATCATGTGTGGAGTCCTATTTTCTTTGGATACCTTAATGTTACTTCCACCAATATTGAAAGTTGCATAAGACAAGTCACATTGAATATTACCTCCCATTGAAGCACTCCATTTTCTTGATAGTAGCATTCCATATTGAGGTGGGATATCAACTACTAGGACACTCATAGTTAATAGCTTGTTTGGACATGTTGCTAACCTATAAGGTAAAGACTTATTGGTACCAATAACTGGTACTTCTCTTGAGTCCATAGCTTGACATCTCTCATGAGGTGTATCAACCTTCAATCCCAATGACTTCATTACTTCTGTAGGCATAACAGTGTTAGGTGCTCCTAAATCAATCATACAATTTCTTAATAGTTTTCCATTTATTAGCAATGTTAAAAATAAAGGATCAATTGTCCCAGACACAGTGCTGACAATATTTGTGTCCAAATAGATCTGAGGAATCTCAGAAACAATTTCCCCATTCTGATTTGCATTTGCATCATCTACAGAAGCTATTTGTTTTCCACCCTTATCATTATTTTAGGAATCAGTGGGAGTAACTCCAATCACACAATTTAAGGCCTTCTCTTTGTGTTCCTCTATTCTCATCATCTCTAGCAAAGGAACCTTAACAATAATCTATGACATTAATTTTCTCATGTCAATAGGGACATATTTTGAGTCAACTACATCCTACCTTATAATGGTAATTTATTTTTTTTCCTCATGTTTAGATAGGTTGGTATGATCCTTACTCTAGATTTTAACATATTTTTGAAAAGAGGAAACAGTTTCCTTAAGGGGTTTATTTTTTACTTTGTAAGAAACATTTGGGCTAGTAAATTTGACATTCTTTTTTACCTTGACCTTGTTGACAACATTAGTAACTTTTTGGTTGTCTTGAAACTATTTGACATCCTTTTCTAACTTTTTAATGAAAATACCATTAGGTTTATGATTAGGATCACCTACCATTCTATTTCTCATATTTTAGTTTCTCTTAGCTTGGGTGACCATATTTGTAGTCATTTGTGAAATATCTTCATCAAATGGCCATCTCAAAACAAATAATCCATCATATTTTAAAGTATTACACTGGACACTATCCAACTCATCATTTTCTTCATCAGAAAAGACCTCCTGATGATAAAATTCATTTCTCATTTGAGAACAAGAAACATCTTGATTCTCATATTCTTCAGTAGAATCAATTTAATCCCAAAGATATGAGGAGATCATAGCACAACCCCGGTCATCATAAGGCTCTTCCTCACTATTTTCTTCTGCTTCATCTTTAGTGAAACTTTGAGAAACTACCCAATAATTAGGGTCATGTGGTGACTGACATACAATACACCATGGGACATCATCAATCATATTCACACAGTTTCTTTGTAAGGGGTCAGGATTTTTGTCATTTGGTTTATCTTTTCTCTCTAGGTGTATAGGCTTTCCATATTTCCATTAAGTATTGTATGGATAGTTTAGCATTATTGGTAGTTTATTCAAACTGTTAAAAGCCATCCTATCATTTCCTATAGCCCTATTGTTCATATTTTCACTTGGCTTTAAGTCCTTTATAGCTTTTAAAATTTGTTTTAAGCTATCATATCCCTTTGGTTTTATAGTATCAGACTTTCCTGGTTCCTTCCTATTCAAAAATTATGGTTTATAGTCATATCTTCTTCCCAACTTTCCTGATATCCTCCGGTTACTTTCTATGTAAATGGCTAATTTTTAGGCTTCAACAAGATTTCAAGGGTTTTTATCTCTTAAAAGGTATCCCATTTTGGCATCAAAAGCATTTAAGTAAGTGACCAGACATATATTATCATCCAACCTAATGACCTATAATAACTTATGCATGGCCTTCTGAAATCTAACATTAAATTCAACAACACCCTCATTTTGATTCTTCTTGATGTTATTAAATTTATTTAGCATGAAACCTTCATTTTTTTTGTCACCATACTATTCTTTAAAATAATTCTTCAACTAATCCCATGAGCCTATACATGCATATGGTAAACCCCTAAACCAATGTCTGGAGTCTTCAATTCAATATTGAACAAACAATTTTACTATCACATCATCAAGCTCAATATTGTAATCATCCATCACATCAATTAACTTCTTCAAATGTTCTTCACAAGTAATAGCATTACTACCAGTAGACTTTGGAAGTTTTTCTCTGATTTCATCAAGGATAGGATTGGGATATCCACGGATACCAAAAAAAACTAATTTCTTATATCTTTCATGAATAGGCCTATTTGAGATGGGCCAACACCTTGAGATGTACATGTATTAGTGTTTGAAGTAGTAGAAACCTTAGGGATAACTAGTGGGGGAAGAATTACTAATTACTTTCCAGTATTTGCAACATTTCCACCTTGTGCCAAAGAAGTAGCAATAGTATTTGTAGGTTGTAAAGATTGCCTAATAAACCCAATCTTTCTTCTCATTTCCATAACTATGGCTTCTAATTCTACCTTTTCTAACTCCTTGGCCAATATTTCTTTTTCCCTTTTAGCCTTTTCAAGCTCTACATCTAACTTCAAAATTTGGTCTAGAGGGTCCTTGGCATTTATAGGTTCATTTATTGACACTCCTATAGCTAAATTTGGTTACCTTTATCTTTGGGATTCCTTATCTCATGTACTTCTTGGATAAAATGTTTCTCCTTTGTTTTTTGGGTATAGGAACATAGTTTATTGCTTCTAAATCTAACAACTCTTTTCAATTGTTAAGCTCTTATCATGGCTTGTCTAATTTTTTCTTCTTTTTCCTTTTCTCTTTTTTGTCTAATGACTGCTTGTTCCCTGACTTTCCTTTCCATTTCATAAAATTCCTCAAATATTTCTTTAGAGTCTAGAAGGGTTGTCTCAAATGAAGATTGTTGGGCACAAATTACTTCTCGATGACTATCAGAGACATGGAGGCCTTGAGGTAATGAAGAACCAAGGGTAAAGGGAGGAAGAAAATCTTGTCTATTCCTACTCTAGCTTCTAGATATCCTTTCATTTCAAGACATTTACTAGGGGCCACCCTTCTATTATGTTGTGATTTTTCTCCACCCCTTCCAGAGGGAGAGTAGTAGTCCTCATAATGGTTCACACCTAAATCAACAACTTCCTCATACTCTGATGCATTTCTATCTTGATCAGTTTGAACAGGATCTTCTTGTCTTACATTTCCATTTTGTTTCCATTTAAAGGACATATCATTGCTATTTCTTTCCTTTCTCATCTAAATACGTCTAGAGGTAGTTGGAAGCTCTCCTTCCAAATTTTCTTCTCGATGCTCTTTTCTCTAGGACCTAGTATTTTTTAAACTCATTGTAAAAGGTGATTTTTTTATTAGCACTAGTACAAAGACCTTTTTGAGTCACCACCCAACTATTGGAGATTTTCCAGCAGGCCAGTACTGACTGTATGTTTTTCATTGATGACAACATATTGAATGTAGTAGGTGTGGAAGTCTTATGTAGTAAGCCTTCAATATATGTGTTGTCCAAAATTTCCTATCTATTCAATTTGGCCCTAGGTTGGGATCCATAATGTATTTTAACCCTGTTAAACCTCTAGGAAATTTTCATGGCCTTGTGTCTTGTCCTCTGGTCTCTGTACTTGTTTAGCAATCTGGTTTGAAGCCCTTTTATTTGAAAATCTAGCCGTTATAGCAAAAAACCCTCAAAACCCTTTGGCCTATTCTATTTCACCGTTACCTTTTTTGATCACTTAAGGGTTCTTTTTCCCATGTGTTCTTTATAAGCTCTACCTAGTTGCAAGATCTCTAAGACCCTATAGAATATTCTTTTATATTTGCCGATCCCTCGATTACCCTTTGTTCGTGAGATCTCCCAGTTGGAAGGCTTATTCCATTTTTCATTCTGTGACTTAGCGATGGTCTCTTCAGTCGGGTAATCACTCAATGTAACCCAAGGTCACCAGTCCTTTCAGTGACTAAGTGATTATGTGTTTATAGGATCTCTTATTCTCATCGGTTAAGTCCTTAACATCTAGCGACTTGGAGAGTGGTTATCTTATTTCTAGCAGTCTCGGCTTTGAGGCATTTAAGATCTAAGTAAGATCAATGGCTATCATTATACCATTGGGTAAAGGTGACACCTTTTTAAGTGTTGTGGTATAACGATGACCGTCGATCCTCCTCTTTAGCTTAGTGCTCCTATCTGGTGGGTCCTGCGCTAGATAGATCCAGGGGGGTAGTCAATAGCAAGTAAATGAGTGACACATGGTAGGGCTACACCTGGTTTATTAAAATCCTAAGCTTCCTTGATTAATAGGGTTAATCTTTTGATCTAACAGTTGTTGCATATTTTTCAGACTTAATCTTCCCCATTGCGATCATGTGATGACCATTGATCTTCATCCCAATGTAGGACTTTAGTTATCAGTGGGTCCACTACCACTTTGTCTAAAGTGTTTTCTCCTAATTGGTCGAGGGTTCATGAAGTGAAAGTTTGTTAGTGGGCTCAAGGTCTTTGGCTTATAAGGTGAGTTAAAACCTAGATGAATCTCACGGTTGTCATTATACCATTCAAGTAAGATGCATGAAGTTTAAGGCTGATGTATAACAACAACTGTCTGATGAGGATCTTAGGATGTCATGGGTCTGATGCGCTACGTGTTGCTAAGGTGTTCATTTTTTATTAGTTTCGATTGGTGATGTGGTGTTTCACTTTTTAGAAGGGGCTTGTGACTAGTACAAAGGTGATCTAGGTCATTCATCTACCAAGAAATGATAATATCGATGGCCACATTTTAAATTGGATCAGCTAGCTATTGTTTTCCAAATTTAAATATATTTCTTGCTGGTTCATTACTGTTGGTTGAATGTGAGGTCGAGGCTAGCTCAAAATTTATGTTCTCTAGATAGTTGCAATTAGAAATGATGATGGAGGATCTGGTGGCCATCACTTGCTAATTTCTTAGGGTACCATGTTGGTGTTCTTGCACTGAAGAAGCATTAAAGGTTGGCTCCACCTGTGGCCTTTTGTACTTCAAAAAACTCAAATATCTATAAGGATTGGATTTTAAGCATTCATGATAGGCTCAATTTAGTAGAATCAAGGTCATGGTTATTGCGTGAGGTTTTCAACTTGTAGAGAGATGGGATGGACTTGCGAGGACTAATATTTGATCAGCCAAGATATTTTCAAAGATACAGTTATGATTAGAATTGACAAGGTTAGGGTTTGATTATTTTATGACAATTTATGTAACCCTAATTAGGTTTTGGCTCTGGCTGGTTTGCAAAGTGAGATGTATATAATGTTTTTGGAGATTTTTGAAGCTCAGAGTTTACATTTTGTAAAAAAGACTACTTCTTTCTTAGGAGCTATCCATGGCATTTGTTCTACTATCTGGCTCTTACAGTTTGTAACCTTTCATTGGAATCTTAGATTCAATAGAGGCTATCTATGGCATCTGTTCTACCATCTGGTATTTCCCTTATCTATATTTCTCTTATTGAGTATAATATACTAGCTTTGTTAGAGAAATCTTGGAGTTCTAGAGCCCTTCTTTCTTTTAGCTTATATGTGTACTATTATGTTTGATTTGATTTGAATGAGTTTGTGGGTATACTTCAGCCCATGTCATTCTATCTCACTCCTGTGCCCTTTTCCTGAAGAGAATGTTTGCTTGCAAGTCACAGTCTGTGTCTTTTGTTCAGACCCCTCTGTGAAACACTTATGGAAGCCTATTTTGAAAGATTGTGTTCTATTATATTTGAGAGCTTTCATGCTAGTTTGGTCAGTATATTGTGTTCATTTCATTTTAGTGTATCACCTAGTAGGATACTTTGCTTTTAGTCATTTCCCTTTCATGCATTCCTTCTATCCCTTTTCCCTCAAAAGTTTAGTTTCCTATCAAGAAGCAAATTAAGGTGATTATCCAAGAGGAACCAGCCTAGAACCTAGAGGTCTCATCTTAGTTAGCATACGTCCCACAACCTAGAGATGATTCCCCTGTTATACTAAGTTATCAAGACCAAGAGAACTTGAAACAAGGGGTGCAAACTTAGTGTATAAAAATTTCTGACATGCCTAGTGGGAAAACAAAAAGAAGTTCATTGTTTGAAGATTATGATATCTTTGATATACTGATTGCATAATATAGACTTTTAGAAGTTTTTCTATCAAGTATATCTAGTGAGTCCACTGATTTCACAGATCCAGGCTAAACTTGTTCAAAGTTTATGAGAAAGATTGAGACTAGGAGCTCAAAACCTACTAAATTTTTAGAGTTTCACTCAAAAAGAGGCTACAAAGGTAGATCAACCCAAAGAACATCTCCTGGAAGGAGAGTACAATCTACACCACCTGATACTTTAGAAAGGAGACCTTTTCCCTTTCATCTCAAAAGAAGAGAAAGATCTCTAACTAGAGATCTAGAAGAAGATTCAAATACAACACCAAATACAACTCACACAATTGTTACTCAACAAATTTCAGCTCCTACAATAGCTAGACAGTTTGTTTTTGCACCTTTCAACCAAGGAAGTCCATTAGTCTTTTCTAAACATCATGATGTGCCCTTGGTGGCACTAAAGAGTTTTCCTGATACTACAGGCGAAGGGAAAACTATAGCTTTTGAGCACATAAGAGATGTGACCACTATCTATAGTATACATAATATAACTCAAGAGGATGTGGCCACCAAATTATTAGTAGCCTCTCTCAAAGGTAAGGCTCTTGAATGGTTTAGAACATTAACTATTGGTTCCATTACTTCATGGGATGAATTAGGAGATGCATTGAGTAAACATTTTGGGGATAAATCAGACAACTTGCCTTTGGTTGAGCAGTTGACAACTATTAAAAGAGACCCTCAAGAACAAATGATAGATTATAACAATAGATTTCTCAAGACATGGAATAGAATTCCAGTCTTAGTGAGGCCATCAGCTGACCATGCTTTCTTATATTTCTTGCAAAGTTTGAATGGTCAAATTTCTATCATGATCCAATCTATGGGTGGTACCTAGCTACCCCAAGCTTTTGACATAGCTATCAGGGCTGAAAATTGTTTAATCCAAGTAGGGATGATAGCTAGAAGGCCACCCATGCCCATCTTTCCTAGCCTTCAGCCCATTGCACCTCTACAAGTACCTCCTTTTACCCCTATTCACACCATATTAGCACCTCAGGCTAGTACTAGTAGTCAGGAGCTAAAAACAAGTTTCTCTCAAGAGTTGCAATAAATGAAGAATAGTCAACAAACTAGCCAGCAAGAAATGAAAAATTTGGTGCAGACTTTGACTAAAGAAGTAAAAAATCTAAAGAGGCAAGGGAAAGGAATCAGACCACCCTTTCAGCCACAAGGCCAAGCTCCTAATCAACAACATCAAAATCAAGGACAACCTTATCAGAAAAATAGGCCACCATACCAAGGAGGTTATTAAGGAAAAAGGCAAAATTTTAATCAAAGAACATTCCAACCATACAACCCTGCACCTCTCAATTCTATGAATCCAGTTAGGGACATGGTCCCTAGTCAAAATAATATGTTTATGGACAATGAATGGTGTTTCCCTTATAATCAGCCTCATAATTAGGCTACATGTTCAAATGGATGGATGAACCAAGCTATAATGGTTCAAAATGCCTCACAAGCTTAATCAGAGGCTTCTTCTAGTGGATCAGTTCCTCAACAAGAACCACAAGATAATGAGACTGCTCTTTTCAATTGGGAGAAGCAAGACTTCAATGGAGTCATTGGTGAACCTTCCATTTCTGCCAACACAAGGTCAAAGAAAAGAGCTCAAGACATAGAGTGAGAAGACTCTGGGGCTAAAGCTACTACATCAGCAGAGCCAATGTAGCAAGCTACTCTCATCATATTTAAGAAGGCTCCCATCATTACAAGCAAAGAAGGCCAAACTCTCAAAGAGGTGGAGCCCATCATAGTAAAAGCACAATAGAGAGTACACACTATGACACCTTTCAACATTGTAGACAACATGAAGAAAGTGAATATTACCATGTCTATGTGAGACTCTTTGGCTATTCCAGGACAACCTAAGATTTTGAAGAGGGCCATGACTAAAATGACAACTCCTTAGCATACAAAAGAAGCTACAAAGCTAGTGTTGGTCAACACTGATCAAGAAAAGGAGGCTCCAAGTTGTAACTCTGAAGCCAATACCATGCAAGGTAGGAACTCAAAACCACCTCGCTTTTATGTATCCATAATTATTGGAAAATTCTTAGTACATAATTGTATGGTAGATAGTGGAGCTACTAGTATTGTAATGCCCAAAAAGGTGGCTGACCAATTAGGACTTAAATATGAACCCCTCCAAAAGAAGGTTACACAACTTGATGGATCCTCAATTAACACTATAGGTGTAGCTAAGGATACCAGTCTAATCCTTCATGCTAGTCCTAATTTGTCTATCCTACTTGACATATATATCATAGATCTCCCTAATTTATTTTCCATATGTTTATCGAGGGAGTTTACAGCCAAAATAGGAGGCTACCTTTCCTTTGACTGGTCCCACATGCTTTTTCAAACAAGATATGCTACCAAGGTCACCATAAAATTTGAATCATTAGCAACACACCATATAGAACCATGTGTCCAGTACCATCAATGCAAACTCCCCTGTATTTGATAGGAATGACTTCCCAACTATCAGAGAAGCAAACACTAACACAGAAAGTATCCCTAATATTTTACTTGATGAACTAGAATCAGAAAAGGCCTTTGAGGCCCAAGAAGATGTTATTTGGGATGCTAGTTTGGGAAGCTATTTGATACAAGAAAGTGGATCCATAGAGCCAAACCTCCTCAAAGAGGACATTGATTTAGAGGATCAGAGAAATCAGATTTGGGAAATGTTTTTTGATGGAGCTAGAAGTAGACATGGCTCTGGTGGTGGTGCTATGCTAGTGTCCCCAAGGGGAGAAAGATAATATACAACTTTCAAATTTAGTTTCTCCTACACTAGAAACACTACAGAATATGAAAGCCTAGTGAATGGACTGGAGTGGGCTAGAAAAAGAGGGCTCAAGGCCTTAAAAGTCTATGGTGACAGTGAGTTAGTAGTTAGTCAAGTGAGAGGGATAAGTGCAACCAAAAATGACACCTTGAGAGCATACAAACATAGAGTCTGGGATGCAATTGAAGACTTTTGTGCTTTCAACATTGTTTCCATTCCTAGGAAGCTAAATCAAAATCCAGATAGATTGGCTACTATTGGATCTCACTATGATATTCCTAATGGTGTTTCAAAGGAAGAGACCCAACAGCACATCAAAGTGATTATCAAACCTTATATCCCTGATAATGATACTAATTAGCAAGTGTTTGACAATGATGATCAAATCCTAGAATTCTTGTTTGAAGATGTCTTCTTAGAGCATAACCAAGATAGACTATTGCAAAATTATGGTGACCAAGTGATACAACTTAAGTCTAATAAGATACCTAGAGGTCTTGTCACCTTAGAAGCTATCTTCAACAAAGATGATCAAGTTACTTAAGAAGAATAAAGCTGGCCTGGTGGTTCAACAAGAGCATTGTGTTGAATTAGAATTGGAGCCGGGTAAAAGTTTACAATTTGGAAAAGTAAACACTAACTTAGAAAAGCAGGCTTATACCCAACTATTCAAAGAATTTAGTGATGTTTTTTCATGGAAATATGAAGACCTCAAAGGTTTTAATCCAGCCCTTGCTCAACACACTATTGAATTAGAGCCTAATGCCAAGCAAGTAAGGCAAAAAAAAAGGCTGGTTAATCCCAAGCTTGAGCCACTTATGATAAAGAGGAGCTCAAATTAATAGAAAGTGGTATCATCTACCCCATTAAGCATACCAGTTGGGTTTCCAACCTTGTTCCTATAAGGAAGAAGAATGGGGAATTGAGGTTATGTGTTGACTTCAGGGATCTTAATAGGGGCTCTTTAAAAGACCACCATCCATTACCCTCTATGGAGAAAATCTTACAATGTGTGTCTAGATCTAAGAGATTTTTATTATTAGATGGCTATTTAGGATATAATCAGATCTTAGTTAATGAAGAGGATCAATACAAGACTACATTTACAACCAAGTGGGGAACCATGGCTTATCAAAAGATTCCCTTTGCTTTGTCAAATGTAGGTGCTACTTTTCAAAAGGCAATGGATATGGATTTTAAAAGCCTCATGTACTAAGTTGTACTGGTCTACTTAGATGACATAACTGTCTATTCTAAACATGTAGCAGATCATATCAAACACTTGAGGAAAATATTTGAAAGATGTAGAGAGTTTGGGATATCTCTTAATCCCAATAAATGTGTGTTTGTAGTTCATGAAGGAAAATTGATAGGATATATAGTATCCAAGAAAGGAATTATAGTAGACCCTGAGAGAATTGAAGCCATCCTAGAGCTACCATTGCCACATCATAAGAAAAGTCTCCAATCTTTCATAGGAAAGATTAAATTTTTTAGGCATTTCTTTCCTAATATTGCAGATTTATTGAAGCCTTTGATAGCCATGTTAAAGAAGACTTCAACTTTTAGATGGACTAAAGAAGGCAAGGATAATTTCTAGGCTATCAAAGAAGCCTTGACAAAAGCTCCTGCTCTATTAAACCCAAATTTTAGTAAGGATTTTATCCTTTATTCTTATGGAGGTCATGATGCTATCTCTGCTATGCTGACTGGAGAAAATTCAGATGGGTTGGAGTAGCCTATTGCTTTCTTCAACAAAGGCTTAGAAGAATATGAACAAAGATACTCTTTTGTAGAAAAACATGTACTTGTTATGGTAAAAAGTCTTAAAAAGTTTAGATATTTATTGACCCATAGCAAGGTACTCTTGAGGGTTACTCATCTGAGTGTCAAAGAATTTTTCCTTTCCAAGGACCTAAATGAGAAAAGGGCTGGTTGGATTACCAAAGTGATAGAGTATGACATTGATATCCAAACTAATGGTGTTCAAAATGGATGCTTATGCTCTTAGGTTGCCAATATACCCTTAGGTTGATTTTACGATTGGTAAGTTCCAAAATGTATAAGGATCTTAGGGTAACTAGACCAACTATAGGGACAAGACTACCCTCTTCAATTCTGGCTCTGCAAAACCAAGGCGGGTGCACCTAACCTAGTGAAAACTATACTTTACACACCAAAGACTAGGTTTGAATAACAGATTTATAGTAAGAAAGTATTAAATGCTAACCACACATTCATTGACTCTCCATTACTATTGGGAAACATAACCACACAACCAAAGACCTAAAGCTTAGAAAGGTTATTGATTTTAAGACTTTGGAATGTAATAACTTTAATCAATGTATGTTAACAAGAGAAATACTCATTTAGGCAAGTGCCTCATCCATTGGGCAATATTTCTTAGACACAAAGACACATAGATTTGAGAATATTTGAGAATTCATAGCCATAAATACATTTACCCTAATCTTTACTACTTATAGAACATCCTTACATAGACAAGGGCAAACTCATATCCCATTAGGAGAATTGTTTAATCCAATCCTAGATCAGAACTCAAGAATGAAGATACATACATAAAAAAAAATATGTAATGAGCTAGAAAACTTAAGCTTACTTGACTTGACACAAAGGAGAGATAAGAATCAGATATTTCTATTAAGTATGATGAATTCCTTCTATGTGTACATTGAATCACAAGACACCTTACTTGTAAACTACAGCTTAGACCTGTAACTTTCTTCTTTCATCAACAAACACTAAATCAAAAACTATTACAAACCCTAACGGAGAATAGGTCTCACCAAGAAAAATTTTCCAAACACCTAACTCCCAATGCTTTGAATGGTCATGAAAAATAATTTTATCTCAAGGATTGCAACAAGCACTGATGATCATTCAAAGCAAAAATTTCAAAACTACCTAACTCAACAAAAAGAATGAAAGCTAGACAAGACAGGCTCCAAACACAAGGCTAGTAAGATAAAAAATAATCATCAAATTCTACAATAGATTTGACCTTGTACCAGCCAAGGACACAAAAATTCATGCTGGAACAGCCACCAGGGCCTTGCTCATAAAATCTCACCCACAACCAAGCTGGAATGATAAAAAATAGTCCTGTAATATGGCTTTATTTGGCGCACTGTCTCCAAACCCTACAAAAACAATTTGAATTTGAAAAACAACGGATACATCCTCCAATTTAAAATGCAATTGTAGATCCTTTTATTTCCTAGTAGATTAGGTAGCTCATGTTAATCTTTATAACAGTCACAAAACTCTTTGAAAATTCCCTGTCCATGCTAGCAGTCAACACTAATGAAAAATGTGCATGTCAGCTCCCTCTGACATACAGGATGCACCCTAGTCAGTGCCTAAGAAAAAGAAAAATCAATGGCTAGCACAAGATCTCATGGCCCTGAAAAATTCCATGAGAACTTACACCAACCATAGATCCTCTCTAGATGTCAGGGCCCTCAAAACCTGTCAGCAACCAGGTCCCACTGACAACTCTCTGAATCATCAATGCCTTGACCAATCAGGAAAAATTAAGTCAGCACCATGTGGCACATCGGATCCACCATCTTGTCTGCCTTTAACACATGGAAGATTAGATGACTGGTGTATAATCTCAAGGGCTCCAAAGATTCCTTGAGATCATGCACCCATCCTAGATTTTGAATCTTCACACTGAGATACTGGGCCCGCTTGATAGAATGTCCAACTCACGATCACGGGGACCAATTAAAGAATGCCAACTGTGCCAACATGGCAGTGGACCTGCTTCATATGAAAGGCAATGTCATAAAGGAGAATCGATGGTAGTATTAAGATCACATGCCTCTAACACACTCTATAAGAACATACACCCACCATTAGATTGAGATGGTGTCAGAGAGGCTAGGCTTGGGAAAATACAAAGGCTGAAAACATTAGAAAAAATCAAGTGTTGGGTCCAAGGAAAATATTAAACCCATCAGGTAGTAGACTTAGGAAAGATTTAAAACACATGTGATTTTAAGAACTTAAGTGGCCCAAAAAGTAACATGGAAATAGATTTAAAATAGGGTGCACTAGGGTTTTTCAAACAAACAGCTAGATTTAAGAAATTTTGCCTAGGGTTTAGCCAAGAAACAGGAGAAAAAAGATTGCAAAGGCACAAAAATAGGATGAAACCACAAAAATTTTTTACTTCTGCTAGTAGTGGCTCATACTCGAGGATGTGTATCTCTCACAGATACAATGAGCGGGCTAGAATCTCCTGGAAGAGCAGACCAACTCAAAATTCTGGCCCAAAAAAAAAGAAAAGATGATTGTACAAGGGAAAACCTAAACTACTGCTCATGGAAAAGATACTTCAGGAGAAGTAAAACTTTAGGAATTGTCCATGAATAGGCAATTCTAAAGTACCACCAGTTAAATCCTTTAGGACATAAGAATCTATCCCCCATTTGCTCTTAATAAGATAATGGCCCAACCAAATTGGATCAAATTTTCCATGCTTCCCCTTATCTTCTAACCTTGCATTCCACATCAGGACAAGGTCATCAACTTCAAAACTTCTTTGAGTAGCCCTTTTATCAAACAAATTCTTACATTGTCTTTGCAATGTTTCATTTCTTTCATGTACACTTCTCCTTACCTCTTCCAATTGGATCATTTCATCCATTCTTACTCTCATCTCATCATTCAAATTTTCATCATATGCCTGGATGAACTTATATATCTACAATAAATTATTTTGAGGCAATCTAGCACTTATTCCATATACCAAATCAAATGGAGCACAACCTATGGCCTTCTTTATAGTTACCCTGTCAGCCCATAGTGCCCACCATAATTTTGAGTCCCAGGCTTTCTTATTCTTGTCCAACACTCTCTTGAGAATCTTAATCAAACTTTTGTTGCTAGACTTAGCCTGGCCATTTCCTTGTGAATGATATGGGGAAGAAAATGAAATGTGTATCCCATATTGTTGACAAAAATCACTAAATTCCTGTGATCTAAAACACATTGCATTATCAACTACAATTACCTCTAGGCAACCAAACTTGGTAAGGATGTTCTGCATCATAAAATCTACTACCACTTTGCTAGTAGCCTTTCTAGTAGGGATAGCTTCAACCCACTTGGTAAAATAGTCTGTTGCCACTAGTATGTAAGAATGTCCACCACTAGACTTGTTTGGAATCTCTCCAATAAAATCTATACCCCACTTTTGGAAAGGAGCCTGAACTGCAATAGGTTGGAGAGGCAAATTTCCATTAAACTTCAACTTTCTAGAAAATATTTGACATGCATCACATTTTCTTACAAATTGATGTGTATCCTTAAAAAATTTAGGCCACCAAAATCCAGACCTAAGGATCTTGTGAGCTATGGTCTTTTCCATATAGTGTCCTCCACAAACACCTTGGTGCATTTCCTTTAACAGAGCTTCAGATCTCTCATGGTCTATCCACTTTAGCAATACTCCTTCATTGCTTCTCCACCACAATTTACCATGTATAATGGCATACCTTGCAGATTGCAACTTGATAGGTCTCCTTTTATTTTCATTCATCTTAGGGGGAAAGACCAATTTTTGCAAGTAACCAATAACACCTTTGTACCAATCACAATAATCCAAATCACAAATGTAGGGCCTTTGTTCTTCTTCTAACACATTTATATGATTTTCAACCAAATTTCTTTGTGCCATTAATTTTGCAAGACCTAAGCCTCTCACCAACTTTGTAACCTGGATGTCAATATTAAATTCTTGGATCCTGTTGATCCATCTACATCTTTTCCCTGAAACTTCTTGTTGCACTAATATATCCTTAACTGTAGCACTAGGAACTTAAGCAACCACCTTAGCTCCCAAAAGGTAACATCTAAAATCCTTAACTTCTTTAACTAAGGCATAAGCCTATTTCTCAGTAATATCATATTTTAATTCTACTACTTGTAGGGATTTTCTAAAGAATGATATAGGTTGTTCATATCCATTTGAATTCTTCTACAATAAAACTGTTGCAACTATGTGACAAGAAGCAAAAGAAAATATCTGCATGGGATTACCATAATTAGGTGTCCTCAAAACTAGAGCATCCTTGATGGTCTTTTTGATACTTCTAAAAGATTCATCTGCTTATTCATTCCATTCAATCTTTTCTTCTTTTTCAACATTCTAGAGATAGGGATACTAATTTCTGCAAAATTTGTAACAAATCTCCTTAGAAATTTTACCTACCCAAAGAAGGATTGTATTGCTTTAACATTTCTAGGTGGTGAAAGCTTATCTATAGCCATAACCCTTTCAGGGTCAATTCTCACTCCATCCTTGGACACAATATGTCCTAAGAGCCTGCCTTCCACAACACCAAAGGAACACTTCTTTGGATTCAAAGAAATCCCATACTCCAAGTCCCTAATAAAAATTTTCTCAAGATGTTCACAATGCTGACTTTCCTTATCTAAATATGCTGTGAGGTCATCCTGATATACCACTATAAATTTGTTTATGAATTCTGCAAAGGCCACATCCATAGCTCTCTAAAAAGTAGCTCTTGCATTTTTCAAACCAAAAGGCATTCTAACATAAACATATGTTCCCCAAGGGGTAGTAAATGCAGTCTTGAACTGTTCTATCTCCCTGACCATGACCTGATTATATCCAAAGAAACCATCCATCATGGAGATTAACTCTAACCTAGTAACCTTCTCCAACATATTTTCCATATTAGGCAAACCATAATTATCCTTCAAAGAATTGACATTCAAGTTCCTAAAATCAACACATAACCTAATGTCACCATTCTTTTTCCTAACTGGAACCAAGTTTGACACCCAAGTAGAATGTTTGACAGGCTTGATGATGCTAGCATCCATCATCTTTTTAAGTTCATCCTACATTTTTGGTGCCAAGGTAGGATTCACAGGCCTTAATTTTTTCCTAAAAGGCTTGGTACCTTCTTTCAGTGGTATTTCATGTTGAAACAAATATTCTCTATAGGCTTTCAAATCATCATAAGACCACGCAAAGACATGGCTGAATTTTTTGAGATCAATCAGATTATTCCTAGTTCTTTGGGACAAACATTTACCTATATAAACATTTATAGGTATTTGACTTGTTCCTAAATTTACTTCCTCTGAATCATTAATCTTATCAGAAAATTTAGGAAAACAACTCCTTTCTTTATCATCAAATGCCCTCTCAAGAGCAACCAATCCCCTTGGGATCCTATTTGACCTTAATTGAAAAACTTCCTTGCCAAGAACATTTTATTTTCCATTTTTGATGTCAACAAAAGTGCTGAAATCCATCTCCTGACCATCAAAATGATAATCACACTACAAAAACCTTAGTATATCCTGATCATCAAAAATTACCTGCCAATTCTCAACATTTTCTAGGATAGAAGGCCTAGAATTACACTCAATCCAATAATTCAACCATCCTTTTTTGGCTTCTATCCACCCAATCAATACCAAAGGCACTAAAACCTTCAATTTCATCCCAAACAACATTTATATATTGTTTTAGCCTTTGATTCTTTGATGCATACCTCAATCTAATCTAAGAAATTATTAACTCAAAGTCACCAATCACTGTAAGATGTTTGAATCCATGTTTTGATGCTATCTCAAACCAATTAGTAGGGCCTCATATTCAACAACATTATTTGTGCAAAGGAAAAAGAGACTGAAAGAAAACTTGAAAGTCTTACCACTTGGGGATATCAATAGAACTCCTACTCTGACACCTTCCTTTGAACTTGCTCCATCAAAATATAGGGTCCATAAGACATTACCTTCTACCATGTTATTTTCATCATCAGTCAGAAGGACGGGCTTGACCTTTTCTTGCACCTCTCTCTCCCGAACTTGGAAAGAACCAATGTCAGTGTTAACAAAACAATTCATATTGTCATCTTCATCCTCCTTAATCATACGAGGGGTTCTAGTTTTTCTTGAAACCTTCACACTTTAGCCTTCAATGTTAAACGTGGCAAAAGACAAGTCACATTGAATACTTCCTCCCATAGAAGCACTCCATCTTCTAGATAATAACATTCCATACTGAGGGGGAATATCAACTACTAGAACACTCATAGTTAGTTGCTTATTAGGAAATGATACTAATTTATAAGGAAAAGCCTTAATGGTACGAATAACTGGCACTTCTCTTGAGTCCATAGCTTGGCATCTCCCATGAGGTGTATCAAACTTTAGTCCTAGTGACTTCATGATTTCTACAGGCATGGCAGTGTTTGATGCTCCAGAATCAATCATGCAATTCTTCAATAATTTTCCATTTATCATAAGGGACAAAAAAAAAGGATCAAATATCCTTGATGCAATATTTACAATGTTTGCATCCAAATACTTCTGAGGAATCTTAGAGACAATTTCTTCATTTTTACTATCAGGTTTTTCATCTAGAGAAGCCACATGCTTATCACTCCTACTCATTTCTTGGACCTTTACTAAAGAAGCACCATCTACCCAATCCAAGGCATTGACCTTGTGCTCTTCTATTCTCATCATTTCCAAAAGTGGAACTTTGACGATTATTTGTGAAAGCAATTTAGTCATATCAATGTGAACATATGTATGGTTGCCCATGTCTTCCTTAATCTCAATGACATCTTTATCTTCTTCTTCATCAAAAGGTCACCTTAAGGAAACATGTTCCTCACACTTCACTACACCACATACAACATCATCAAATTCTTCTTCCTCTTCATCAAAGTCAGCCTCATCTCATGCATGTGAAGAATTCATTCCATAACCACTCTTATGATATTGCTCATCCCATTCTTAGTTCTCAGATAAATTCAGAGCAATAACACAATACTCTGGACTATGAGGAGATTGACAAGAAGTACACCATGGGATATCATAATTCATGTAAACTAAATTTCTTTGCAAAGGATCATGAATCCTATCATCAGGCCTATCCCTTTTAACTAGAAAAATGGGCTTTCCATCCTTCCACTAAGTATTGTATGGGTAATTCTGCATTCTTGGTTGCCTGCTAAAATTACTTGAAACAGGCCGGTCATTTGTTGCAACCCTATTGTTTCTTTTTTCATTAGGCTTTAAATCCTCTAAAGAACTTAGAATCTTCTTTAGATTATCCTCCTCCTTTGGCTTAAAATTAGCAGACCTTCCCATATCTTTCCTATTTTGCACTTGAGGCCTATAATCATCTCTTCTCCCAAATTTTCTTGATATTCTTCTATTAATTTCTATGCTGATAGCCAACTTGTAAGCATCCCCAATATTTATAGGGTTCTTATCCCTTAAAAGGTAACCCATCTTTGCAACAAAAGCATTTAAGTATATCATAAGACACACTCTATCATCTAATTTGATAACTTGAAGGAGCCTATGCATAGCCTTTTGGAATCTTATATTAAATTCAAGGACCTCTTCATTCTAATTTTTCTTTATGTTATTGAATTCATTCAAAATAAAACCCTCATTTATTTTATCTCCATAATGCTCCTTCAAAAAATTCTTAAATTCATTCCAAGATCCTATACTAGCATGGGGCAATCCTCTAAACCAGTCCCTAGCATCCTTAGTTAGAGATTGTACAAATAAATTCATTACAACATCATCAGGCTCAAAATTATAATCATCTATTATATCCATAAAAAATTTTAGATGTTCATCACATGTGATGACTTTGTTCCTAGTAATCTTTGGGAGCTTCTTTCTAATTTCATCAAGAATTACATTAGGATAACCGGGAATACCAAAAAAGATAAATTGTTTGTACCTTCCATGAATAGGAACTCCCTGAGGTGAGTCCATTCCTTGAGATGTAGATGTCCTTGTGTTTGAACCAATAGGAATTTTAGCAGTACCCAGTGATGGAATGCCATTTTTTTGGGCTGCAATGTTACCATGATTTCCACCTTGTCCCAAAAAGGAAGAAGCAACATTTGAAGGTCCTGATGTATGCTTGAGAAAATCAATCTTCTTTCTTATTTCTATAGTAGTAGCCTCCAACTCTACTTTCTCTAGTTCTTTATCTAATATTTATTTTTCCTTTCTAGCCTTCTCAAGGTCTACATCTAATCTCAACCACTTCTCTAATGGGTTTTCCACATGAACTTGTTCATTGATTTGAACTCTGACAACTTTATGTTTGCCTTTATCTCTAGGCCTAGTTATCTCATATGTTCTCTACAAAATAGGTTGTTCCTCTACTCTTTCAAGCTCTAGGACAAAATTAATTACCTCCAAATCTAACAACTTCCTCTTTAGCTAATCACCCCTTATCATTGCTTGTCTTACTCTGTCTTCTTTATCTTTCTCTCTTTGCTATCTGATAGAAACTTGTTCTTGGACTCTTTTTTCCAACTCATAGAGCTCTTCAAAGATTTATTTTGATTTTAGGAGAGTAGTCTCAGATTCATCATCTCCCACTTAAAATTAATCCTCATACTGGTTCAATCCCAAATAAACAACCTCTTCATATTTTGAAATATTTTCTTCTTGACCATGCTTGGTTTGAGTTTCTTGTCTTGTATCCTTTTTACATTTCCAAGTATGAGAAACATTTCTTTTCTTCTTTCCTCCCCTTGTCTGACTAGGCCTAGAAGTTCTTGGAATACCTTCCTCCATTCTATCTTTAGGATGCTCCTTTCTCTGAGACCTAGTACCTCTGTAACTCATTTTATAAATAATCTACTGACTAGCACTATTACAGAGATGTTTGAGTCACCACCCAAGAATAATGGGAATCTTACAATACTATTTCCTCACTAAAAAATATCCAAATGAGATTGACAAGACAAGGGACAAAGAATAAGCCTGTTTCTACCAATGATGACCTACTGGTTACAATAGACTTGTGTAACATTCCCCAGTAGAGTCACCATCTTGTTGGTGTTCAAAATAGATGCTTATGCTCTTAGGCTACCAATATACCCTCAGGTTGATTTTAGGATTGGTTAGTTCCAAAATGTATAAGGATCTTAGGGTAACTAGACCAACTATAGGGACAAGACTTCCCTCTTCACTTCTGGCTTTGCAAAACCAATGTGGGTGCACCTAAACCAGTGAAAACTATAATTTACACAACAATGACTAGGTTTGAATAAGAGATTGATAGTAAGAAAGTACTAAATGCTAACCACACATTCATTGACTCTCCATTACTATTGGGAAACATAACCACACAACCAAATACCTAAAGCTTAGAAAGGTTATTGATTTTAAGACTTTGGAATATAATAGCTTTAATCAATGTATGTTAACCAGAGAAATACTCATTTAGGCTAGTGCCTCATCCATTGGGTGAGATTTCTTAGACACAAAGAGACATAGATTTAAGAATATCTAAGAATTCATAGCCATAAATACATTTATACTAATCTTTACTACTTACAGAACATCCTTACATAGACAAGGACAAACTCATATCCCATTAGGAGAATTGTTTAATCCAATCCTAGATCAAAACTCAAGAATGATGATACATACATAAAGATAATATGTAATGAGCTAGAAAACTCAAAGCTTACTTGACTTGACACAAAGGAGAGATAAGAATCAGATATTTATATTAAGTATGATGAATTCCTTCTATGTATACACTGAATCATAAGACACCCTACTTGTAAACTACAACTTAGACCTACAACTTTCTTCTTTCATCAACAAACACTGAATCAAAAACTATTACAAACCCTGACTGAGAATAGGGCTCACCAAGCTAAAGTTTTTGAACACCTAACTGCCAATGCTTTGAATGATCATGAAAAATACTTTTATCTCAAGGATTGCAACAAGAATTGATGATAATTCAAAGGAACAATTTCAAAACTACCTAACGCAACAAAAAGAATGAAAGCCAGACAAGACAGGCTCCAAGCGCAAGGCTAGTAAGATAAAAAATAATCATCAAATTCTGCAATAGATCTGACCCTATACCAGCCCAAGGACACAAAAATTCACACTAGAACAACCACTAGGACCTTCCTCATAAAATCTCAACCATAACCAAGCTGGAACAATAAAAAATGGTCTTGTAATATAGCTTTATTTGGCACACTGTCTCCAAACCCTGCAGAAACAATTTGAATTTCAAAAACAATGGATACATGCTCCAATTTAAAATGCAACCATAGATCATTTTATTTCCTAGTAGATCGAGTGGCTCATGTTAATCTTTACAATAGCCACAAAACTCTTTGAAAAGTGCTTGTCCACGCTAGCAATCAACACCAATGAAAAATGTGCATGTTAGCTCCCTCTGACATATAGGACCCACCCTCGTCAGTGCCTGAGAAAAAGCAAAATCAATGGCTGGCGCAAGATCTCGTGGCCCTGACAAATTCCATGAGAAATTACACCAACTGTAGATCCTTTGTGGATGTCAGGGCCCTTAAAACACATCAGCAACTAGGTCCCATTGACAACTCTCTGAATCATCAATGCCTCGACCAATCAGGAAAAAGCAAGTTAGGACCATGTGGCACATTGGACCCACCATCTTGTTTTCCTTTAACACCCAGAAGATCAGATGATCGATGTATAATCTCAAGGGCTCCAAAGATTCCTTGAGATCATGCACCCATCATATATTTCAAATCTTCACACTAAGATACTGGGCCTGCCTGATAGAACATCCAACTCACGGTCATGCGGAGCAATTAAAGAATGCCAACTATGCCAACATGGCAGTGGACCCACTTCATATGAAAGGCAACATCATAAAGGAGAATCAATGGTAGTCTTAAAATTTCATGCCTCTAACACACCCTATAAGAACATACACCCATCATTAGATTGAGATGGTGTTAGAGAGGCTGGGCCCAGGAAAGTACAAAGGCTGAAAACATTATAAAAAATCAAGCTCTGGGACCTAGGAAAATATTAAACCTACCAGGTAGTAGACTTAGGAAAGATTTAAAACACATGCAATTTTAAGAACTTAAGTGGCCCAAAAAGTAACATAGAAATAGATTTAAAATAGGGCACACTAGGGTTTTTCAAACAAACAACTAGATTTAAGAAATTTTGCCTAGGGTTTAGCCAGGAAACAGGAGAAAAAAGACTGCAAAGGCACAAAAATAGGATGAAACCATGGAAAATTTTTACTTGTGCTAACAAAAACCACCAATTTGGTTAGAGGAAGAGGTCTTTGTGAGAATTTGGCAGGAGGTGAAAGTTCAAAGAAAATAGAGCAAACAGATGCATCTCTGGTTGTGCATTCCATAGAGGAACATGTTGAGGCATCAGGTTGGTTGCCTAACATGATTCATTACTTGAAGATAGGACAATGTCCTATAGGCCTAGATTCAGAAAAGAGAAGACATTATAGACTACAATCTATTGCCTGTGTGCTAATAGATGAGGTTGTTTTTAGAAAGGATCACAATGGTGTCCTTTTGAGATGTATTGATTTAGAAAAGATAGATGATGTCCTATTTGAATTTCATGATGGACCTTCTGGAGGTCACTTTTCTCCTAGGACTACTACTTTTAAAATCATGAGGGCTAGATACTATTGGCCATCCATCTTCAAGGATAGTCATGAGTATGTGAGAAAATGTATCAAATGTGCCATGTTTGCAGGAAAAGAAAGGCTTGCAGCTCTACCCCTTTAGCCAATTAGAACAGAACAACCTTTCATGACATGGGGCATAGACTTTATTGGTATGATTAATCCTCCATCTAGTGTAGGACACAAGTGGATAATCAATACAATAGATTATTTCACTAGATGGGAAAAGGCAGTTGCCTTGAAAGAATCAAATGAGAGTGTTGTCTTAGGTTTTTATGATGATATAATTCATAGATTTGGTACTCTAGACTCCATAATATCAGATAATGCATTGGCATTCACAGGCCTTAAAGTCTTAGAATGGGAAATAAAAAATGACATCTATCTGAATACAAGTTCAAATTACTACCCTCAAGGCAATGGTTTGGCAGAATCAACTAACAAGAACTTGATTAGGATAATCAAGAAAATTCTCCAAGACAACCAGAGAGATTGGCATACTAAGTTGAAGTCTACCTTATGGTTAGACAGGATCACCTTGAAGAAGATTATTGGGAATTATCCTTATGTATTTGTATATGGGAGAGAGGCTAAGTTATCCATTTCCACTGAATTGCCAACTTTGGACTTGGCCACTCAATATGTCCTATTTGAAGAAGGAGATCCCTTACAAATCAGGTATGCTCAGCTCATGGAGTTAGATGAACTTAGAGATAAATCCATGAAAGATATGGAGTTTTATCAAATACAAACAAAGAAAAGTTTTGATAGAAGAGCCAAGGCTAGAGACTTCAAAGTTGGAGATGTAGTCCTTAAGTGGGATGAATTTAGATCAAGGCCTGGCAGACATACAAAGTTTGATTCCTTTTGGGGTGGACCATTTGTTATTATAAAATGCAAAGGGCATAATGCTTTTCAGCTATCAACTCTGGGAGGAGATGCCTTTCCCATTTCAATTAATGGAATCCACCTAAAGCCTTGCTTTGAGGCTAATCCTTCCTTGTAAATCTCTATGAATATGTTTCTTGCTTTATTTCCTTGCTTTCTAGGTTAGTTTTCCTTGTTTTCCAAGAAGTGCCCATGCATAGTTCTATCCCTTTGGTCCCAGGTCTCTCTCTGTTAGGAAGTTTTTGTGTTCAAATGATGACTCCATGCCCAATGAATTGCTTAGGACCACTAGTTTCAATGTCTAGCAGACTGACATCTAGCAGAAATCACCAAAAATGTTGTCCAAAATTTCCTATCTATTCAATTTGGCCATAGGCTAGGATCCATATAGTATTTTAACCCTCTTGAACCTCTAGGAAATTTTCATGGCCTTGCGTCCTATCCTCTAGTCTCTACAATTGTTTAGCAATCTAGTTTGAAGCCCTTTTATTTGAAAATCTAGCCGTTATAGCAATAAACCCTCAAAACCCTTTGGCCTGTTCTATTTCACCATTACATTTTTCGGTCACTTAAGGGTTCTTTTTCCCATGTGCACTTTATAAGATTTACCTGGTTGCAAGATCTCTAAGAACCCATAGAATATTCTTTTATATTTTTCAATCCTGTGATTACCCTTTGTTTGCGAGATCTCCTAGTTGGAAGGCTTATTCGATTTTTCATTCCGCGACTTGGCGATGGTCTCTTCATTCGAGTAATCTCTCAATGTAACTTGAGGTCACTAGTCCTTTTAGCGACTAAGTGATTATGTGTTCACAAGATCTCTTATTCTTGGTGGTTAAGTCCTTAACATCCAACAACCTAGCGAGGGGTTATCTTATTTCTAGCAGTCTCGACTGTAAGGTAGTTAAGATCCAAGCAAGATCAATAGCTATCATTATACCATTGGGTAGAGGTGATGCCTTTTTAAGTGTTTTGGTATAATGATGATCATTGATCCTCTTCTTTAGCTTAGCACTCTTGTCAAGTGGGTCCTACACCAGATAGATTCTGGGGGGGGGGTAGTCAACAGCATGTAAATGAGTGACAAATGGTAGGGCTAGGCCCAGTTTATTAAAATCCTAAGCATCCTTGATTAACAAGGTTAATCTTTTGATATGATGATTGTCACATGTTTGTAAGACTTAATCTTCCCTTTTGCAATCATCTAACAACCATTGATCTTCATCCCAATGGAGCACTTTAGTTGTCAGTGTGTCCACTCCCACTTTATCTGAAGTGTTTGCCCCTGATTGGTCGAGGGTTTGTGAGGTGAAAGTTTGTCAGTGGGCCCAAGGTATTTGGCTTATAAGGTGAGTTAAAACCTAGATGAATCTCACAGTTGTCACTATACCATTGAAGTAAGATGCATGAAGTTTAAGGTTGTGGTATAATGACAACCGTCTGATGAGGATCTTAGGATGTCATGGGTCTAATGTGCTACGTGTTGCTGAGGTGTTCATTTTTTATTGGTTTTGACTAGTGATGTGGTGTTTGACTTTTTAGAAGGGTCTTGCGACTATTACAAAGGTGATCTAAGCTATTCATCTATTGGGAAATGATGATATCGATGGCCATGTTTTAAATTGCATCAGCTAGCCATTATTTTCCAAATTTAAATATATTTCTTGTTGGTTCGTTACTGTTGGTCGAATGCGAGGTTGAGGCTAGCTCATAATTTAAGTTCTCTAGATAGTTGTAGTTAGAAATGATGATGGAGGATCTAGTGGCCATCACTTGTTGATTTCTTAGGGTACCATGTCGATGTTCTTGCACTGAAGAAGCATTAAAGGTTGGTGCCACCTGTGGCCTTCTGTACTTCAAAAAACTCAAATATCTATAAGGATCAAATTTTAAGCATTCATGATAGACTCAATTCAGTAGAATCAAGGTCATGGTTATGGTGTGAGGTTTTCAACTTGCAGAGAGATGGTATGGACTTGCAAGGACTGATATCTGATCGGCCAGGATATTTTCAAAGATGCACTTATGACCAGAATTGACAAGGTTAGGGTTTGATTATTTTATGACAATTTATGTAACCCTAATTTGGTTTTGGCTCCTTCCAGTGTGCAAAGGGAGATGTATATAATGTTTTTGGAGCTTTTTGAAGCTTGGACTTTACATTTTGTAAAAAGACTTCTTCTTTCTTACGAGCTATCTATGGCATTTGTTCTACCCTCTGGCTATTATAGTTTGTAATCTTTCATTGGAATCTCAAATTCAATAGAGGCTATCCATGGCATCTATTCTCCCTTATAGTATTTCCCTTGTCTGTATTTCTCTTATTGAGTATAATATACTAGCCTTGTTAGAAAAATCTTGGATTTCCAGAGCCCTTCTTTCTTTCAGCTTATATGTGTACTATTGTGTTTTAACTGATTTGAATGAGTTTGTGGGTATACTTCAGCCCCCTGTCATTCTATCTCACTCCTGTGCCCTTTTGCTAAAGAGAATGTTTGCTTGTAGGTCATACTCTGTGTCTTTTGTTCAGAACCCTCTATGAACACTTATGGAAGCCTGTTTAGAAATATTGTGTCCTATTAGATCTGAGAGCTTTCATGCTAGTTTGGTCAGTATATTGTGTTCATTTCATTTCAGTGTATCACCTAGTAGGATAGTTTCCTTTCAATCATTTCCCTTTCATGCATTCCTTCTATCCCTTTTCCCTCAAGATTTTACTTTACTATCAAGAAGAAAATTAAGGTGATTATCCAAGATGAACTAGCCTAGAACCTAGAGGTCTCATCTTAGTTAGCATAGGTCCCACAACTTGGATATGATTCCCATGTTATACTAAGTTATCAAGACCAAGAGAGCTTGAAACAAGGTGTGAAAACTTAGTGTATAAAAATATGATGCATGGACATGATATCATGGGTGCAGAGGTTAACTGTAATTACCGATAGTTATATAGCAGCTTGTGTCAGCAGTGTTCCTGATAGAGTTACAGGAGGTGTTCTGTGTATGGTTGTCCATATAGTTGTCTTATGGGCATGCACCCTAGGATATATGTTGAAGACATGTTAGTGATGTTTTAGCTATAAACACATAGTTGAATGATGAATGCACATGAAGTTATGCAGTCGCTATTCACCTGTAGCATCTTCCTCTATTTGTTCAGAAGAGATGATATAGATTTTATTATTTCTTGAGTTGCACCTATCTTGAGGATATGCACCCTTGGATTTAAGCTTGGAGAAGTGTTATTGATGTTCGGTTAAGAGTGCATAAGTTAATTTAGCTTACAGAGAAAGTTCTAGTTGTTTTGGTAGAGGTGACAATGTGTGGCATGTGTCTACAATTATTTTATTAGACAGGTCTGAGAATGAGTTGCGTGCATAATAGACCTGATAGAATATTTGTTGGAGTTTATTATGGTTTCTCTAATATGATTTCAAGGTGGTTCTAATGGGCTGACTTTATTATATCATTTGGAGGAAATATATTTATAGGCAGTCATTTGTGATTTCTTGAGTGTGGTTCATGGTTGACTAAGCAGAGCAAAGAAGAGTGTGCAAAGTGTTGAACCATCAGAAGAATGTCTATGTGACCAAGTAGAGTATGTGTGCTATTCATTGGAACTGATACAGATAGCAAGTCAAACAACATTTCACAAAGATCCAGATATAGTGTGTATCTATTATTCAGAAGGTTGTAGCCTTCACCCATTTGAGTAGTGAGCTCTCAGACAATGCATCCTCTCCCCTAATAGGCTCTGACCCTTAACCAGGTCTACTATACTTAATATATTGTAAAGCTACTCCTAAGAAGTTAAAGGATCTTCTAGCAAGGATCATTATACACTAGTACAGAATATTAGTGGGTATCAGGTCCCACCAGGGTTTTTACCTATTTGGGTGTCCCCATAACCAAAATATTGGTGTTGTGTTCAAGTGTTCTTTCATTGTGTTTATGCTTTATGTCTAAGTATACTTAATTGGATAAAGAATTGAAACTTGTAGATAACTAATTCACCCCCCCTCTCAATTATCTCTTGGGACTATTCCTAACAATTGGTATCTAAGCCAAGTGCCTCAAAGAGAAATTTTAATAACTTGAGGCTGATCAGATGGCATAATTTAGGAAAAAAACTCCTAAGTTTGATGGAGAGAATTATCTTCATTGGAAGAACAAGATGGTGACCCATTTGCAGTGCATTGCTTTTGAAGTTTTTAATGTAACCATCCAAGAAGCCAAGATTCCTACATTAGAAGACCTTGCCAAAGATGATGCTGCTAATGCTCAAAAGGAATTGTTTCATTAGAATGCTATTGCTAAAGAAGACCTTATCAGGGCCCTATCTAATGGTGAATTTTCATAAGTAAAAAAGATGGATACAGCCCATAAAATTTGGAAGCACCTTAAAGAAATTTTTGAAGGAGACAAACAAGAAAAGGATGGGTGCAAAAAGACATGGAAGAAAATATACAATTCATTAGAGATGCTTCTTGAAGAAAAAATCATAGCTTACAATCATAGGATTAATGAAGCATTTTCTATAATCAGGAACAATGGTGGAGAGATTTCTGAGGAAGACATTATGGACAAGTTGAAAACTATTGTTACTCCATAATATGAGAGATAGATCAAAATCCTTGACGAGACCATGCAACTTACATCAAATTTCAAGAGAAAGACCTTGATTAACAAAATCTCAGCTTTTGAGATTTCAAGATTGAAGACAGAACCAAAGAGTGAGACAACTTTCAAAGCAACAGTTCATGGTAAGAAATATGCAAACACTTCTAGTAATTTTGATGATGGTGAAGAAGATAAAACACTAGATAATTTTATTGCTATAATTTCCAAAAGAGAAAAGAAAGGAAAAGGAAAATATGAAGGTCAATTACCATTTAAGTGTTTTTCATGTAATAAGATTGGTCACTTTGCATCTAAGTTTCCCACTAGAGTTAGAAAGTTCAAAAAGGATTATAAGCCTAAGTATTCTAAGGAATGCTACTATGCTAGAGATGGAGTCTCAGATGAAGAATCAGGTGAAGAAGAAATTGGATTCATTGCTATTGTAGACAAAACAAATATTAAGTTAGTTCCTAAAAATGAGAAAGTGAATCAAGAGCTAGCATTGATTTCCCAAGGAGATATAAGAATAGACTGGATTATAGACAGTGGTTGTTCACATCACATGATAGGTTATAAAGTTAGGTTTGTTCATTTGAAAAAATATAATGGTGGTATGGTTAGATTTGGAGACAACACTCCTAAAGCTATAGTTGGTAGAGGATCCATCCCTTTGGATGGAAAGAATAGTACTGATGATGTTCTTTATGTTGATGGTTTTAAACATAACCTTCTCAATGGTGGACAATTACTTGGTAAAGGCTATCATTTGGAGTTCAAAGATGACAAATGCATCATTAATAACAAAGATGGTGTTATGAATGCATTAGGCATGAAGACAAGAGGTAATGTTTTTCAACTCAATTCAGAAGAAAGTTGTTTGGTTGCTAAAGTTGATGACAGTTGGTTGTGGCATAAAAGACTATGTCATATCAATTTTGATAACATAGTAAATATAAGCAATGTTAAAGAAGTAAGAGATATACCTAGAATAGAAAATCTAGTTGATACTATATGCACTAAATCTTTGATAGGGAAGCATGTGAGAAATTCATTCAGGACAAAGCAGAATTTAGTAGAGAACAAGTTGGATCTGGTTCATATAGACCTATGTGGATCAACTCAAATAAGATCATACTATGGTGAAAGGTATTTTATTTTGTTTTTTGATGATTATACTAGGATGATGTGGGTTTCATTCTTAAAAGATAAGTCAGAAGCTTTTGATAATTTTAAAATATTCAAAGCTAACGTTGAGAATGAATCTGGATTAAAGATAAAATGTTTGAGATCAGATAGAGGAGGATAATTTACCTCTGACAGATTCCATGAGTACTGTGAAGAACATGGCATAAAGAGACTATTAAGTGAAATTAGAACAAATTAGTAGAATGGAATTTGAGAGAGAAGGAATAGGATCATTCTTGATATAGCATACACCATTATGATAAAAGGAAAAGTTGCACACACCTATTGGAGAGATGTGGTCAATACAATAGTCTATAGAATCAATAGAATTTAGTTAAGGCTTGGCATTGAAAAAACACTTTATGAGCTATGTTTTGGTAATGTTCCCACTATAAAATACTTCAGAATCTTTGGAAGCAAGTGCTACATCAAGAGGGATGAAGCAGTAGGAAATTATGATGCAAGAAGTGATGAAGGTATTTTTCTTGGTTACTCTACTAAAAGTAAAGCTTATAGATATTTCAATTTAAGATTGAAAAAGATCATTGAAAGTACTCATGTAAAGATTGATGAAAATTTTATGATTCAAAAAGGATATCATGATTACTCACCCATGATTCAAGAAGAACTTAGACCCTCCACTAGTGAGACACTTATTGAGGAAATGTTTGACAGTATTGATGTGTTGTTCAATGACCCTGAGACAAGTGAAGAAGGTACTCCTAAGGTTGATGAGTTAGAATCACCTAAAGTTCCAAATTTTACATCAAGAAATCATTCCAAGAAAGACATCATTGGAGATCAGAGCGACAAAGTCTTAACAAGATCACAAGCAAAGAACTCAGCTAGCAGTGATGCAGTATGTTTACTATCTCAGATTAAACCTTTAAGTGTTGAAGATGCTTGTAAGGATTCAGATTGGCATGATTCTATGAAAGAAGAACTTGATCAAATCATTAAGAATGACACTTGGGAACTTGTCCCAAGACCTAGTGATAAGAATGTGATTGGAACAAAGTGGATATTTAGAAACAAGATGAATGAAGATGGTACAATAGTAATAAATAAAGAAAGATTAGTATATAAGGGATATGCGGAAAGAGAAGGCATTGATTATTCAGACACATTTGTACCTGTGAGTAGATTAGAAGCTATTAAGTTGTTTTTAGCTTATGCTATAGTTAAAAACTTCAAATTTTATTAGATGGATGTCAAATCAGCATTCTTGAATGGAGACTTAAAAGAAGTATACATTGAGCAGCCTGAAGGGTTAACCTTAGCAGATAGACCTAATATGGTATGCAGATTGAAGAAGGCCCTCTATGAACTTAACCAAGCCCCTAGAGCATGGTATGAGAGACTAGATGAATACTTAACAAATATTGGACTCAAGAAAGGAGCAGTATATTGTAATCTATTCATTAGAGAGACATCTGAAGGTCTATTACTTGTAGCTATATTTGTTGATGACATTATCTTTGGAGGTAATGACAAAATTAGTTTTGAATTTGCCAAAGAAATGCAAAATGAGTTTGAGATGAGTACGATTGGTCCTATCAAGTAATTTTTGGGGTTAAATGTGCAGCAAGAAGAAAAAGGGATTTTCATTAATCAATCAAAGTATGTGAAGGAGATACTAAATAAATTCAAGATGGATGATTGCAAGCCAGTAGGAACCCCTTTGATTACTGGATGCAAGCTTACAAAGGAAGATGACTCACCAGTAGTTGATATAACATTGTATAAGTCTATGATTAGTAAACTCATTTATCTTACTCAGACTAGACCTGACATTTCCAATGCAGTTGGTATATTTGGAATATTTGTAGCAGAGCCTAAACAATGTTTTAATTAGATAAAGAATTGAAACTTGTAGATAACTAATTAAACCCCCCCTCTTAGTTATCTCTTGGGACTATTCCTAACACCAACTAGGTTGGGAATTTTGGAACACTACCCTTTAATGATGTAGATAAGCTATGCAAAGGAAAGAGTGATCTAGATAAAAAGAAAAAACTCCATGTTTCTCAATGGTGACTGACTAGTTTGAAATAAGAAGGCTAGGAGTTTAACTCAACTTGAAACCTATGTTATTTATATATAATTGTAACAACTCCCTAGAAGAGTTTCTAGTTTGTTAGGTGACTTGGATGGGACAAATCAATCTGGGTAGTAAAATATTGATTTTTTGTGTAATGTAACCAGATATTCTTAACTGATTTATTTCTTTGTATGTTCTCTTCCCTAACAGAGTTGCTAGTTTGATAGAGCTTTTTCTTACAGGGACAAACTTGATAAATAGGTATACTTGATTCTCATATTTGTGAAATCTCAAGTTTGACAAGAAATAGTCTAATTGATGAGGATTGGATAAGATCCTCCTTCTTCTTTGATCTCCACAAGACTCAGGTAGGTACTTCCTTAGATAGATTACTATATTTGAAGTAAAATTCAAATGGTGGATTAGGTTCCTCACTGCTATGTTACTCTACTTCTCATTACTTCAATAAAAAACCACTCTATGAACATCTGAGAGAATCCTAATGTAGAGTATAACAAGGAAAACTTATAAATTCAATAACAAATAGTAGTGAAATAAGGATGTCAATCCTTCTTATTTTTATGAGTTTAACTCAAGGAAGGCTAACCTTTTGAATTCTCTCTTAAATGAATCAGTAATGTGAGCTATATCACTTGGACACAATCTTTGTAAAATATGTATGAACTTAGTAACAAAATGTATTGGAATTTTATGTTTTGTGTTTGATGATTGAAAGATAACTGAATAACAAAAAATCAAACCAGTGCCTAATCCTTGGGCGAAGAGTTGTGTTTTAATGTAAATCCATAGAAAAAATTCAAACAAAATACAGTAAGATGCCTTGCAAACTACATGCAATTTGAATATAATGCCTTACAAACTATCCTGTCACTCCTATATTGTTATCATGAAAATCCTAACAATTATGTTTACTCTTTGAAATTATTTATGAAACTTTTAATCCTTCCTTGAAAGAAATTCATAAACAATTAAACAAGTTTCCTTACAATTGGTATGTTTTTATATTCCTTACAAATAAAACCATACAAGAGTAGAACATAAAAGAAAAGAGAGAATAACAAAATAAGAGAGAAATTACAATGTGTTTTATTGAAAATTATCCTATTTCAATACATACAAAATTTGAAGCTTAGAAGCTTTGACAAAAAGGTGAGAAGTCTACTCTGCCGAAGTTGTATTCAATATTCATCTATCATCCTCTCAAAAATGAGGTTACAACTACCATTTATAGCTAAAAACCTCTTGGAATCCTTAATGAGTAAGGGTGCAACAAGATTTAGATGTTTTAGCCCTAAACCTAAAACAAAAAAGACAAAATTACAATTGGTGGAAGACAAAAAAATTTGGACCCATTTGACATATGATCCTTTTTGTTTGATAACTAACACCTTTTTCCAGAGATATTCTTGACTTCATTGATTTATTGAGAGATATGGTGACCTCCATTTAAGGATAATTTACACCATTCTTTATGAATAGTTATCATCCATGTGCTCATAGGTCATGTGTTAGGTACCAAGTGTCCTCTTTATTCCTCATACATTATGTCAAGGTCAACTGTTGTAGGATTTTTCTTCTTGGGCTTGGTCAATGTGTACCATGTAGCTACCTCCTCCTTTGTTGGCCACTAAAATTCTTCAATGCTCTGAAGTTGTGTTTCTTGCCTCTCCCACCTGGCATCAACTATCTACTGGACATTTGTAATAAATTTAATGAAATCCATCTTAGCTTTAAAATCTATATCAAGAATAACATTGACGGCCTCTTTCTTGGGCAAAAGAGAATCAAATTATGATCTCAATTTTTCCAAGTCTTTGATTGTGCCATCTTCAACCTTGATCTGAGGGATGAACCTATTGAAATTAGGTCCAAACATAACTACCCTCGCTTCAACTTGGTTAGCTTTACCTTTAAAGAAAGATAAAGTTACCCCTATCTTCTCAATCTCCTCCCCTACTTGCAAAAATTTCTCTGGGAGATCTATCCTTAGGGGTTGTACTACCACCAATATTTCAAACAAGTAGGTTCTAGCTGACCAAGTTCCATTGTAGGTATTCAATATAGAAACAAAATTGTTTACCTCAATTTGCAGTCCAAGAAATTTATTATATGCAGTATAAACCACATCTACCTTCTCTTTTAGAATTTCAATCCTATGCTACAAAATTTTTATTAGGGCTTGCAGTAAAACCTCATTCTACTATATATTTACTTTCTTTGTGGTTGTAGCAGCTTCTTCTCCACCTACACTTTGAGTTTTTATTGGTGCAGGTTGTTCAAGTGGTGGAGGTGCAATCACAAACATGTTTATTATTTTTTGTGTCAGATCATCCACCGTTTCTCCAATTCCTTTTCCTTTATGATATGCAATTCCCTATCCCTGACAAGGGCACTATAATCTTCAAATAGGTTATTAAACCTATCTAAGAGTTTCTTTGACTTATCCTCATTTAACCTAGCAAAATGGGTGAGCACTTGTGAAATCTCAAGGTCACCTATATTGTGGATTGACGATATTGTAATACCTAAAAATGTAGTGTTAAGGAATGGAAAGCAAGCTAAGCATTCAACCATACAAAACTAGATAACACTTATGCTAAGACCTACAAAATGGAAGGAAAACAACTCAAAAGTAATGCAAAACCTTCAAGAAAACCTCCAAGATGTAGAGGATTTGTCCAAAGATTGGATGTGTGCTCATAGACTATGCTTCAAGAGAGAAATGGGCATAATAACTTTGCTTCAATGGTGGATGAAAATGAAGGAGGAGAGCTTCTATTTTATAGAAAGGAGGGTGAAATGGATGGTCAAGATTAAGAGGCAAAAGGGGAAAGAACAATAGTGGAGATGCATCCAAGAGAGAGCACATGGATTGTTCTTTCTCAAATGCATAGCATTGTGACAAGTGTCATAATGAAGGAGGATGAGAGGAGAGGTCAAATACTTGAGGGATGTGTCCACTTTGGAAGGTGTGAGAGGGGAAAAGTGTGTAAGAGGTGTAAGAGGCTTTATGATTTTCCATTGGAGGATGTGGAGGTGTTGTCATGAGGGTTGACTTTGAGTTGGATTAGCATTTCTTAATCTTGGAGTATGATTGTGCACATGCTTAAGGGGTGATTTAGGCTTGGTTTAGAGGGTAAGTGGAGGATTAGGAGGATGTGATGGGAGGAGAGAGAATGAGTGGAGGGTTAGATTAGATAAGCATGGATTATTAGCTAATGGAGGAGACTTAGGATTTTTTAACATTAAATATTTTATTTAATTCCAAGTGGGAGGAAAAGGGGGTTTATGAATTAATTAATTTAGATAAATGTATCCATTTAAATTAATAGAAGAAGAGGGATTTAATTAATTATCAGACTATAGGTTTGTCATTTAGATAATTAATTGGACTATAGTTAATTAATTAAATTAATTAATAAGGGGATAACATAAATTAATTAAATAATAATATTTAATTAATAAAATGCCTTAGGAGAAGACTTAATAAAATTACTAAATGACGTAATCAAATTTAGGTGTCTACATTTTTCCCTTCTTCGACATAGTGTTAAAATAACATTGTTTCAAAGATGTTTTTAGCAATAAATAAATGACATGAAGAATGAAATTGGTTGTAGAGATGCCCTAGTTATGGGTCAGGATGGTTAGACTAGGTGATGCCCCCTTGAGAGGATGGTAGGGAAAGAAAAAGGGACCCGGGTGGTAGCTCAAAAGGACAAAGGATAGAGAAGGAAAAAGGCATGCGGTAGGCTAAGAAGGGGGATGAGTGAGAAAAGAAGATGTGAAAATGGTATTCAGGGATGAGATTGGATACAAGGAGAAGAAACGGGAGGGAAAAAAATGTTTGGGGGTGAAAATGGGGGCTCGGAGGGCCTTTATAAGGGTTGGAGGGGTCAAAATGAAGTCATTTGCACACTAGGAGCTTAGAAATTGTGACTTTGGAGCTCTGATAAGTGAGGACAAGATGGCACAAATATGGAGACCAATGCATCAGACTGACACTATGAGACATGTACGATGGAGTGGAGGACCAAATCTATAGGTAGGATCAAAAAACTTGGCTTTTCATTATGTTTTTTAGTCATTTATTATTTGTCAGTGTTGAAAAACTACATTCCTGCAGAGCATGCATTTGGTGGGAAAGCTCCTGCGTTGGCAGGATCGCGTTCCCGTAAAATGTGCTAGGGTGGGGAAAATGGGGATTCTAGGGGATTTTCACAAGAATGCAAAATTCATAGGATCTATCAAGGGACTACAATCTTGCAAGAGGGTCTTGTAGGATTGTGTTCTTGTGGGCTAAGGTCCAGATATCTAGGGAGGTGCATAGTACAGGTATATAGGGCACAAGGATATAGGGTTCAATGAGTCAACCACCTATCCTATAGGTACTACCAGAGGTAGATCCCTTGGATGGAGATTTTGATATGCAGCCTCCCTCAAGAGAGGTAGATAGGTAGTGATATGTTGCAGTTTTGATAGGAACACCACCATGTAGTGTTGAGAACTTATTTTGATATAGAAACAGAAGGGACTAACCACAGTTACTAGTAACTTGAGGTCATGTCACTAGCATTACATAGTACTCATGTGAAAAAGACATGCAAGGATTTCCCTAGCATCATGCATGCACCCCAAAGGACACATGGTGGAAATGATGCGAGGGAACCCATAAAAAATGACATTTTGAAGTGCAACAAGTAACCCAAAAGATCATAAGTGAAATGTGCAAGGGTCATGTCTAACTGACTCACAGGCAAAAAAAAAAAAAGATCACAAAAGACCATGCCCCAGAATAACACCTCCTATTGTAGTGCAACATGATATAAATGATCATGGTGGCCTTAATGGGAGTGGTCAACTAAGATCACAAAATCAACTAAAAAAAAGATGAAACACGCAAACTGAAACCAAAGTGATAAGACCAAAAGATGTCCTTTGCCAAAAGAGATCGACTAACTTTGGATGTTGTGATTAGGCTAGACATGGAGGAAGGATGCATCCTACAAGGACCTGGTTGATGGGTAGTGACTACTTTGGGAATTTTGATGGGCAAATGAACAACCTTTGGAGAATCATAGTGATGCAGGATACTTGCTGAGGGAACATTGTTGATATTGTGCCCATTGTGGGTCACGTGCTTTATGATCAAAAGGTACTACTGGGAGAGACCAAGATGATATGTACAACATGGGGAGACTATATACAATGAATATTTATAGCATTGCAAGAAGTAGGATAGTGAATCTCGTGTGCTAGCGTTATGGGAATGACACCTTGGGAACAAGGGATGGGTGAAACAAAATGAAAAGTGGTGAATGGATTTGGATGGGTTTGGAACAAGATTTTGATAGATAATGATATGGTCCACTATTTATGGCACCTATTTACTAGGTTTTCACCAACATACTTGTTCAAGGCACTTGAATTGCCAAGTTTTCACCATTGGAGGGTGTTTTTCTCTTTTCTTTTTCTTCATATTTTGATTTTTTTTATTTCATCAAGGTGCCTATTTACCAAGTTTTCACTAGGATGATGATTTTTTTTTCAGGACATTTTATAATGTTTGAAAGATTTTTTTCAGGACTTTTATTTATTTTTATGATTTTTTTCAGGATCATATTCTGATTTTTAGGATTTTTTCAAGATCATATTTCATGGTTCAAGCATAGAATTGCTTTAGATGTATGATATTAATAGGATCATGAAGAGGCTCCCCTTTAGATGTAGATAATTGATAAGATTCATAACTGAAGGAAGCTATCATCATGTAGGGACCTAACTAGGTGGGCTCAAACTTCCCTTTCTTTTCACAGTTTGCTTGTACTTTCTGATTCTCTTTCATGACTAGGTCTCCCACTTGGAACTATCAAGGGTGTACCTTTTTATTAAATCTCCTCTTTAGATGATTTTAGTACATGATCAAGTGATCATAGGCCTATTACCTCTCTAAATATAGTAAGTCCAGTGGTGTAAGGTGAGCCACATGGTAGTCTTCATCTGTGATGTAGTTCTTCATGGACACGTGCAGTGAAGGGATTTTGACCTCAATTGGCAGAACAACTTCACCACCATATACCAGAGAGTATGGAGTGGTTCTTGTGGGGGTATGAAATGAGGTGCGATAGTCCCAAAGGTACCAGAATCATTGATAACTTTTTGTAGGATTTTGAGGATGGTTTTGTTAGTTGCCTTAGCCTAGCCATTCCCTAGTGGAAAATATGGGCTAGAAAAGTGTTGGTGGATATGGAACTAGTCATAGAGCTCTGTGATATGGTGATATGCTGGTTTTCAAATGGAGATTCATGATCTATGAAGATGGTGGAGGGAATGCCAAAATGGAAAATGATGTGGTAGAGGATGAATTTGGAGATCTAGACACCAGTAGTTAAGTTGAGAGGAATTGCTTCTACCCACTTTGTAAAATATTAAGTGGTTGTAATTATATACTTGTGTCCATTAGAAGAATGAGGGTGGATCATGCCAACAAGGTCAAACCCCCAACATGGAAAGTACCATGGAGGTGCAATGGATTGTAAGTCATGTGATGGTGCATGGATCAAATTGGCATGTTGTTGGGACTATAGGCACTTCTTCATGAACTCACAGACATCATGCTCCATGGTCAGCCAATAATACCCAACTCTAAGTAGCTACTTTGTAAGGACAATGTCACTTGTGTGGGCACAACAAATACCAATGTGAACATCTTGTAAAGCCATGATGACCTCGTTTGAGTCTAAACATCAGGAGAGGATGTTATGATACCCATGATGATATAGGGTGTTGGATACAAGGGTGTAGTGGGATGCTCTGTGAATAAGGTTCTGGCATTAGGTGTTTGTGAGGTGAGGACATATGATACCATTCTTTAGATAAGTGTGAATGTCATGGTACCATGGGGACTGGGGACCAACCAAGACACATACCATATCAAAGTCAGTGTTCTCATAAGTGGGTGTGTGTAGCTGCTTGACTAGAAACTCATATTGTGTAGTGTCATAGGGGATTTCCAATAGTGATCTAATGGTGGCCAAGCATTTCCTGCCTTATTCTAAAGTCTTGGCACTTGTGTGAACTATATGATGATAAAATGTTCTTTGATTTTATATACAAGCTCTTTGTAGGGTAATAGCTTGTTGTGTTTTGTTTGATACTCATCAAGGACTTGCTTGATGATTAATTGGGAATCTCTGAATAGTTTTAGTTCTATGATATTCTAGTGTATGGTCATTCTGAGACCTTCCACGAGACCTTCATATTCTGAAATGTTGTTTGTGCACATGAATCCTAGCTTGAAGGATTTTGGGATGTAGTCTCCTTGATGGGTCACAAACAGTATGCCTACCCCTGATCCATGTGATGTATATGAGCTGTCAAAATATAATTTTCACTAGGGTTGTTCTTTGACAATACAAAGATGCTCATCTAGGAATTCCATTTCAAGAGGGTATGCATTGACCAAGGGAGCTTCTGCAAGCTAATCAACAATAACTTGTCCCTTGATTGCTTTTTGGTCAACATACTAGATGTTGAATTCACTAAGAATCATTACCCATTTCACCATTTTCCCTATTAGTGTGGCCTTTGAGAGTAGGTATTTGAGTAGGTTGACCTTGGAGATTAGGTTTACTATGTGACTGAGCATGTAGTGGTGGAGTTTCTGAGTGGTAAAGACCACTTCCAAGGATGATTTTTCCATTGGAGAATAGTTTAGCTCATATCCAACCAGTGTATGACTGATGTAGTAAATAGCCCTTTCTTTTCCATCATCATCTAGCTATACTAAGAGTGCCCCCAATGCTATAGTAGTTGCAGATATGTACAAAATGAGGGGCCTTCCTAGTGTTGGTGGAAAAAGAATAGGTGTGTTTGCCAAATATTCCTTGAGTTTTTTGATGCTACGCTGATAGATGGGGTCCCACTTGAAGGAGGTATCCTTTCTCAATAGGTGTGTAAATGGATGACATTTATTTTCTAGTTGGGAGAGGAATCATCGAACTAATTGCATCTTTCCTTGTAGGCTCCTTAATTGTCTAAGAGTTCTAGGGGGAGGCATCTCTATAATGTCTTTCACCTTTTTGGGATTAATTTCTATGCCATGCCTGGATACAATGAACCCTAGAAGTTTTCTGGATGTAACACTAAAAACACATTTCTTTGGATTCAATCTCAAACCATAATTGTGCAGTTGGTCGAACACATCCTCGAGGATGTCAAGGCATCTACATCATGTTTTGCATTTTGCTAGAATGTCATCTACATAGTTCTTAAGGATCTTATGAATCATGTCATGAAAAATTGTGGTCATCACTCTTTGATAGGTACCTCTTGCATTTTTAAGTCCGAATGGCATCATGTTATAACAAAATGTACCCCAAGACTTAGTGAATGTTGTGTTGTGTTGATCTGCTTTAGCTATTCTAATCTAATTATACCCTGAGAAACAATCCATAAGTGATAGTATCTCATGACCTACAGTGAGATCTACGATCATATCAACTTTAGGGAGTGGGAAATCATCCTTTAGACATGCCTTGTTGAGATCTCTGAAGTTAGTTTAGATGTGTATTTCACCTAAAGGTTTGACAAAGGGAACCATGTTAGAGATCTAGTTTGAATAATCAATGGCTATGATGATCTTAGCTTGGAGAAGCTTTTTGAGTTTTTCTTTTACTAACAAGGCCAATTTTGGGTGCATTCTTCTCAACTTTTGGTTGACTGGTTTAGAATCAGAATCAATCGCTAGGTGATGGACAACAAGATTTGGGTCTAGTCTAGGCATGTGGGCATACAACCACACAAAATTGATGATTGATTCCCAAAGAAGAGCCAAAAGGGCATCCTCTTCTCCCTTAGTTAATGATGCAGAAATGTAGGTGATCCTTGGAATTTCTTCTATGCCCAAATTGACCGGCTTGGTTTCCTCGATGACTATAGGTGACTGCTCCGGTCAATAATCTTGGATGGGAGGAAGAGGAAAGTCTCCATCCTCTAGCACCTTAGAGAGGTTTTCACTATTAGATATGCCCTTTATTTTTACTATTTTTCAATCAGGATGCACCCCAGAGGGGTTTTTGCATAAGGATTCTTTATTTTCTTTTTTATCTTTATTTTTGCAGCTGGAGACTTCCTCTTCCCCAAAGTATCCTTTTGGGTTGATCTAATAGACTTCGGTCGATTCCTACCCCCAATCTAATTGTTGATCTATGGCACCCATGCATCTTAGGACCACTTCCTCACTTCAAAACTCATTGATCTGTACTATGCTCAGATGGTCCCAGTCTATGAGGTCAGGATGAATGAGTGGGAGGTCAATGAAGTTGATGGTGAGTTGGAAAAGGAAAGAATTTCATAGGAAGGTTTCCTCATCAAAGATATCATTGTAGGACCATTTTTCTTCCTCCTTCGGAATGTCTTCGACTTCCATGAGTTCATCTTGGATTCTTAGAAAGGTTATGTTGGATGAACTGGTGCCCCTAGTCATGGCATCGGGTCCTTGTATGTGTAGGCAAGGGGGATCAAAGTTGAGGCCTCAAGTCTCTAGATTTTTAGAGACCTCCATGGGGTCTTTCATTCTAGTTTCATTGGGTCCTAGACTAGCTCCTTGATAATCCCATTGTTTGGTAGCACATTTGTGTGGTATAGGATATTTTTCTTTGAAGTATCTGAGGAACTTAGTATCAAAAGGTGGAGGATCCTTGTACAACCATTGATTGATATCTAGTGCTAAATCTTGGCAATTCAAAATTCCATTATAGACAAAGGAGGATGAGACCATGGTTTTGATTTTGGGACCTTCCTGAGGAGCCTTAGTTTGATGACAGGGCCATCCTTATGTGTGGATCTAGGGGAAGAGCCCCTACTACAAAAGCATCAGTGAGACTATATTCTTCGTAGCCTTTGTTGTTGATCTTGATGTAGGAAAGAGTGGAGGTGAGGATTTTTTCTGGATCACAATGGGATCGGGAAGAGCTAGTGATGGAAGGGCCGATGTCAATTCTGAGATAGTGAGTGGAGTGGGGAAATGAGGCTTCAATTTCATGATAGTATGCAAAAGGTTGGGGATCTACATGGATGGTGATTTTAGTTCCTTGGTGTGGGAATTTGATCCACTGATGATAGGTGGAAGGGACTACTCAGAAGGAGTGGATCCATGGATGACCTAGGAGGATGTTGTAAGGGAGGTCAAGATCAACAATGTGGCATATCATGTCCTAAGTGACAGGACCAATCTTGATTGGTAAAAAAATACTACCTTTAGAGGTACATTCTAGATTATCATAGGCCTTGATGGTGATCACCTCATGGGAGCTGTCTACTTTTGTGAGGCCAATCTACTAAAAAAAATTTAACATACAAAGATTTAGGGCCAAACCATTATCTATCATGACCCATTTGATGGCTAAGTCATTGATCATGATGGCGATGTGGAGTGGGAGATTATTATCTAGCTCAATAGTTGGCATGTTGGATGGCTGGAAAGAGAGGGTGGATGGTGTGGATAGGTGCCTAACAATGGTCTTGAATTGGATGGCATTGATGTTTGTAGGGACATGGCCTCTTAGAGGGCTTTATTGAGGACTTGCTAATGGAGGGGTGATGTGTGAAGTCAAGGATGGAGATTTATGCAGGGGTGTTCCCAAGGTGTTCCAGGAGATTATATTATGCACTGGGGATGGTTGTAGTACTAGCACTGATGATAGATATCTAGCCTCTATGGGTAGTTACGGCACATTGATTGTCAACACCTCAGACATGGATCATGTTCATAGTAGGATCGACCTGGGAGATACAACCAACAAATTTGTCATAGTTGATGTAGGCAGTGGTATAATCTTCCCCATCACCATGCCCACCTTGTTTACCCTTATCTTGGTCTATGGGAGGGTTAGTATTAACTTGGATTTTTTCGGTATTCTATTTAGGAAACACATTTTGGTAGATTTGTAGGTTGGCATTGGGTGACATTTGGGGAGGAGCATCGATTGTGATCTCCTTTTTGTCTATAAGGTCATAGACATAGTTCTTGAGCTTCATGCATTTAGCAGTAGTGTGTCCCTTAACATAGTCATATTCATAGTACTCACTATCCTTGTACTAGGCTAGCTTGGGCATTGAGTCATCAAAGGGTTGGGTTTGTGGATACACAACCAGGTCGACACTTACCATCTTGTGAAAAATAGTGCCCAGAGGCTCTCCAAAGGGGGTAAACATGTGTTTTGGGTCATTTTGAACATGGAGCTTATTTCATCCTTGAGTAATAGATATAGCATTAGTTTGATTAGCAGGAGGCTGACAGGGTGGCTATTGGTAGACAAGCACTGGTTGTTGACACACAGATGCTTGTTGTTGATACACAAGTGTTTGCAATTGATATGCTAGAGGAGGGGGATTAGGAATGACAACCACAACTTGGACATTCCTAGTGTCTATGGCTTCATCAATGACCATGTTCTTATTCTTGTTCTAGTATCAAGTACGGTCATTGTTAGGTCTATTGTGAGAACTCTCCTTGTAATGTTTGATGTTTCCATCATCCAAAAGAGCTCGCTTGATATCCATTCCTTTGCCCTTGATCTCTTGATATGCCTGAATGCAGTTCATCTTCATAAAATGGGTTAACTTTGGATGTAGATTATCAATGAATACCTTGGCAAGGTATTTTTCTAGCAGTTGGTATGACAATCTTGTGGTGAGGTTTTTCCATCTTTGCAAGTAGTCAGCTAGAATTTCACCCCCCTTTTTTTTGGTATTGCACAGGTCCAATAAGGTGATCTCATTCTCAATGTTGTGTGCATATTGGGCTACAATTTTTTTTGAAAGCTCTCAAAATGTGGAAATAGACCCATACGGTATTTTGTAGAACCATTCGAGGATAGGCCCTCCAAAACTTTTGGGAAAAAGTCACATGAGAAATATGTTGTTAAATGCCACCTCCTAGCATGCCATGTAGAACTCTTTGACATGGTTTATTGGATCACCCTTCCCTTGATATTTGTTGAACTTTGGTGTTTCAAAATGCTTAGGGAAGGGGATCACTATGATTGATCTATCAAACAAATATGAAAAAACCTCATTGAACTTGAATGTCTTAGTCTCAATACCAATCTTAAGCTCTTTGATGGCATTTCTCATTTCTTCCCATTCTGATTTGGTAGGTGTTGGAGTGGGTAGTCCCATTGAGAATGGATCAAATGGTGCAGGTGAATATGGGGGGATATGTGGAGGATATGGTGAGCTAGGGTGTAGGGATTATTTGACTGAAAAGGCCATCTAGAATGGGTTCTGGCTGGCCTGCTGAGGGATGTATTGTTTTTGTAAGGTGGGTGCATGTTGAGGTAGGGCTTGTGGCTGTGGGATGAGAGGATTGGGTTGTGATGTTGGGAAGTATTATTGTTGTGGGGGAGTTTGATAGAATGGTTGTGGTTGGTTTTGGTGATGCGCTTGACTAATATATGATGGGTGCATACCCACATTGCTGAGAGTGGGAATGGTGGCTTGGGTGTCCACTATGGGATGTTGCATATGGGAGTTAGTGGGATGCATAACATTGAGTTGCTATGATTGTGGAGGATTGGTTTGCTGAGTGATGGATGGCATAGACAAATAGTTGGTAAATGCAGGTGGAGGTGTGGAAAATGATGATGAGGCTGATTGTTGTACTTCTTATGGGATGGTTTGTTGTTGAGGGGATTTTTGGTAAATTTGGCCATGTTTGGGTATGCCCATGGCATTAATTTGTGCTTGGTTGAGGCCCTAGGTGGCGCTGATTCCTGGTAGGGGTTGCAATGTAGAGTTAGCCACAAATGTGGGGGCTAATATGGGGGTTTGCAGTGCAGGTGGAGGATTGTGGGATGGCATGTGTGGCATTCATGTTCTGAAGGTGACTTGTTGGGTCTACATGCTAGTAGAAAATGTGAGAGGTGCTTGCATAGATTGAGATTGTGGGGTGGATGTAGGTGGGGTGGTTTGTGTGATTCCTTGCAAAAAAGGTTTTGATGTAGTGAGAGATAGCATTACTTGAGTAGATGCTTGGGTGGATGCTTGTGCTTGAGTAGCTATTGGTGAGGAGGAAAGGGGTGGTACACCCATAATGGAAAGTGGTGTGGTTGTGGGGATCACTGCACCAGGTTGCAAGAGATGTGGGATGGGTGACACTGTATGGGATAGTTTCATGGTCAGATCATGGACTTGCTAGATGACAAATGAATCAACATTGGGGGAGATGTGGAAGGGGTTTTTGGGGTCAAAAGAGTGTAATTGTGGTGGAATGGGAGTACCCTCCTGCATATAGTTTGCCAAGATGGCCAAATGATTTTGTGCAATAATCATGGTTACCATTTGCGCATGTCCTAAGAGGCACATGAAAGCCTCCATGGAGTTAGTAGTGGGTGTCTTGCTGGGATCCTCCCATACATTCTAAATTATTATTGTCAGAGGGTCATACATTACCATTTCACATGTGGAATCATTTGGGTCTGTCGAAGTAGTGGCCTGGTTGGAATCCATCCCTTTTATTTCCTTTGACCGTGTCATAGTAGGCATGAAAATGAAAGGTCCTAAGATAAGGGAGAATGTAGATGTATTAGAATGATGCTAAGGATGGGGATTGATGACAACCTAAATGTAGAATGGTGGGTGATGAAAGATCTTGATGGTGGGGTTCCTAAGGGATTGTGATGAGCTACCTTTCTTGATGTGGGATCAAAATATGCAGGCTTGTGGTCCTCAAATAGACTTGTGATCTTCAAAAAATAGGATCCTTACTAACATGAACCAATCTCTAGATAGAGATGATGAGGTCCACAAGAGAAAGTACTAGCTACCCTAGACAATGCTTAGTCAAAAGGTGTGGCTAAGATTTTAATTCTAAGGATGAAGTTGAGAAAACTCAAGGTGAGTCCTTAGATGTGCTGGGGATTTTGGATGATGGTTCTTAGGTTTTGGATAAGAATTGATGCTAGATGAGAGTACCTAAAAGGATGATGCAAATGTTCCTATGGGACTATCTAAAATGAAAGGATGCTGAGACAACTTCACAATTTTAAAAAAGGAGGAGATTGTGCCTACTAGTCTTCACTTTCTAATCTGACAAAGCAATGATTAACTTGGATCTGAAAGGAAAACTATTTAATTCTTGCATTGTACTGAATGTTATCCAATCGGGTTTGGTACTTTCCCTCTTCACGAGCTATAGTAACAATATGATGGCAATCTCTAAGCTTTCTTTCTGTAACTTTCTTCTCTTGATATGCACATGGGATGGGTAACTTAGCTTTCTTATGCTTCACAGTTTGGGTCATAGGTCAACAAAAGTAACTATTTTTAGGACACTAGATTGGATCAAGCTAGGAAGTGACTATGGTAAGTATACCTTGGCTTGGTTTTGAACAAGAACTTGACTTTCAGGATAGTTTGACAAATAGTCCCACAAGAGGCAAAGCAACCTTGTGGGATAATAGGCAGATGATCTCTCTTGGAAAAAGAACTTTGTAAATTCCAATTTTATGTATGTTCAATAGATGTTTTCACTAGGTCTGACCACTTTCAAGAACATTTACAAGTAGTTCCTACCTATAAGACAGGCTAGTATCACAATCTTTGCCCATAACCTGATATCCCTAAAAGGGAATACATATGGTGAGTGATCTTTAGACAACTAAGGAAACCACTTGGGTTAGTCCTTGCAAAAATATTATCATACTTTCAGGATTAGATCATGTGACTTTTGATTAATGGCTTCTAGTAAGGTCTGTGGCATCCCCCCAATTAGTTTGTACATGCATGACTCACTTAAGAGCCTAGTTGACCATGCCAAAATCATAGGGATATTCACCTACCTCAGGCTACCATCAACATGCCTCACCTTAGCTTGTGGGGATAAGGCAAGAGTTTGCTCAGTGCCTTGTTTATATACCAGTCAGGGAATTACCAATTTGAGGTCATTCTCTAAAGGGGAAGTGCTTCTCTCTAGATAGGCCTTACTAGAAGTTTCATCAATCAATCTTGATCTTTCTCCTCACCTAAGATCTATGAATGCAAGGGGAGAGGATACAGATACAAGTAGATTGCTTTCACATCACTTACTTTAACAAGGTTTATGCAAAAATTAAAAATCTCTAAGGAAGTGTTGAAAAACACTCCTTCAAACATGCCAAGAAGTATTCATTCCAAATTGAACCTAGTTTAGACTAAGTGTTTTCTATCCTAGAACATCAAACAATGATGTTTAGCATGCAAAGTTCTTTTTTGAAATGTAAATGACAATGCTTGAAAAATAGAGATTGCTTTGCACAAACAATGGAAGTGTTAATCCTCTTAGCATTCAAGATTGTATTTGATCAATTTTAAGCACCAAACGAAGTGTTCATCACATTGATTCTTTATCCCTTATGCATTCAAGATTGAATTTTGTTGATTTTAAGCACCAAAAAGAAGTGTTATGTTTTCCTTGTTGAATTTTAACCCTTGTTTATTTCAAACCTAAATTGAAAAGATGAAGTGTTGTTTGGCATACACTATTCTTTTTAAAGCACTGAAAAAAAATTGAGCTAATTTTTTTAAAAAAATTTAACTCGCATTCCCACAAAGACCTACAGTAGAAAATCATGTTCTCACAAGAGCTGTACAGGTGTTCCCATGGATTGTCAGAGAAATTGAAATGATAGAAAATAAATAAAGACATAATCTCAATACTTGCAGCCACATTCCCACAAGTCAATTTTCAATCCCACATTATGGCAATGAAGGCAAGAAACTAAGAAAACTGATAGGGTTGTATGACTTACAGATGTTTAACAATCAATCCCTCCTGGTCAAACCACATTCTCGCAAGTCAATTATTAATGTCGTGCTGTGGGAATGAAGGCAAAAAAATAAAAAGAAAACAGTGAATGCCTTACGGCTTACAAATCATACACCGGCAATCCCACCTGGTCAATGTGCATTCCCACATTGTGGGAATATGATCCCCCAAAAAGGGTATAGTCAAAACACTGGCAGAGTCAGGACAGAGAGAAGAAAAAGATAGAAAAATAAAAGTTTCATTGTGGGAATGTGTTCCTGCAAATCTGTACAAGTGTTCCTGCATCTATACAAGCATTCTCATGGAGAAGACAATGTTCCCATGTCCGTACAAGCATTCTTGCAAAATTGAGAATTTTTGAAAGTTTGTGCTGTGTAAAATCCAAAGGTGGGAATGCATGCACAAATGTCTCCTCTACAGCCCTGAACCTACAAAACACCCAAAAACACCTTGTAGAGAACTTAAACAATAAAAAACATTAGTACTTGGGTTAGTTTTGCAAAGAAAAAAGGATGAAAAGATGAACAAGAATGACCCTAGAAGTGTGTCCCACTGGGTGTGCCAAAATGTAATACCTAAAAATGTAGTGTTAAGGAATAGAAAGAAAGCTAAGCATTCAAAAATAGAAAACTAGATAACACTTATGCTAAGACCTACAAAATGGAAGGAAAACAACTCAAAAGTAATGCAAAACCTTCAAGCAAACCTCAAATATGTAGAGGATTTGTCCAAAGATTGGATGTGTGCTCATAGACTATGCTTCAAGCTTCAAGAGAGAAATGGGCATAATAACTTTGCTTCAATGGTGAATGAAAATGAAGGAGGAGAGCTTCTCTTTTATATAAAGGAGGGTGAAATGGATGGTCAAGATTAAGAGGCAAAAGGAGAAAGAACAACGGTGGAGATGCATCCAAGATAGAGCACATGGATTCTGCTTTCTCAAATGCATAGCATTGTGACAAGTGTCACAATGAGGGAGGATGAGAGGATAGGTCAAATGCTTGAGGGATGTGTCCACTTTGGAAGGTGTGAGAGGGGACAAGTGTGTAAGAGGTGTAAGAGGCTTTATGATTTTCCATTGGAGGATGTGGAGGTGTTGTCATGAGGGTTGACTTTGAGTTGGATTAGCATTTCTTAATCTTGGAGTATGATTGTGCACATGCTTAAGGGGTGATTTAGGCTTGGTTTAGAGGGTAAGTGGAGGATTAGGAGGATGTGATGGGAGGAGAGAGAATGAGTGGAGGGTTAGATTAGATAAGCATGGATTATTAGCTAATGGAGGAGACTTAGGATTTTTTAACAATAAATATTTTATTTCATTCCAAGTGGGAGGAAAAGGGGGTTTATGAATTAATTTGTTTAGATAAATGTATCCATTTAAATTAATAGAAGAATAGGGATTTAATTAATTATCAGACTATAGGTTTGTCATTTAGATAATTAATTGGACTATAGTTAATTAATTAAATTAATTAACAAGGGGATGACATAAATTAATTAAATATTAATATTTAATTAATAAAATGCCTTAGGAGAAGACTAAATAAAATTACTAAATGATGTAATCAAATTTAGGTTTCTACACATATAATCTTGTCTCCCTCCATCTTCTCTTGTATATTCAAAAGAGAAGGCTTCTGATCCTTAGGATATAGGCTCCACATAGCTAATGCTTGGTTCCTTGGGCTATACCCAAATCCTTTTATTATATCCCCAACTTGAGTCTCTGAAGACAAATTTATATCTAGTTTCCTTCTGATTTGATCTATTATGAAGGTAGAGGGAAGATCCTAGCTAGGCACAAGTAGCATATTGCTTGCCTTTACCAACCTCCTGGAATTTTCAGGGGTGATTGTTTCTAACTCTAGATCATAGTCTTTTAAAGCTTGAATGGCTTCATGTGGCATTTGGCCTTCTTTTGTTATTTTAACACTAGAAACAACCTTCTGTTGCTTATGCCATAAGAGGATATTCTTAAATTCATCATTTTTTATGAAATCATCATCTTTGAAGAAAGCTTCTTAATAAAGCAATCTTTCATCTTGACACAAAGTGAGCGACAACTTAATTTCTTCTACAACTTCCTTTTGTTTTCTCTTCTCTTCTCTAATGCTTTTGCTTAACTGATGATCATAGGCCCTTGTGCCAATAATTAGAGGTCCCACTTTATCTTTTTTCTTCTCAATTGTTCTTACTTGGGAAGGCTCTCTTGTTTGCAATTTTTTCCTTTTGAGAGGAGGCTCATTGGTTTCCTGAGAACTTGGAAGTTCTGTTAAATCCACAACTACATTCTCATTCACTTCTTGCTTAGTTGTAGTTGACTGTTCCATAACATGAAGGTTGTGTAATGAGTAACCATCATCACTATCTTCTTCATACTTTGAAGAAAATGTTTTCCCTTTTCCCTCTCCTTATAATCAATTAATCCCTCTAGTGAATTGACCAATGCATTGTAATTGGCCATGAATTGATCTAACCTCTGTAAATAAGGCAATGTAGGGAAAAAACCTCCAAAATGAATTCCCTTTTTCTTCAATTGTTTCTTTAATGACAACAAATCTTGGAATTATTCTACCCTTCTTTGTATCTCATCTTCCTTTAGGATATTCCTTATAAGATCCTCTTCAAGACATTCCTCAAATCTATTATTGATGGGAAAGGTGGGAGTATAGAATTTTCTTGCAATAACAATAAAATTCTCAGTGTTTACATATCTATATAAGGGAACACTCATTCTGAAGTGGCCTAACCAATCATTTACTTTATTCAATGCATTCTTCCCAATTGTGAAATTGTGGACTTTGAAATGCATTGGGGTAGAAGTACCCTTCCTATGTGGAGCCAAATATTCTTTGTCAGTTAGTGTGAGCTAGAAAATAAACTCTAGCACTACAATCCTAGGTGGTACATAAAATGGAAGAATATGAGGTGGCTGAGGGAAACCCTAAAATCTGATCATTGTGAAGGCTTTCTCATAATAGAAATCACCCCAGTTGTGATTTCATGTCCACTTGTCAACAAATTGACAAGGTCTTAATAATTGTAGAGCTTTGGCTAGTAGCCTAGACAGATTTACTCCTAGGATAAACATTATTGGCTGCACTATCTAGTTCTAAAAAGCACAAATATCATTCTCTCTGGAGGTAAAATTCCATGTCCTTACCCAAAATTGGACTAGGTTGGGCTCTCCATTCCACATCATCCTAGGATGGATATACGATTGATCCATAATGTTATAATTGTGAAATAAGATAAGATGCATTAACAAAGAGTAATGCATAAGCCTAGGAGATGGCTCCTTCTTTTGAATAGATTCAAAACCTTCACACATTCTATTTATGACATATCCTATGTAATCATACCTTGTACTTACATAGGGACTCTACAAATCTAGTACCAATGTCACCATGTCTGAGGAAATTCTTTCAGTACCACCATCAATTCCCAATACTCTGGATAATCCATATGCAATGTAATTGATGTAGAAACTCAAGTATTTGTAAAAGTATGGGGCAGTCCTAGGTGTTGTTGCAATATAGTTTTTATTAGCCTTAGGGACATGATTCTAGATTTCTCTTGAATCTAGGGTTGACTCCCTAATGTATCAATTCGCTTTGGCCTGCCAATTAATATCAATAGCAATTGGGAAAAATATACAAAAATATTTGATGAATGAATTTCTATCTAGTGTCACCAAGGCTGAGCCATCATCTTTTCTTATTGTCTTTGATAGGGGGACATACCTATTGACCAATTCTATCAATAAGTCTATATCCAGGAAAACATCTGGTACTATCAACTTAGCTAACCTTGAGGTCAAAGGGTTTGAGACTAGTAGTGGACTTTCACAATTCTTATAAAAATATCTAAATATACACATCCCAGAAACATCATATGTTTTTGGATCCCTACACATTGCTAGGCTATAAACAAAAATTTCATCACTGACCTTTTTGTTTTGCGTAGACTCAGGGAGAAAAGAGAGGAATTCATCTAATTAACTCTCTTTTCCCTTTTCATCACCTTTGTCCTTGGTTCCCTTTCTTGTAGAATTTCTTCTCATGGTTGTCCGACTCATACTAACTGGTTGATAAAAATCCTTGTAGAAATTCTAAACTCTTGAATTCTTGGAACACTGAAAACTCAGAAAATCTCATAATTTTCTCACCCAGGCTCTTTGAATGCTTTAGTGAATTTAGAATGAATAATGGTTAGCTATATTTATTGTGAAGAATGGAATCCATTAGACTATTTGAGACTAAAGCTCTTTAATTCATTTCATTTATGTTATTACTTGGCATGCTCTGAACTTAATTCACTAGCCAAGAGCCGAGAGCTGAGACAATGATAGGTAATCAAAATTTGATTTTTGGTGACCTAGCAACCACATAGCTCCCCATAGTCACTGAAAGAATTGACACTTTTTTATTATTTTCAGAGATCAAGTGACCAAAGAAAAATTCCCAGTCACTGACTAATTTAATCCTTTTAAATTTATCTCAAGACCCAGCAACTATAGGAAGAAATCATAGTCGTTGAATATTTTAACTTCTCACGACATTATCTATTGGCATTAAGTATGTTTGTCATTAGTGACAACACTTATTCAGATTCTATGTTCTTATCAAGCTTTGTAGTGTTTACTGAGCAATCCAAGTAGACCGAGCTTCGCAGTGCTTACCGAGTTATCATTACCGAGTGATGAGATGAGTAGTGTTTACCGAGTGCTAGCATAGTAAACAGGGAATTCAGTTTCTACCAAGTGACACTATATCTACTGAGTCTCCAATGTATACCAAGTTTGAAACTATGACTGAGTGGTTAGTATGGACCAAGCCTCCACTCCTATCGAGAGCATGATGATGTCGAGTATTGCAGTGGATGCCGAGTATCGGAAAGTCACCGAGTTAGTTTGTAGGAACTTTGTAACTATATTTGGGCTAACTCACTAATATTTGTGTTAGGGATGACTTTGTAATTATTTTGTAATTATTTTGGATTGATATATAAGAAATGTTTTGTATCATATCAAAAGTGTAGTAATATGTGAAAAAGAGAAGAAAGACAGAGATAGGCAAATTATAAAGGGCTACAGTAGTTTAAGGAGTAGCAGAGACATATCTATCATAGAAGGTGATCAGTACATCAAAGAATCTCAATCAGCAAGTACAACTACAAGTAAGAGATCTATTGTTTCATCCTAATAGGTGAATTAGCTTGAAATCCTTTAACAGGGTAGACTTAACAGTATTTTGTAAAATCTCTTAACTGAGTGCATACTTCATTGTATGTTTGTAAATCCTCTAACAAGGTTGACCTAGCAGTCCTAATTGCTCCTAACAGGGAAGATCATCAGAAGTGATCATTGTAAGCCTTAACCGGCCAACTTTATACTATAATATTGAAGTTTTGTGGGTATCAACCCCACCCCAGTTTTACTTTCTATTTTGAAGGTTTCTGGGTAACCAAATCTCTATGTTCAAAGTGTTATGAATGTTTTATTCTTTCTATTACTCATGCATGCAGTTAGCTGATTGATCTAAATGTTATTTGGAATATTGTCAAGATCAACAATTTGTAAAAAGTTTTGAAGTTATTGATTCACCCCTCCCCTCTCAGTAACTTGGCTAGTCTTGAATATTTCCAACAATTGGTATCAAAGCTTTGTGGTTCTCAAGATAAAGCTTGATAGCTTGAGCAAAGATTTAGGACAATGGAGATATTGAGACTTAACAAAGTAATTGAAAATGAAAAGATAGATCTAGAAATGGCCATAGCTCAACTCAAGGAAGTAAAAGAGCATCTTTCCCAATCCCTAAAAAGAAGGAACTTGAAAATTAGAAGAATGACCACCAGTATGTTGAAGAAAAGATTGAAGATTTTTTCCCTTCAAGCAGCTCAGATGAAGTAAACAATGCAATCAAAGAACTAGAAAAGAATGGATCTCTGCAAGAAGAAATAAGAAAATTGAAAAGATAATAGGAAATTCAGTCAACAAGATTTTGTGAAATCTTGGAACTAAGAAATAAGATGAAAGATGAAATAGATAAAAAGAACAATGAAATCCAGAATCAAAATCTTTAGCTAGAAAACCTTATTGATCAAGTCTCCAATGCAAATGAAGAAAAATTGACTCTGAGATCAGAAAATGAAAGGATAACAAAGGAGCTAAGATCTGAAAAGAAAATCAATTTAAGATTGGTGAATGACCTAAACACTAAAAGGAAAATCAATGAGATAATGATGAAATCTCAAGAAGATATGAATTAGCTACATAAGCAAGAAGGAAAAGCAGGAGTTGGATACAAAGAGGAAGGTGAATCCTCCAATCAAGGTACTTAAAAGAATCAGAAACCTACTTGTAATCAATGTGGCAAAATAGGTCATACTTTAAACAAATGTTGGAGCAATGGAAAAGAAAAATTCAATGGAAAATGCTACAATTGCAATCAGCATGGTCATAAAGCAAATGAATGCAAGGAGAAACCAATATTTGAAGGCAAATGTCACAAATGTAACAAACAAGGTCACAAGGCATTAGAATGCAGATCTAAAACATCCAATCCAACAGAATAGATTGTGAAAGAAATAATTGGTTGGGATTATAACACTTGGTGTAGGTGTCATTACTATGGATAATATGGACATATTGGCATAAATTGTGTAAGGAATCACTTCAAAAAAAGGGATACTACCATAAGATGTTATACATGCACTAAACTTGGTCATATAGCTAAAAATTGCATGAATACAGGTAGAGTTGAATATGAAAAGAAAGCTAAAGTAGGTAGCATCAGGTAGCAGATAAGACAACAGTGGATTCATAAACCTACCAAGAAAACCAGTCCAAGTAATGAAGTCACTCATGAAGTGGCTGGCTCTATCAATTCCAGTTAAGTCTCCAAGAAAGTACTAGAGCTGTATCTTCATAAACATATTCCAAAATAGTTCCAAAATTGAAAGGAAGAAAGATCCAAATCCTTATGCAAGATATAATAGGATCACTAAGAAGGTCAGTGTTAGTTACCACTGAGCAAGGTCAGGAGTAACCAAATTTCACGTGGTTACCGAGTATACTCAGAGTAGTATGAATTCTTATATTCACCAAGTTGTAGTTTCTAGCAAGTACTTTAGCACCCTCTACAATTTTGAGTTCATCAATAGCAAGTACTTTAGTTTTGGACACTCAGTAAGTACTTCAGTTTTTGATTCTACAATTGTAAATACTTTAGTTTTGGGTTTATCAAGTCTTCCAGTGAGTATTCCATTAGTTGGAAGTTTATCATTTTTCACTGCAAGTCCTACTATGTCTACAATAACTTCTACTTCAAATGCATTAAGTACAATGATAGTTGGACCTAAGGTTCAACTGAGCATAAGATTTTTGAGTAGGAAAAAAGATATAGAAGAAAATATAGATTTGGATGAGTAGATAGAAATTCCACAATTAGATTTTGCAAATCTTTCTACAGATCAAATGCAATTGCTTGGTGAACTCCTCCAGAAGAAAGCAAAGTAGAAGAAACTAAAAGAGGAAAGAGATAAGGAATATAAGATCATTGAGGATGCCAAGAATATTTTGACAGAAACAATAGGTGTTAAAGTTGATTCCTCTCAACACATTTTGTTACAGTTGGTAGAGGCAGTCACTAAGTTCAATGAGGACTCTTCTGGTCAAGAAAAGTTGCTTGAGAAGGATGAGAAGAAGTTTGACAATAAAGTTCTTGAGCATATTGCTCAGCAAATAGCTATAAATCAAGCCGAGTTATCTTCAATTTTGACTAACATTGAATCCTCCTATTCCAAGGTAACAACATTTTTTGTAAAGGTATGTAATGTTGCGAAGTTCTCTAAGAAAGTTAAGGAAAAATTGAATAAGATTGATGAGGATTTGAAGATTAGTGCACAGAAGTTGCAACTTGAACCTAGTTCAAGATCTACACATCATATGAAAGTCAAATTCCTATCTGATAAGTAGTTAAAGTTATTGAGAGATGATGCAAGGATCAGGTCCACATTAATAGATATTCAGAACATGATCCTTCCCATCATGGATATAATGCAGAAGCATATTGCACACTCAAAAACATTGATCCATGATAATTAGTTTTCAATTGCAGATCACATGATTGAACTCTCTGCAGAAGTCCAAGTTGCACTCCATACATGTAAGATTTTGCAAGAGAATTGGGATAGAACTCTGGCACTGATTGGCAAGGTACATTCTGATTTTCTCTCACATTTTGGTATCTCCATGTAAAATATTTGTATATACACCTTTGGCATTATTGTGAAAAGGGGGAGAGTATGTGATGAATGGGGAAGATATGAGAAGAGATATGAGAACAGGAGATATAGGAGATATAAGATACTTGTATATATGTATACAGTATGGGGGAGACATAAAATGTATATACAATAGATTGACAAAGACAAATTTTGAAAAATCAAAAATAGATTCAACATGATTTTTGTATATAATTTTTGGGCAATAAGTGTTTTTGTCACTAATGCCAAAGGGGGAGATTCTTGGCATTAAGTATGTTTTTCATTAGTGACAACACCTATTTAGATTCTATGTGCTTACCAAGCTTCATAGTGTTTATCAAGCAATCTGAGTAGACCAAGCTTCACAGTGCTTACTAAGTTATCATTACCAAGTGATGAGATGAGCAGTGTTTACCGAGTGCCAGCATAGTAAACAAGGAATTTAGTTTCTACCGAGTGACACTATATCTACCGAGTCTCCAGTGTATACCAAGTTTGAAACTATGACTGAGTGGTTAGTATGGACCAAGCCTCCACTCCTACTAAGAGCATGATGATGCCGAGTATTGCAGTGGATGTCGAGTATCAGAAAGTCACTGAGTTAGTTTGCAAGAACTTTGTAACTATATTTGGGTGGACTCAGTAATATTTGTGTTAGGGTCGACTTTGTAATTATTTTGTAATTATTTTGGATTGATATATAAGCAATGTTTTGTATCATATCAAAAGTGTAGTAATATGTGAAAAAATAAGAAAGGTAGAGATAGGTGAATTAAAAAGGGCTATAATAGTATAAGGAGTAGCAGAGACATATCTATCACAGAAGGTGATCAGTACATCAAAGAATCTCAATCGGCAAGTATAGTTGCAAGTAAGAGATCTATTGTTTCATCCTAACAGGTGAATCAGCTTGAAATCCTTTAACAAGGTAGACTTAATAGTCTTTTGTAAAATCTCTTAACCGAGTGCATACTTCATTGTATGTTTGTATATCCTCTAACAAGGTGGACCTAGCAGTCCTAATTGCTCCTAAGAGGGCAGATCATCAGAAGTGATCATTGTAAGCCATAACTGGCCAACTTTATATTGTAGTATTGAATTTTTGTGGGTATCATCCCCACCCCAATTTTACTTTCTATTTGGAAGGTTTCTGGGTAACCAAATCTCTGTGTTCAAAGTGTTATGAATGTTTTATTCTTTCTATTACTCATGCATGCAGTTAGCTTATTGATCTAAATGTTATTTGGAATATTGTCAAGATCAACAATTTGTAAAAAGTTTTGAAGTTACTGATTCACCCCTCCCCTCTCAGTAACTTGGCTAGTCTTGAATCTTTCCAATATTTATCTAGCGATCCAGTGACTACCATGAGATCTTAATCTAACAGTCTCTTTTAAGTATCTTGAAATCTTTAATTTTTTCATTTTGAGACTTGGTGACTATAGTCTTCTCATATTCGCTAAAAGATTTATCATTTATTGATTCCATTCAGAGATCTTGTGACTACCATTAAATCTAAATCTAACGGCCCTCCTTAAGTCTCATTAGCTTTACTTTTTATTTGAATCATTGAGAGACTTGGTGACTGTAGTGATTCTCTTAATAGTCAAAACCTTGTTGACTTTTCAAACTTTTTTGGAGATCACCTAACTTCTCTTATCTGGAGATCTAGTGACTCTCAAGAAGTTTCTTGATCACTGAATCTTTTAACAAACCTTGACTTCATCTTGCAACTCTAGGGTAGCAAGAAGATCTTAATCTGACAGTGCTCATTTTTTGAATCAAAACCTTTTATACATTAAAGATATATTTGATCAAACATGGACCACATGATCTTAATCCAATGGTAGTCACTCAATCTCTATAGTTTTGAGATGTCGTCATCTTTATTAAGTGATTAAGAGACAGTCGTAGGATCTTAACATTGAAAAGGGAGAATTAACAGTAGTCACACAATCTCAAGATCTTCACTTTGAATTTGACTTCCTCAAGAGATCTAGTGACTGTATGAATATATAACTAATTTATAGCATATGGAGACTTAACAACCATATTTATCTTATAGTCACTAAAAGATTTATTACTTTATCTTTTTATCTAGAGATTTCCTGACTTAGGGTATATGGGATCTAGAGACTGGGCGACTATAGTTATACTTGAGACATTTTTTAATGTAGTTGCTGGGTCTCATAAAGTAGCTTAGACCATTAGGAGACTTCCTAACTTAAATCATCAGCTAAGTCACTTGAAAAAAGGGAATATTCTTATGACTTCAAGAAATCACGCAAATGAAGGGTTTCAGGAAGTTGCTTGATTAAAAGGAATATACCAGATTTCTTAGGAGACTAAGTGAGAATTAAAAAGCACATGTAGAAAGGTTTCTTAATTGGTTTCAAAATGTAATAGAAAAATAGTATTCGACTAGGCTTTTCTAGGGTTTTTAAGATTTTTAAGCATATTTGACCTAGCACTAATGGTTTTCAATTTTGATCAATTTTCAACTTCTAGGAATGGATAATTGTAGGATATTTTCAACACAAATAACAAGGAAAACTCTAAGGAATCAAAATTGTGAAAGGCAGCTTCAAAAATTGGGAAAACTACCAACAAGGTCTAAACCAAAAGTTTACTGACTTGGGTAGAGTTAGTTACAAGCCAAAATAATGTAAGGCTTTTAGGGATAGCCTAGGTGCTCTTGTACCATTATCCCCAAAATAGAAAAATTCAATGCATCCTTGGATTGAGTAAGTTGAGATCAATGCCAAATTTCTTGAACTCTGATTTCTTTATCCTAGTTGCATCTATATTTAGTTGTCCTTGTCACTTCACCAACTATTCATAATAAGTCCTCTGTCTATTATTTTTCTAGGCTCTGGAATATAGGATTTCCTCTACTACCTTTGGTGATGGGGATGGAAAATTAAGATCTTCCACCTCCTGAATTACTTCATTCAAAATTTTATTAGGATCAGGTATTTGTCATTTGTATAAGACTAAGTCTGCCATATTGAAGATAGGAGATAATCCACTATCCTCCGATAGTTCCACCTTGTATGCATTGGTGCCATACTTTTCTAAGATGGTACATTAGCCAATTCTCCTCGTCTAAAGCTTATGAGGCACTCCCTTCTACAATCTAGCCTTACTAAGATGAACCATTACAAAATATCCCACCTAAAATTAGACATCTTTCTTTCTTTCATCCATCCTAATTTGGTGGTAACCACTCTTTAGGTAAATTTTAGTAAAGTACTTAGCTTCTCCTAGGAATTCCATTAGGTATTCTATCCTTGGGATAGGGAACCTATACCTAATGGTTATCCTATTTATGGCTCTTGAATCAATACATAGTCTCCATGTTCCTCCACTTTTAGGTGCTAAGATAGTGGGTATGACACAAGGACTAATTCTCTTCCTGATAAGACCTTGGCTTAAGAGATCTTGGATTTGTCTGGTTATTTCCTCATTTTGTTGAGGGGTCATCTTATAGGCTCCCTTATTGGGAAGGGTAGCTCCTAATATCAAGTCTATCCTATGACTTACAAATCTCTTAGGGGGTATTGTTGATGGTTATCCATCATTGACAATACCTTCATATGTCTGCAACATATCTTGTATCTCCTTTGGTAACTCTAGTTTCTTGGCTTCCTTGTCATAACTTACCTCCTTTGGCCTTAAGATTAGTGCAAAGCCAACTCCTTCTCCTTCTTGTAGGACTTCTAATAACTCCTTTTCAATCACCATGAGGACATTGGGACCATTTTACTTCACCTTTGCATCTTCTAACACTGACTGAATCTTAAATGTCACATTGTCTTTCTTAAAAGAGTATGAGTTTTTCACTCCATCATGCATGGCCTGTTGGTCAAATTTTTATGATATACCTAGGAGAAAGTGAAAATAATCCATACGTAAGACATCACATAAAATAGTATGCTTATATCTCCCAATTGAAAAATCTACCCAAACTTTCTCATTAACAAGAACATGTTGGCCTTTATTCAACCAAGTATCTTTATAGGGACTTGTGTGGGGTATTCTCTTCATCTTCAACTTCTTGACTGCCTCCTCTAACACTATTTTGTTAGTAGACCCTGATTCTATGATAACTCTACACACCTTACCCATCATTTTGAATTTCACTCTAAATAGTGACCTCCTTTGACTGGCTCCTTAATCAAGGTTCTTCTCATCATAAGGTTTTCTCCTTCCTGTAATTTGAAAGGTACTTTAGGGGGTTTCACTCCTCCACTTGTTTCTTCATGAACAAATTTCACTCTTTTATCATTTCCTTCAAAAGTACTACCTTTCTTTGGACACCTATAGGTAGGGTGTCCCATTTGAATATAGTTGTAGCATTCCATGTTGGCAAAGTAGTTACCTCTACCCTAACCACCACTTCTTCCTCTACTTCCTCTACTAGGGCCTCCTTCTTATTTCTTAGTGTATTTTACCTCTCCTTGAGTCTTTAGTTTATAACTCCTTCCACCATATCCATGTCTCTCTCCTTTATTATCTCTTCCTCTACCTCTACCTCTAGAAGTGCTAGAGTCTTGTTTCTTCCTTAGCTTTTCTTCCATTTTGATATCAATTTGATGACATTTTTGAATGGTGTTTGGAGTCAAGAGACTCATCTCATCTTTTATATTCCACTTGATTCCATTAAGGTATCATGCCACCTTTACTTTCTCATCCTCTGTAACTCAAGACCTCATGCAAATCCTTTGGAACTCTTCAGTATAGGAGTTCACATCTAATTATTTTTTCCTAATACTTTGTCTTTTCTTATACAATTGGATTTCATAAACCTCTAGCACATAAGCATCTATGATTTTAGCCACCATTTCTTTCCATGTAGCAATTGGATTATTTCCTTCTTTCTCTCTCTCTCATCTTAGAGAAATTTCTACCAAGTGAGTGCAGGGCCTCTCAATCTACCTTTAGCCACTTTTACCTTTTGAGCCTTTGTGATGCCATCCCACTCAAAATGGTTTTCTAGTCCTTCAATCCAATCTAGGACTACCTCTAGTTCCATCTTCCCATTGAAGATTGGAATACCTTCTAGTGCTTTAACACTCAAGGCCTTTAATGCCTTCAAGAATGGTTCTTCAACTAATATTGGTTCTAGTTCAGGGGCCTCATCCTCTAAAAGGATCTCCTTTTGTTTCCCATCTATTTTTTCTTTGGCTTCCTCAACCTTCTCAGCCTTCTCAGCCTTAGGCTTCCTTAAGAAACCTATTTTCCTATTCTTTCTCTTCCACTTTCTTGGGCAATTCAACATTGGTCACCATTGTGGAATCTCCTATTGACTCAACTAGTTGAAACATTTAGCATAAGCCTAATCAACTAGGCTCTGATACCAATCTGATGGATGTGCTCCAAGGTGTGTTCACACAAGATTTTTAGGACCTTACTTGTCCAGTCTACTTGGGATCCTATTCTCTCTCCTATGATCTTATTAGCCTCAATTTTTCAAGCCTACGACTACTCTAAGAGTTAGCTTCCTTGTGTTTAACCTTGAAGGACAACAATCAATAGTTTTGTCTCAATGCTTCTCAATTACTTAGAAGAATCCAAGTGCTTCTTCTACTAAAATTTGACATTCTTCTTGAAAATATCCATTTGTAATAATTTTGACTTCTTTTTGGTAGGTCTCAAAGGTCTTCTCCATCAGGTTCATAAATTGGCTTGTTTGAGATCTATTAGGCCTAATAGTTTCTTGTAGCCCTTGGTAGAGTCCTTTTCCTATTTCTTGTTAAAAAATATCAAATGACCAGTAAAACCAATTTTATATTTGGATACCCTTTTGGAATACACTAGAGATTCTGGAGGTTTTAGGGTTCTAGGGCCTCCATACAATGGCTTCCTATAATGTAGGGCCAATAGGGCTAATAGGCCTATTTTTAAGGTCTTCACTGATTTCTTATTCAAAGTCTAAGAAAATGGATTGGCCAATGCCCAATCTCTTTAAAATATGCCAAAATGTTAATAACCTATTTGGGACCATGCTTGTTCTATACTCACTTTCTTTCCCATGCATGTATACTCCCATTTCTTCTCTGTCACACTCCTAGCTTGGTACACTAGTCTCACCCAGGGCATGACTTTAAAAATAGAATCTTGATTCTTCAAACTCCAAAACTCCATATTTACACTATACAATAGCTCCCTAACCATTTCCATTCAAACCCTTTTCTTTCCCTCAGTTATAATTTATGGGGGAGCCATGAAACTAAAAACTTCCTAGACTGAATGAGTAAACTACCTACTTCCTAAATGATTTTATAAAGACTATCAAAAAAAATCTAAAATATATGATGAATGAATGAAAAATTCTTAAAACTACCTCTAGATCAAAAATACACTATTAGATTTCTCCTTCTAACTCATTAGCATGCTATCACCATTAAGACAACATGACTGTACTAAGAAAAACTAGAGATCTTCTCTATTCACATACTAAAAACTTAAACATACTAACTTATACATCGGGAAATGAGCCACAAGGTATCATAAGATTCCCATCCCACAATTTTAGGCCTTTTCATTGATTTCCCATGCATATAATGAGGGTAATCCAAAGTTGTCGAGTTGTGTGTGACATTTGCAAAAATTGGTCATGTTGTCATGAGAACTTTTTAGCATCTTTTTCATTTATGATGCAAACTAATTTTTAGGACCTCTATCCCACTTATATTGATGAAATAACCTCTTTAAGGCCTTTTTAGGAATATTCCACACTTTTCTCAAGATATAGACATATTTAGATTTCATTTCCCAACTTTTAGGACTACCCCTAAGGACTAACTTTGAAAGCAAAGTAGGCTAGACTAGACTGGATAGTACTAATTACTAATCCATCTAGGCACACATCAAACAAGAGCTTCTAAGGTCAAAACCAAAATTTTACTAACTTGTCTAGAGTTAGTTACAAGCCAAAATAAAGTAAGGCTTTTAGGGATAGCCTAGGTGCTCATGCACCACTGTGATTCCTAACAAACTGAGTAAGAAAATAGACGATAATGTCCCTGGGGAGATTGATAAGTTACGCACCAACTATAGTGAAATTATTTCTAATAATGTACTTGATGGTTGTCCACCTAAGAGAACCATTGATCATTGTATGGATCTAATCCCTGGAGCTAGTTTACTGAATAAAGCACCACATCGGTTGACACCTATCGAGAATCAGGAATTGAACTGACAGATTGAAGAATTGTTGTAGAAAGGTTTGTTCAAAGATTATATTCAAATTCAAAAAAACACCCCACCTTGGGTGTAACAATTCTAGCACACCCCGTGGGACCAAAGTTCAAATTCATGTTCAAGGTATGCTATCTTTGATATGTTGATAGCATCCTATAGACCTAGAAGAGGTCATTGTGCTGCATATCTAGTAGCTCTGGAAAGTCTACTGGTTTCAAAGATTGAGTATTGGTATGTTTAAAATATTTCATATTCAAATTCCAGCTGATTGCATGAGTAGACATGTCAAGTTATCATGGATAGTCAGGTTACCCACCATCCTATTATGAGGAAAATTCTTAATGGGCTGGTTATCAGACTTATCAAAGCCACCTAAGGCCCACTTTTACCCCAAGCTTTCATACTATACAAGGCCATCAATATATCCAGCATGCCCCAAATGATTATGCTCTTGTACAAGATTATGAGCGGGCCCTCTAACAAGAGGGATCATGGGAACAAATGGTACGATAAAAAATGCAAAGCCAACTACCTCAACATGCTTACCACCCACCCCCCCCCCCCCTTCTCAGCTTAATTGGTAGTAGATTCATAGCTCAAACTTGATGAAAGAGCAGGAAAAGACAAAGAATCTACTGCTTGATTTGATTAAGCAAGTATCTGAGATCAGGGAACAGCAGGAGATGGAGGCTCAAAGTTATGAATAAGGGTCAGTTCCTTACCAAGAAGTAGAGGCTCTTGTTGATGAGAAACAAATAAGATAATTTCAAGAAGAGATTAATCACCGAGATGATGTTGAATCAACAAGGCTAAGATCACAGATTGCTGAACAAGAGGCTCCTAAACGTAGGATCCCAAGCTAGAGAACCCATTTGTCTCAAGAGATTACACATGAAGAGCCTACAAAGCATTCATTTCCAAGCTTTAGGAGTACCCTTCAAGATTCTAAGCCTATATTGGAATAGTTGCAACTTTATTGTGGTCTGGAACAATCTAAGGACTATATTGAGATAGAGAAACACCAAGATGGCAAGGCCTTCAATTTTCCAAGCTTCAAGATAGGTATGCCTTCTATGCCTTCCTCTGGGTCCTCTCAATTTCACATCCCAAGTTTTAAGGCAAAAAGTTCTTTCCAAGAGCCTTTACTTGAGATTCAGTCTACCACTCTGCAAGAGCAGTTTGTGCAAGAAAATTGTTCATCTCAAGAGGTCCCTTTGGTCTCTCAAGATGATGAAGTGTCATGGATACCCCAATGGACTCTACCTCCTGGTTGACAGATGCCAATTCTTTTCAAAGATGCTAGTCTAGTATCTAAGAAAGGAAATATGGTAAATGAGCTTTCATCTGATGAAGAGGAGAAGAAATCTAAGGTATCAGTGTTGAGTGATGATTGTGATGAAGTGAGACAATAGAGAAAAGAAATGGAGATTGATGCTCAGCCTAAACTCCTGGTTGGTTTGTTTGATGAGTTACCCCTCCTTGTCAATGATGCAGAAGAAACCATGCCATTACCTATGGCTAAGGTCAATCAGAAAAAAAGATTCACCATCAATAGGGGGTTCATTTAGAAGAGAATGCTATGTTTTTATTAGATGACCTGCCTTGTTTTGTTGAGAAAGAGGATATGGTTATGGAAGAGTTTTTCCAAAAAAGGAGCATAAACAAAAGCCCTGAAGAGTATGATTTTTCCAACATAATAGAGGTCTTTTGTGACAAATTAAATGATGAATCCCTACTCCTTGGAGTGGAGACTCAAAGTTGTATGCCTATAGAAGGAGGCCTAGTTTTGGATTGCTCCCTTTCTGAGGGGCTGCTACATGAGAAAATGTTGGAGCTAGTTCGAGATCTTCAGGATATTGAAAACTTTGATGAGCTCTTTGCCTATTTAAAAGAGGATGAGAATCCCCTGTCCATGGATGATGAGCTAGCATGGGTATCCATAATAGAGAGAAACCATGAAGATAAAAAAGAAACCATCAAGGAAGGTCCTGCTTTCAGACTTTCAAGGGGCTTCCCTATCAAATACTTGGCCCAAAAGGAGTTTACTGAGACATCTCCACATGATCAATTTGAGATGAGTAAACTTGATCCTATCCTTGCAGAGGTAGTTCACCATTATTTGTTAAATATTTATATGCCTCATATCCTTGTAGCTATTCTTATGCACTCAATGCAAAACATCCCAATGAGGAAGGGTAGTTATTTCAGCCTACTAGTGAATGGCTTTGTTTGACCAATTTTATGCACTGGTTAGTTTAGGTTAGGATAGTTTTCCTACTTTTTGTCCCTGTTTTCTAGTTTAGTTTTTCCTATTTTCCAAAAAGTGCCCATGTATAGTTTTGTTTCTTTCGTTCTAGGTCTATCTCTCTATCAGAATTTTTGTGTTCAAAGTGATGACTCCATGCCCAATGAATTGCATTAAGGCCACTAATCTAATGTCTAGCAAGATGACATCCAACAGAAATCACCAAAATGTTACCCAATTTTTCCTATTTCATACAAATTTAGCTATGGACTAAACTCCATCTAGGGGTCTACATTTTAACCCTATTGAACCTCTAAGAAATTTTCATGGCCTTGCGTCTTGTCTTTTGGTCTCTGCAAACACTCAACAATCTACTTTGAAGCCCTTTTATTTGAAAATCTAGTCATTATAGAAAAAAAAACCCTCAAAACCCTAGGGCTTGTTCTAATTTGCCATTACCTTTTTCGACCACTTAAGTCTCCATTTCCCATGTGCAATTTATAAGCTCAAGCTGGTCGCAAGGTCTCTAAAACCCAGTGGAATATTACTTTATATGTCCTCATCTCGTGACTACCTCTTTGTTTGCAAGACCTCCCAGTCTAAAGGCATATTTCAATTTCATTCCATGACTTGGTGATGGTCCCTTCAGTCAGGTAATCACTTAATATAACTTGAAGTTACCAATCCTTTCAGCAATTGAGTGACTGTGTTTGCAAGATCTCTTATTCTTGGTGGTTAAGTCCTTAGCATCCTACAATCTAGTGAGTGGTTAAAGTTTTGTTTGGCGGTCTCAGTGCTGAGGAAGTAGAAGCAATGAATGAAAGAGTGACACATCTTGGATAGACATAGTTTATTAAAGTCCTAAGTGTTCCTAATTAAAGGGGTTAATATCCTTAATTAGATGGTTGTCACATGTTCATAAGACTTAATCTTGTGCCTTGCGATCATGTGACGACCATCAATCTTATTTTCAATTCAGCATTTCAATTATTAGTGGGTCCATTGCCACATAGTCTGAGGTGTTTGCTTCTGATTGGTAGAAGTCTTGTGATGTGGAGATTTGTTATAGTGGGCCTAGTGAGTTATCTTCCCTAGGATCTAATGATTGTCTTATGTGTGCATGGAATATTCTAAGCCCATGTGATCATACACTAGCCATTGATTTTACTTTATTGTCGGGGCTCTGTCAAGTGGGTCCTCATGTGCTGACATGCTCGCATTTCATTGGCTGGCTGGGTGATGATAGGGTTTTGTTAGTGGGATCATTATCAAAGAATCTATAGGGGTGCCAGCTTAACGAAGATCTATGGTTGTCTTATAATCACATGGAATCTTCTAAGCTTTTGTGATTATGAGATGGCTATTCAATCTTCCAGGTGTTCAGGCTGATATCACGTGGGTCTGTCTAACATGCTAAATTATTATTGGTTACTGGGTGATATAGTTGGCATCTGCTAGTGGGTCTGAGTATTTTGAGTGAGGTGGTAGTGAAATAAGATCTATGGCTGGCCCATGATTTGAAGGAATCTTTTGAGCCATGAGATCATGCGATAACCATCGATTGGGTAACAAGCCTGAAGGAAAGATGAGTGGGTCTTATGCCAAATAATTTGAGGTGTTTTTGAATCAAGCAATAATATCATGAAAAGTGGCAAGATGGGCCCAGGTTTGTGAGATTAGAGGGGTGATCACCTAATTAAGGGGGAATATTATTTTCCATCTAGAGACTATGTGATTTCTCTTCAGTTGGGTAATTGCTCAGTTAGAAAGAGTATTTTGAAGACTTCAAGTGATTCAGTGACTATCAAAGTAGGATTAGTGCTCATCATGTGATCACTAGAATAAGCTAGGGTTAATTAAAGATCATGAGATTTAGTGACTAAAGGGAAAGGAGAACCTGAAATGAAGACCTTAGTCACGTATTTGCTAGATGAGTTAAGGTTAAGATCCGAAGTAGTACCCGGGTAAAATAGAAGATCTGACGGCTATGTTTTAAAAGGTAGAGTAGGTTTGAATATCAGCCATTGATAGATGAAAACTTGATGCCACTTGTGACCATTATATCAATTTTAAAATTTAAATATCTCAGAGTACCAGATTTGAATAGTTATGGCAAGCCCGAGTTGCAGAGAGGTAGATAGATCAAGGCGGCTTGTCTGCAAGAAGATAAAGTATAGGGATGGACATGCAAATAATAATTTGATTGGTTGGGATATTTTCATGAGCATTTATGATCATAATTGATAGAATTAGGGTTTTCTATTATTTTATGAAAATCTATAAACCCTAATTAGGTTTTGGCTCCTGCCTGTGTGTAATAGAGGAGATGTATATATTGTTTTTTGGAGCTTTTTGAAGCTCAAAGTTTACATTTTGTAAAAAGAATTTTCTCTTTCTAGGAGTTATCTATGGCATTTTTTCTACCCTTTGACTTTTACAATTTGTGATCTTTCATTGAAATCTCAGACTCAATAGAGGCTATCTATGGCATTTGTTCTCCCCTAGGGTCTTTCCCTTGTCTATATTTCTCTTATTGAATATAATGTACTAGCTTTGTTAGAGAAATCTTGGAGTTCGAGGGCCCTTCTTTCTTTCAGCTTATATGTGTACTATTATGTCTGATCTAATTTGAATGAGTTTGTGGGTATACTTTAGCTCCTTATCATTCTTTCTCATTCTCATGCCCTTTTGCTAAAGAGAACGTCTCCTTGCAGGTCACAATTTTTGTCTTTTGTCCAAACTCCTCTGTGAAACACTTATGCAAGCCTGTTTAAAAAGATTGTGTTCTATTATATCTAAGAGATTTCATGCTGATTTGGTTAGTGTATTATGTTCATATCATTTTAGTGTATCACCTAGTAGGTAGTTTTCTTTCAGTTATTTTCCCTTTTAGCATTCCTTCTATCCCTTTTCCCCTCAAGTTTTACTTTCCTGTCAAAGAGAAAATTAAGGTGATTATCCAAGAGAAACCAGCCTAGAACCTAGAGGTCTCATCTTAGTTAGCATAGGTCCCACAACTTGGAGATGATTTTGATGTTATACTAAGTCACCAAGACCAAGAGAGCTTGAAACAAGGGTGCAAACTTAGTGTATAATAGTACGTATAGAAGATATTTTATTTAAGAAAATTTTTAGATTGCATGGATTACTAAGGAGTATTATCTTTGACCAAGATGGTAAATTTGTTGGATACTTTAGAAGACCCTTTGGAGAAATTTTGGCACTGAGTTGAAATATAGTTCTACATTTGACCCACAAACCAATGGACAAACAAAAGTTGTGATTAGATGTTTGGGAAATCTTTTGAGATGTTTAGTTGGAGACACACTAAGTGATTGGGATTCTATGTTGGCACAATAAAATTTTGCATATAATAATTTAGTGAATATGAGTACTAGAAAAACACCTTTTGAGATTGTAAATGGCATACAACCGAGAGGTATATTAGATTTGAGGGGTATTGTTGATGAAAGGAAGATAAGTTTTGAAGGATTAAAGTTTTATAAGTACATGAAGACATTGCATGAAGATGTGAAATATGAGTTGGAGAAAAGTAATCAAAAATACAAAGGAAAAGCTAATAGATCAAGAAGAAATAAGACTTTTGCAGTCAGGGATGAAGTAATGGTTCATTTGAAGAGAGGCAAATTTACTGTTGGAACATATGGGAAGATTAAAATGAAGAAGTTTTTACCTTGTAAGATTTTGAAGAGATTTGATGGTGGTAATGCTTATAAGATTGAGTTACCTGATGACATGGATATATCACCTATTTTTGACATTGCTGATTTGTATGAGTACCATCAGCCAAATGAAGAAATGATAGTACTGATGATTATCCTAAGAAAAAAATACAAGAAATTGAGTAGATTTTGGAGCAAATAATTGGTAGAAGTACAAGAGGAAAATAGTATATGGAATATTTGGTAAAGTGGAAGAATTGACCAATTGAAGATAGTGCATGGATTTCAAAATCTGAGTTGGATGCCACTCAGATCATACCTATTTCATGATTCAGGGGATCATTTTAAATAACCCTAGGTGTCCGATGTAGGAGTATCTCAAGTCCTTCGAAATCCTATGTCACCAAAAACATGTTTGAAGTTTTCTCTGTTTCTTGATTCCTACTTTGAACGAATTCATTTTACATTGCTTGGTTTCCTTTGTTTACTAGTGTGGATTGGTTATCTCTCTGGCACTTGGTGATGCTTGTCTGATACTTGATTTTCCTTGATTATCATGTTTTTTTGTTTTGGATTCCCGTTGAGGCCAACTCTTGTAATTAATTTTGGTCATGGATTTAATGATGGTATCTATCATTGGGAAGCATTTGGACCTAGATTTGGTCATTCCTTCCGTTGATGGTGGATATGAAGGCTGACTTGATTTGGTAGCCTCTTGTATAAATTTAGTTGTTTGGTAAGAGTTTAGGAGTTGATTTTGGAGTAAGTTTAGTAAGAAAATAGAAGATTAGAGATTATTGGTAGATCCTCGCATGTTAGAGGACTTCTTTACTTGATTGTAATATCTGGCCTAAATTGGGAAGGCCTTAGAACCTGACATGTATGAATCAAATCAAGGATAATATATGAAAGATATTTGCATTCTCTCTCTCACTTCTTGTGTTGTTTCTTCCACGTGTGATCTCTACAAGGTGGATCTAGTTAGGGTGTTCCTTTGGGCCCTCTCCCCATCCTCCCTTGCGTCATAAAGGTTTATATTTTTTAATTGTTTAAGCCTTGTATGTCGACTCATTTGTAATTACTTGAGTGTGGTATAAATGAAGGATTATTTTCTTAATTTCAATATGTGTGATATGTGAAAAAGAAAGAATTTAAAGAGGATATGTGAATTGCAAAGATCTAGTGAAGCATTTGGTTCAGTTTCACATAGTTAGAGGAGAAAAGATAAGTTGTTGAGATCGGTAATTATTTGGTATTATTCTATTGAGTAATATAGAGATCATTTGGATAGTGTTTTTAGTGATCTTTCCCTTGAAGTTGTTTGGACAACGGGTTCTTCTATCTTCCATAACTCTTAACCAGGTTAGAATCTTTTAAAAGGGATTCAAAGTCTCCTAACAGGGACTCATATGTACTAAATGTATTTCATCAGACTCATAACAGAGTCCATCCTCTCATAAGGAAGTTTCATAATAGTACATATTTTGTGGGCATCATTCGCACTGGGGTTTACTCTTTGATCAAGAGGTTCCCTAGTTAACATATCATGTGTTATTGTGCCACGGTGTATGTTTATCTTTATATGGTTATTTCTTATATTGATGACATGGTTAAAATCTATTAATGGTGATAGAATTTGCATTTATTTGATAACTAATTCACACCCCCCCCACTCCCATCTTAGTTATCTTGGTGGACTTTACTTTCTAACAAGATGTTCCCACCACAAGGATGCATGACTTTTCAACTTTGTGCTTGCAATTTTCACCTTCTTTTTCTTAGGGACATTTTCATATTCAAAGTACTTTTCCATCTCAATGATCTAGTCTACTAATTCATCTAAATCCAATTTTCCACTATACTTAGGAGGATTGAAATGTGGTGTAGATTTCAAATTTTTCAAAGCCTCTAAAAAATATTTCCTCACCTTGATCCATCACCGGTGTAGTTTCTACATCACCTTGTTCTTCCTCAATTTCATCATCACTAACATCTTCAATATGTCTTCCTCTTCATTGGGTTGTCTCAACAACTTCTAATCTAGTAGCAAGTTGTCTCAACATCTCTACCAATCTTGGATTTACACCTTGCCTCACACAAACCATCTTGAAACTCTCTACAGTTGTAGGGAAGATCACAATTTGCTACCCCACAACAAATCAACTAGGGTTTGAAAAGAAGGATCCCTCAAACCTAGATTCAAAAACATAGATCCAGATCTCACCTAAGCTCTGATACCACATAATGCAAGGGAGGATGCAAAGAGAGGCTGAAGACACACCCTAACTAGATCCACCTTGTAAAGATCACACATAGAAGAAACTAACACACAAGCGAGAGAGAGAATGCAGATCAACTTATATTTCTTCAAACTCATTCATACATATCGGGTTGTAAGGTCTTCCTGGTTAGGGCCAAATATTACAGTTCAAGTATAGAAGTCCTCCAACATGCAAGAATATGAAGCTATCTTCAATCTTCTAACTTATACTACTGATGTCCTAATAGATGTCCCAAAACTACAACCAAATATTACAATATATACAAGAGGCTATCAAATAAGTTGACCTTCAGATCCACCATCAATGGAAGGAATGACTAGATATAGGTCCACACATTGACTAATGATAGATACCAACATTAAATTTGTGACCATAATTAATTGCACAAGTCAGCCTCAATGGGAAACTAAAACAAACAAATTAGTAAGAAAGGATAATAAAGTGCTCACAAAGATAACCAAGCATCAAGGAATTAACTGAGAAACTCAGTTAAGAAAGGAAACTAAGAAACTACTAAGCCAACTCAATCAAAGAAGGAACTGAGCAACACATGAAAACACAAACTTATTTTCAGTGATAGGCGATTGCAAAGGACCCAAGATGCTCTTGCATCATGAAGATAAATAGAAGGGAAATGTGGAAGATGAAAAGTGATAATGGGAATGATGTTGGAAATGGAGATATTGGTGAGACAGTTATGCCTATTAATGAAAAGGGTTCTACCCTTCTAGAGTCTCTTACTAATATTGTTGATTCTAGTGTCAACTGGGTTGTTGATGCTCATTCTAATACTTCTACAAAGAACCTAAATATTGAGGATAATATTGGGAAGGGAAAGACTAATGAGAACTATAAAAATTGGAGACTAAGTCTATTAAGGAACAAGACCTCAAAAAAGAAAGAGTCACCAACATGAGTGTCCTAAATGAGGCCAGAAGAAGAGCTATCCTATCTTTCAACCTAGATAAATGGGCTTTTGACAACATCCAAGATTAGAAAATTAATTATAGAGCCTTAGATGCTAGGAATGAGGTGCTCAAAGAGATGGAAGATAAAATGAGGAACAATTCTATCATGTATAATAATAAAGGTTAAAAAGTGTTATTGATGATTTTGAGAGTTCTAGTTTGCTGCAAGAGAATATTAATAACATCAGCGAGGAGAAGCTTACCCCGATCCTCAAAAGAGATAATAAAGATGATATGATACTTATGCAGGAGCATCCTGGGTGTAAGAGCAATCTTGCATCACCCAAAAATATTTCTATTTTTATTTTCAATAAGGGCTATTTTGTGCAGAGCTACTATTTATGGAAAGTTACTATTTTTGGTAATTTTTGTATGTGCTAAGAATGATCTGATTTCTTTCTTGGAGGTTCATTTTGGTCATATAAGTCTGCCAATAAAGTTTCATTGCCAGATCAAGTGTATATTGGAAGATATTGAAGATTTTCGGTATTGGCAGCAGGGTACAAAAACTTTGAACTCAGTTTTGAAGGCTTTAGAGGCCCCGGATGAGGTTGAAAATTTGGGTGACAGGCACTTGCGTGTGTCAAGCCTGTAGAGCACTTCGTGGCATTTCCGAAATGGGGTTATAATAGCTGATCGGGTCAACTGGTGATGACTTATGGTCTTCGGAAGTTGGGCCACCTGAAATGGCGAAAAATAATTTTCTTCAAAATTTTTGTTCTGGTTTCAAAGGTTATCTTGAGCCGACTATGATGTAATAAAATGTAAAATAAAATAATGCTAAGTTTGGTCGGCCTTATTGGCTAAAATTCTGGAACCTTCCCAGGCGGTGGAAAATTGCCTATATAAGGAAGGCTGTATTATTGTCTTAGGCAGTTCAGAATAGTTTTGGGGTAGTAGATCTGGGTAATAGTTCGAGGCTTTGTCCTACAGAATATTGTAAGGGAATGCCCATGTGGCTTTGCATATTGTAATTCTGAAAGTTTGTAATTCCACATTTGTGGAGATAATAAGAAGCCAATTTTCTATTCTTGCATATTGTTGTTGTTTCTCTATTTCTGTTATGTGTTTGTGGTATTAAGGGGAGCACCCTTCATCAAGTGGTATCAGAGTAGGAGTTCTTGAGTGTGTAAATAGATCACCGATTGTGAGGCAGTTTGCACCAGGACCGTGGTTAGGGTTTCAGCGCGCATCACGAAAATGCCTCCATGAAGAGAACGTGGCAGAAGACCTGGTGTTGTGACACCTGAGGTTAGAGAGTTGCAGAGACAAGTGCGAGCATTGCAAGAAGAGATTCGTAGAGGAATGAATCTTAATGTCAGAGATGAAAGTGAGGATGAAGCCGAAGAAGAATATCAAGAAGGAGAAGTTGAAATTGTGAACCAAGAGGAAGAAAGACTTTTTCGGGCGATTTCTAAGATTGGGAAAAGACCTAAGATTGAGGTTCCTACATTTTTTGGAAATCTTAACCCAGAGGAATTGATCGACTGGATCAATGAATGTGAGGAATATTTTGAGTATGAAGGTGTTGAAGATCCTGATAGGGTCAAATTTGCGAAGGCCAGATTGAAAGGTTATGCGAAAATCTGGTGGCAAGAAATTCAATTGGAGCGAAATAGAAGAGGGAAAGATAAAATCACAAGATGGGATCAGATGGTGGATAAATTAAAGTGACAGTTCATTCCTGTTGATTATGAGCTTGACCTACTAAAGAAAATGCAGAGTTTGAAGCAAGCAGGAAGATCTGTTCAGGAGTATACAGAGGAGTTCTATCGACTTCTCATCAGAACAGGCCATGCAGAAGCTGATAAGGAGAAAGTTGCCCGATACCTTAATGGGTTAAGGCCAAGCATCCAGGAGGAGCTGAATCTGGTCTGAATGAATAGTATTGAAGAGGCATACTAGTTTGCCCTAAAAGTAGAGGAAAAGCTGAACAAGAAGTTTGAGAGCAAACAAAACGGAAGAGGTCACGGTGGATGATCTGGTGGATGATCATATGGTGGCCGAAATGAAGATCTGAAAAAGAAGGATGAGGCCAGTAGTAGTCAGAATCAGTGAGGAAATAATTCCAATCGCTTCCAAGATCAGAATAATAGAGATCAGAGAGGAAGAGGAAGAGGACAAGGATCTGGAAGAGGTGGCTTCCGTGGAACATGTTTTCACTGTGGAGAAGAAGGTCACAGGGCATTTGAATGCCCTCAGTGCCAAGGCAGAACAGATAGGAGAAATGAAGGCCAGGCCAGAGTTGCACATGTAGATGAAGATGCTAGATCATCAAATTCTAAAGATGCTGAAAGAGGAGAAACGTTGATTAATAGAAGAGTCCTGTTGAGTGGTGAGAATGAACCTGAGCAAAGGAGGAGCCTGTTTCACACTAGGTGCAAGTGTGAAGGTAAATGTTGTGATGTGATTATTGATAGAGGAAGCACTGACAATTTGGTGTTAGAAGAGATGGTGACAAAGTTGAAGCTCAAGAGACAGAAACACCCACATCCATATCGGATTGCCTGGGTACAGGATGACCACAGGGTCATGGTCAATGAACAATGCATGGTGAAGTTCAAGATTGGTGGATACCAAGATGAGGTATTGTGTGATATCATATCTATGGATGCATGTCATATGTTGTTGGGTAGACCATGGCAGTTTGACAGATGTGATGTACACGATGGCCGTGCGAATACCTATTCCCTGACAAAGGATGGAGTGTGGCATAAGCTAAAGCCATTGAAGGAGACCGAAGAAAAGGTATGTGGTAATGCAAGGATAACTTTTGTTGATGGAAGAAATTTCTTAGATGGTATGAGGCATGAGCATGTATGTTTTGCTTTAATTCCAAAAGCTGGTAAAGAGGAAGTAGAAGATGTTCCTGTAGAAGTTGCAGATTTGTTGAATGAGTTTCAGGATATTGTATCCGATAACGTGCCTGATGGATTACCACCAGTTAGAAAGATCAGTCATCAGATGGACTTGATCCTAGGAGTGAGTTTTTCGAATAAGGAAGCACACAGAATGACACCTGCAGAAAGTGAGGAGTTGAACAGACAAGTACATGAACTATTACAAAAGGGGTTGATTCGAGAGAGTCTGAGTCCCTGTGTTGTACCAGCAGTATTAGCACCAAAGAAAAATGGAGAGTGGAGGATGTGTACAGATTCTAGGGCAATAAACAAGATCACAATCAAGTATAGGTTTCCATTGCCATGAATGGATGATATTATGGACTGTTTGAGTGGAGCTGTGTATTTTTCAAAGATAGATCTGAAAAGTGGATATCATCAGATTCAGATCAGAGAAGGAGATGAATGGAAGACTTCCTTCAAGACAAAGGAAGGACTATATGAGTGGTTAGTCATGCCTTTTGTGCTAACCAATGCACCGAGCACTTTCATGCGGCTCATGAACGAGGTTCTGAAAGAATTTTTGGGTAAGTTTGTCATTGTTTACCTAGATGATATTTTGATCTTTAGTAAGACATTGGAGGAGCATATGATGCATATTCGTATGGTATTTGAGAAGCTGAGAGAAGAGAAATTGTTGATTAATTTGAAGAAGTGCAGTTTTGTGAAGAAAGAGTTAGTGTATTTGGGATTTGTAGTTTCAGCAAAAGGTCTAAAAATGGACCCAGAGAAGGTACATGCTATCCTTGAATGGTCTACTCCAAGGAGTGCTACTGAGGTAAGATCTTTTCATGGTTTGGCTAGCTTTTACAGAAAGTTTATCAAAAATTTTAGCAGTATTTGTGGTCCCTTGACTGAAATAATGAGAGGGGATAGAAAAGAGTTTAAGTGGACTAATGGGGCAGAAAAGAGTTTTCAATTGTTGAAACAAAAAGTTACAAAACAACCCATTTTAGCACTTCCATATTTTAATAAGGTGTTTCAAGTAGATTGTGATGCTAGTGGTACTGCAATAGGAGCTGTTATGAGCCAAGAAGGTAAACCTGTTGCTTATTTCAGTGAGAAGTTAAATGATGCCAAGAGGAAATATTCTGTTTATGATCAAGAATTTCATGCTATAGTTCAGGCATTAAAGAAGTGGAGACATTATCTGCTTCCTAAGGAGTTTGTTTTGTATACTGATCATCAAGCTTTGCAATATTTGAATAGTCAAGGAAAATTGAATCAAAGGCATTTGAAATGGGTTGAGTTTTTGCAGAGTTATACATTTGTTTTGAAACACAGGAGTGGAAAGTCTAATAGGGTTGCAGATGCTCTTAGCAGAAGGCAACTATTGCTGATAGAAATGCAGATTGAAGTGGTTGGGTTCAAGGAACTCAAGAATTTGTATCCAGAGGATCCTGATTTTGGTGAAGCTTGGAAAGCTTGTACAGAACCTGTTACTCTAGACAGGACGAAATGGTTGGATTTCATCATCCAGGATGATATGCTATTTAGAGAGAGTCAATTGTGCATTCCACGAAGTTCTATGAGGGAGAATCTCATCAAGGAGAAGCATAGCGGAGGATTGGCTGGACATTTTGGTCGTGACAAAACCCTTTCTTTGGTTAGTGAGAATTACTATTGGCCACAGTTGCAGCAAGATGTGAAGAAGTTTGTACAAAGTTGCAGAGTATGTCAGATGGCGAAAGGAGTGAAGCAAAATATAGGATTGCATCAGCCATTAACCGTACCAGAGAAGCCTTGGGAGGATATCAGCATGGACTTTGTTTTGGGTTTACCGAGGACTCAGCGGGGACATGATTCAATTTTTGTGGTGGTTGACAGATTTTCAAAGATGGCACATTTCATTCCCTGCAAGAAGACTAATGATGCTATTCATGTAGCCGAATTGTTTTTCAGAGAAGTAGTGAGACTTCATGGTTTTCCAAAGACCATAGTTTCAGATCGAGACACTAAGTTTGTTGGATATTTCTAGCGTACATTGTGGAAGAAGTTGAAGATAGATTTGAAGTTCAGTTCATCACATCATCCATAGACTGATGGACAGACAGAGGTGGTGAATAGGAGTTTGGGAAATTTGCTGAGATGTTTGGTTGGAGATAAGCCAACAGGATGGGATTTGATTTTACCACAGGCAGAATTTGCATACAATAATTCTGTCAATAGGAGCACTGGTAAATCACCATTCCAAATTGTATATGGAAGTAGTCCAAGAAATGCATCTGAATTGAGAAAGATAGATAAAGGAGAAATAAGTAGTGCTGAAGCTGAAGATTTTGCAGAACACTTGAAGAACATCCATGAGGAGGTGAGGAAACATATTAACAAGATGAATGCGCAGTATAAGGCTAAGGCAGATGAGAAAATGAGGCATAAGAAATTTCAGGTTGGCGATGAAGTCATGGTTCATTTGCGGAAGGAGCGGTTTCCAGTTGGTACATATAACAAGCTGAAAATGAAGAAGTTTGGACCATGCAGGATATTGAAGAAACATGATTCAGGAAACGCATATGAGGTAGAATTGCCTACTGAGCTAAATATTTCACCAGTGTTTAACATTTTAGATCTGACAGAGTATCATGAGGGAGGTGTTGAAGATGAGATCACAGCAGCACAGTGGAGTATTCCAGCAACTAGTTCAGACACTAAGGAGATTGAAGATATACTGGATAGTTGTGTTGGCAGAAGCACAAGGAACAGGACATATGAAGAATATCTGGTCAAGTGGAAAGGATGACCTGTTGAAGATTCATCATGGCTAACAAAGGAGGAGGTTAACCGTCTTGGTTTTCCTCTGCACACCTAAGTTGTGACAGGGTCACTTCTCAAATTACCCTGGGTGTCTGATGCAGGAGCATCCTGGGTGTAAGAGCAATCTTGCATCACCCAAAAATATTTCTATTTTTATTTTCAATAAGGGCTATTTTGAGTAGAGCTGCTATTTATGGAAAGTTACTATTTTTGGTAATTTTTGTATGTGCTCAGAATGATCTGATTTCTTTCTTGGAGGTTCATTTTGGTCATATAAGTCTGCCAGTAAAGTTTCATTGCCAGATCAAGTGTATATTGGAAGATATTGAAGATTTTCGGTATTGGCAGCAAGGTACAGAAACTTTGAACTCAGTTTTGAAGGCTTTAGAGGCCCCAGATGAGGTCAAAAATTTGGGTGATGGGTGCTTGCGCAAGTCAAGCCTGTAGAGCGCTTTGTGGCGTTTCCTAAATGGGGTTATAATAGCCGATCGGGTCAACTGGTGATGACTTATGGTCTTCGGTAGTTGGGCCACCTGAAATGGCGAAAAATAATTTTCTTCAAAATTTCTGTTCGGTTTTCAAAGGTTATCTTGAGCTGACTATGATGTAATAAAATGTAAAATAAAATAATGCTAAGTTTGGTCAGCCTTATTGGCTAAAATTCTGGAACCTTCCCAGGCGGTGGAAAATTGCCTATATAAGGAAGGCTGTATTATTGTCTTAGGCAGTTCAGAATAGTTCTGGGGTAGTAGATCTGGGTAATAGTTCGAGGCTTTGTCCTACAGAATATTGTAAGGGAATGCCCATGTGGCTTTGCATATTGTAATTCTGAAAGTTTGTAATTCCACATTTGTGGAGATAATAAGAAGCCAATTTTCTGTTCTTGCATATTGTTGTTGTTTCTCTATTTCTATTATGTGTTTGTGGTATTAAGGGGAGCACCCTTCATCAGATACTTAGAAAGATATTGACCCTCAACAATGAGGTTGTCAAGGCTATTATCTCTAGTCTAAATGATTTGTATGCTTTGCTAGAAGGTAATAAAATGGATATATAGGTCATTATTATCGATGATGATATTGTTATGCAAGATGAGAAGATCTCTAGACCTAGGTCTAGAACTAGAGCTAGCACCAACAAGAAAATGGTTTCTCGGCCCAAGGACCTTTTGAACTTTAAGGACTCTATCCAGAAGATATAGGCCCTATTGGTGGACTCTGAGGAGTTACTCAACAATCTCAATTGATTTGTGTTTCTTTGCATTTTTTTGTGTTGGTTTACTGGTCTGTGTGTTGGTATTTTTTTTTCCTTTTTGAGGAAGGACCTTTTATTGTAATATCATGGGGTTTTTCCCTTTTGGTAGTAGTTTTCTTGTCATTTCTTTTAATGCTTTTTATTTCTTCTAGATTGTATAGGGTTTTTGTAGATCTCTATAGTTTTGTTGACTATTAGTGACTCACACTTGGTCATATATCTAGGAATGATGGTAGGTCATCAATATGACTGAGTCATTATGTAAAGGTGGAGCTATGTAATGCTTACTTGCCGAGTAAACTTATGGTCACTATTTATTTTTGTAGTATATTGAGTCTAGTTTTGCAGAGTTCTAAATGAAATGATTACTAAGCACCAAAGTTATCAACATATGTTGAGTACAATTAATGCCAAGTATCAGAAACTACATTTTCTGAGTTAGCTAGAGAATAACATAAGAGTTTGTTTTGGCATAGTGATCAAGGTAAATAGTTTTGGCTGACATCCATGTTTTGTATTTTTTATTTTGAGATAATTATGGAGGTAATTACACATTTACTTAGTAATCATTGATCATTATGCCATACCTAGAGCCAATCTGATATTAGTAAGACTTAAGCGGAAAAATGAATTAATCTAAGCCGTAGATCTTGAATTAGTAAAATGTTTTGTTGATTATATAAGGTCAAGATCTAAACCCTAAAATGCAGTAGCAAGGGATAGAGAATGTGAAGGGAATAAATAGATAGGTATGATTTAGATAAGAGAAGTATTGAGATAGAGTTCAGTGACTGAGCTAAGTAGTGAAAGCATAGAAAAGAGATAGATCTAATAGATGAGACCAACATCACACAATAAAGAGAAGATCTATTATCTACATATAGTGAAAACCAAAAGATCAAGTACTGAGACATTCTAGCCAGTGTATCAAGGTAAATCTCTTAACTGAGTAGTCCTAACAGACTTTTTGTAATCTCTTAACCAAGTGCTTACTTTATTGTAAGCTTCAAATCCTTTTACAAGGTAGACTATATAAATCTTTTAGCTTTTAATAGAGAAGACCCCTCATAGGGTAGATCAAGTTTTGATCAAATTTTTTAAGCCCTAATAGGCAAATTTATTATTGTAGTAGTGAAGATTTATGGGTGTCATCCCCACCCCAATTTTACCTTTCGAGGGTTTCTGGGTAACCAAAATCTCTATGTTTTGAATGTATTCATGGATAATGTTTAGTTTATTAATCATTTGATTATATTCAAGTATTGATGATGCTATGAAAAAAATTTATTTATGTGAGAATGGTTTAGTAGGTGATTTCTGATTCACCCCCCCCCCTTTTAGTATCACATTTCCCAATTATATTTCCAACTATTGGTATTAGAGCTGCAATGTTTCTTATATAAAGTCTAACCACTTAAAGAAAAATATCTTGAGATGGAAGTATATAAGCTGGGAAAGGTCATAGAGAATAATAAAATTGATGTACAACTAGCATTACAACAACTGGAAGCAGCTAGAGGCAAACTGAAGAAATCCTTGAGAAAAAGGAGAGAAATTGCTATTCAGCAAAATGAATCACAATATCAAGAAGAAGATACCACTGGATTATTTGATAATGGAAATACTACAGAAACTAACAAAGCCATAAAAGAGCTACTAGAGAAGAATACCATACTGAATGATGACATCATGAATGTAAAGAGAGAATAGGAGATTCAATCTGTCAGACTTTGTGAAGTTGTTGAATAGAAAAAAAACCTAAAGATGACAAGATAATGGTTGAAGAAGAAAAAAGGCAAATGGCAATGAGACTGGATGAAAGGATAAGTGACATGCAAAGGATGACTAATAATCAACTGGATATGGTAAATCAACTGCTACTATTTAATCAAGAGTTGGGCAGGAAAGATATGGAAATCAACCAACTGAGATCTAAGAATGATCAATTAAAGAATGAACTTAGAACTAAAAAGGAAATCAATGAAAGGATGAACAAACCTAATGAAGCTGAAAAATACTTTGAAGAAATATTAAGGTCACCAAGAAGATCTGATGATAGATCTGGACTTGGACTAAATGAACATGCTTCATCCACTAAAGAATGAGAATCATCAAAGAATGGAGAATAGAAAAATACAAAACCAAAGAACAACAAGCCCACATGCCATCACTGTGGAAAGTCAGGACATACAACCAACATATGTAGAAGAAAACATGGTAAGTTTGATTCAAAATCTAAGTTAAATGGAAATTACTTTAATTATAAGAAACATGGACATCAGGCACATGAATGTAGGTCTAAGGTTAGTAACCCACATACCTCACCTAAGTTTCAAGGAAATTGTTTCAACTATTAGAAGTATGGGCATAGAGCATTTGAATGTAGGTCTAAACCAAGATAGTCATCAAATGAATAGACTAAGTCACCTGTGAAGAAAAACTCATACAATTGGGATTACAACACATGGTACAGTTGTCATTATTGTGGAAAATATGGACACATTGGAGCGAAATGCATGAAGACTCATTTCAGAGGAAGATCCAAAAGTTGGATGACTCAAAGCATGGTATGTTACAAATTTAATAAAATAGGTCATCTTAAGAAAGATTATAGAACACCTATGTCGAGCAATAATCAAAATCAAAGTGAAGATATCTGTGAGAAATTGAAAAATCAGATGGACAAGACATGGAAGAAGAAAGAAGAAGGAAGCTCTAGTGAAGTTGGCACATCTAAGGTCACCCAATATGATGGATCAGGTGATCAAACTTCTTCTAATTAAGAATAAAAGGTATGTTTGAAACTAAATATTACAAAGTGATATAGGGGCAGGGTAGATACAAGCAGAATCAAGCAAAATTGAGTCCACTTGAATCCATAAACAAGCCCTACTTAGAGTTACACAATGGAAGAAATATAAAATAATATGAAATAAATGAAATCACATTGGATATGAGACAATCAACTAGAAGCAACAACAAAGAATTATATTATTTCTTTCAACATGCCCCGCTGCGAGGCCTTCCGGGTTTCGGCCTTATACAATGAGAATTATGAAATCAAAATTACAGCTTGCATCCTATCTTTGCCTCCAATGGTATATTTTGATAATCCTTCCTATATCTCACTCATCATGATCCTCTTGGTTCCTTACTACATCAATCTAGACTCCTTATATAGCTAGCTAAGCCACAAGTCAGCCAGTCAGGCATTTAATTACATTATAGGTCTAGTCTAGAAAATTTAAACCAAAACTAGTGCTAGAATGAATATAAATTGATGAACCTTTATATTTAGGTCATGACATGACCCAAAAACATGCATTTAACTATAGAAGGCCCCATTTGACCACACATAAGTGTGCAAGAAGAAACACTACATGTTACACCTGAAAATTGGTAGAAAATAGGTCTCGGTGGAAAATGGGCATAACTTTTTAATCATAATGAATTAGGGCTTCCAATCTTGGTAAATGATATTAATTTAGGTCCTCTAAAATTCCTTAAGATTGAAAAGGCTGATTCCTTATGGATCAAGATCACCACTATGAACAATCAACACCAAAACTACAAGAAAATGTAGTTTCGAGGGCAACGAAAACAACTGTAACTTTGGAACACTCCATCCAAAATTTATGTGCTCATAGGAGAAGCTTCCCAAATAGGTCCTCAACATAATGTAATTTTCACACACCATGAAACCAACAAATGCAACAATTATAAAGAAAACAACAGCAAACAAGTACAGAAATCAGGAAATGTTTTTGGTTGATGCAAGATTGCTCAAAGACCCAAGATGCTCCTGCATTAGACACCTAGGGTAAATAAAGAACCAATGTCCACATCAAGAACTACTCATATTTTGACCTGAATCATAAAGATCCAACTCAGCTTGTGTAATCCATGAACTATCTTGAATTGGCTTGTCTTTCCACTAAACTAGATGTTGCATGTAGTCTTTTCCTCTTGTACTCTTGCTCACTCTTTTATTCAAGATCTTCTCAATGTTGTATCTATTCTTCTTAGGATAGTCCATATCATCTTCAATCTCATCATTTGATTCAAAGTACTGAAATATATCAGCAATATTGAACATAGGTGATATATCCATGTCCTCTGGTAATTCCACTTCATAAGCATTTCCACTGTCAAACTTCTCCAAAATCTTACAAGGTCCAAAATTCTTCATTTTCAGCTTGTTGTAGGTACCAACTAGAAATCTATTCTTTTTCAAATGAATCATAACATCATCTCCAACTTCAAAATGTTTATGTCTCCTTCTCTTGTCTACTCTTTGTTTATATTTCTGATTACTATCCTCCAAATTCTTTTTAACTTCATCATGTAAAGTTCTTATGTGATCTGCAAAATGATCAACTTCAACACTTCTTGTCTCAATAGGTAAATCTCTCATCTCTATGGTTCCCTTAGGATGAAATCTAGTAACAATATCAAATTATGTCCTCTTAGTGCTTCTATTCATAGAATTATTATATGCAAACTCAATTTGTGCCGAAATCAAATCCCAATTAGCAGGCTTCTCTCCAACTAAACATCTCAACAAGTTTCCCAAACTTCTATTCACAAATTTAGTCTATCTATCTGTCAGAGGGTGAAATGTAGAACTAAACTTCAAATAAGTATTCATCTTCTTCCAAAGTGTTCTCCAAAAGTAACTAGTAAACTTAGTATCTCTATCTGAAACAATAGATTTAGGCAAACCATGCAATCTTACCACTTCCTTGAAGAATAATTCAGCTACATGCAATGCATCAGATGTCTTCTTACAAGGTATGAAATGAGCCATCTTAGAAAATCTGTCAACCAATACCAAAATAGAATCATTATCTCTCTGAGTTCTAGGAAATCCAAGAACAAAGTCCATACTCACATCTTCCCAAGGTCTATCAGGTATAGACAAAGGTGTATACAATCCCAAATTCTGACTAGTTCCTTTTGCTACTTGACAAATTATGTAACCTTTAACCATTCTCTATACATCTCTATAAACCTGTGGCCAAAAGTATCTTTCTAAAATCAAATTCATAGTTTTATCAATCCCAAAATGTCCAGCAAGTCCACCACTATGTTTCTCCTTCATTATGTTCTCTCTCATAGATCCTCTAGGTATGCACAACTGAACTCCTTTAAGCAACATGTCTTCTTGAATGAAATAATCAGTCCACTTATCACTCACTATGTGTTCCTTACAAGCTTTCCAAGGTTCTACAAAATCAATGTTAGCCTCATACAAAAACTTCAAATCGTCAAAACCAAGTACCTCAACTCTCATCTCTTTTAGCAAACTTCTTCTTTGGCTCAAGGCATCAAGAACCTTATTTGACTATCCACTATTATGCTTCAATGAAAAGAAAATATTCTGTTCTTTCATTTCTTTTGTAAATGTTTTGTCATCAAACAGGCATGCTCTGACTATGGTGTAGTGAATTTCATCAAACTTGTCTATCAATGGCAATAATACTTGTTTCTTTCCATCCATCCAAATAGTATATTGATTCAATCTACCATTATGAAAATCTTTCCTATCATACTACCAAGGTCTACCCAAAAGAATATGACAACAATCCATAGGCATAATATCACACAAGACTACATCATGGTAATTCCCATTTTTTTAATTTAACAAGGCATTGTTAAATTACAAGTAGTTTATGCTCCTACTGGATCCAAGCAATATGGTAAGTCTTAGGATGTTTCAATCTCTGCAACTACAACTTGTTAACTAGCTCTTCAGATGCCAAATTATTAGAACTTCCACTATCAATGATTACCTTGCAACATTTGTCAGCAATCTTACATCTGGTTCTGAACAAACTTTTTCTCAAAATAGGTTCCTCATCAACTTCTTCATTCCACAAGATCCTTCTTAACATCAAGTTCTCACCATGTTCAAGTTTATTAGACATTTCCTCAACCTCTTCACAAGCCAAATTATTTCTACCATTACCTCTAGTCTTCTTTCCAGAGTTAGTACATTCAAAAGCTCTATGTCGTTCTTCACCACATTTGTAACAAGTACCTCTAAACCAAGATTTCTCTTCTCTTTTCCCATTATTGTTATTCCTAGAGTAACTAGTATAGCTACCTCTAGAGTAATTACCTCTTTTACTAGTAGGGTCATCTTCCCATCCTTTATCTTTTACTAAATTTTTAGATATACTACTTTCTCCATCAGATCTGCCTCTACTTCTCTAAAATCTGCCACCTCTTCCTCTTTGTCTTTGTTCATGTCTCTTTGCCAATCTCTCTTTTTCCTTCAAAGAAAATTGATATGCTTCTTCCACACTATCAATCTTCACATAACTAATCTCATCTTGAATAGATGTCCTTAGGCCATTCAGATATCTAGCCACCTTCTCAACTTCATCATCCACATGTCCAGATCTAATATCCAATTTGTAAAATTCCTCAGTATATTCTTTCACACTCATGTCCTTTTGTCTCAAATTTTTCATTTTTCTCATAAAACTAACTTGGTAATCAGCTAGAAGAAACTTCTTCTTCATCTTTCCAAGCATCTTCATCCATGTCTTGATCTTTTCTTTTCCTCTCTTATGTCTCTCAGTTTGCAAATGATCCCACCAAAGAGATGCATGACCTTTCAACTTTGTAACTGTTATCTTAACCTTCTTGTTATTAGGAGTACCTTCATACTCAAAGTATTTATCCATCTTAGAGATCCAATCAAAAAGTGTATCAGTCTCAAGTCTTCCATCATAGCAAGAAAGTTCAACTGCAGGTCTGGAGTTAGCCTTAAACAAAACTCTCAAAAGTCTTTCCTCATCTTGTTCAACTTAAGGTTCAGTATTAGGTGCTGATTCTTCTTCTTCATCATCACTAACATCTTCAAGATGAGCTCCTCTTCTCTAGGTTGTCTCTACAGCTTCAAGCCTAGTTGCAATCTATCTCAACATATCCATGATAGCACTATCATTTCCTCTACCATGAACCACCTTGATAATCAGGTTCTAGCAAGATCATAACCTTGTAAAAGTTATAGGTTAGATCTCAGATCCACCAACCTACAACCAAACCAATAAGGTTATCCATGATCCAATCCATAAGAAAGAACTAGCTCTGATACCACTTGACACAGGGGCAGGGTAGATACAAGTAGAATCAAGCATAATTGAGTCCACTTGAATCCAAAAACAAGCCCTGCTTAGAGTTACACAATGGATGCAATATAAAATCACATGAAAGAAATGAAATCACATTGGGTATGAGAAAATCAACTAGCAGCAACAATAGAGAATTATATTATTTCTTTCAACATGCCTAGCTGTGAGGCCTTCCGGGTTTCGGCCTTATACAATGAGAATTATGAAATTAAAATCACAGATTGCATCCTATCTTTGTCTCCAATGATATATATTTATAATCCTTCCTAGATCTCTCTCATCATGATTCTCTTGATGCCCTACTACATCAATCTAGACTCCTTATATAACCATCTAAGGCACAAGTCAGCCAATCAGGCATTTAATTACATTATAGGTCCAGTTTGGAAGATTTAAACCAAAACTAATGCTAGAATGAATATAAATTAATGAACCTTTGGATTTAGGTCCTCACATGACCCAAAAACATTCCTTTAACTGCACAAGGCCCCATTTGATCATATGTAAGTGTGCAAGAAGAAATACTACATGTTACTCCCAAAAACTAGTGAAAAATAAATCCCGCAGAAAAATGGGCATAACTTTTTACTCATAATGAATTAGGGATTTTTCTCTTGGGAAATGATAGTACTTTAGGTCCTCTAAAACTTATTAAGATTTCAAAGGCTGATTCCTTATGGATCAAGATCAGCACTATGAAAAATCAGCACCAAAACTGCAAGAAAATGTGGTTCCGAGGGTAAGGAAAACAACTATAACTTTGGAATAGTCCATCCAAACTTGATGTGCTCATAGGAGAAGGTTCCCAAATAGGTCCTCAGCATAATGTAAGCTTTGAACACCATGAAACCAACAAATACAAAAATAATAAAGAAAACAACAACAAACAGGTACATAAATTAGGAAATATTTTTGGTTGATGCAAGATTGCTCAATGGTTATGTTTTTGGTTGAGCTATTTTGTAACGGTTATTTTGACTAAGCTTGTGTTAACCAAGGTTAGCATGAGTTTTTCGAGATAGCTTTAGTCCACTTACAAATTTTGTATGGAGCATTTATGTGGCCCTAATTTCATTTTTTAGAATCTATAAAGTGGAAAGTTGTCATTCATTTCATTTCACCTAGCAAATTTAGATTTCTTTTAGAGTGATTTCAACCATGAGAAACCAATCTATCAAGTTGATTCCAAATCTCTATAGTGTGTTGTTGGAAAAAATCATCTACATGGTACTTAGGAGAAAATGGTACATACCAAGCAAACATTTCTTTCTGAAATTTTAAAATTTGAAATGGCAGTTTTCAATGTGAAATGGTAGTTTTCAATGTGAAGAAACAAGGGATGGAAGTTTTCAATGTGAAATTGGTAAGGAATGAGGTCTGCAAGCCACGAATCTTTAAGACAATTTCAGAGTCCACAATTAAAGGAGATTTGGACAGACCCCTATCTTCAATCTTGGAAAATGTACTGATGATGAACGACATTAGGTCATGCTATATGTGCAAAATTGGTGAAATCGAAGATTACAAGATTAGGGAGGTGTATGACAAGTTATGTGTTAATAGAGTGTTGAAGCCAGAGTATAAATCAGTTTTCGAGAAAGGGTTAGTGCATGCCTTGGATTTCTCATAGAATTTTAAGGTTGAATGCATAAAAATTGTGTTGAGTCAAGTACATGACATGCAACTATGGCTGGAAGATGGACCCGTGAAGATAACGAAGGAAATGATCCAACAAGTCACTGGTTACCCTTCGATTCAAGGAAAATGAACAATGAAGTGTTCAAGAAAAGAGGAAATACATGCAAACACACAAGTTATATGGAAAAAATGAGGAATGACGATCTCTACCATTATAGATCTAGAAATTGATTTTGTTGTTAGGGTTATCTCGTACAAGTTCTATCAATCCATTCGATTGGATAGTCTCCCCTATATAGCAATGGACCGGGCATGGAAAATCATTAAGAAAGGGCACACATATGATCTTGCCAAGCTCCATCTGACTTAGCTTCTCAAGAATCTGAACTCAATCTAGTCTGCAAAGAACTCAATGTGTAAGTTTGGCTCTTTGCTAATCTGTCTATTCTTTTATGTAAAGAAGAATTTTCCTACTCATGGAGGTGTGATATGGGATAAGAAGAAACCCATTACTATAAAAATTAGTGATTTCATAGGTTAGATAGGAGATAGTTTTAATGGAGTAATGGACAATTATTTTTTTGAGTTTAAGAAGAAAATGAGGAAGAGTAGAATCCCTATGTCATTAGTTGAGAAGTATAGTAATGATATATGATTTCTAGTTGACACAGATTTCACATATGCACAAGAAATCCTTCCTAGGGGTTCATGGCTCATGCCACTACCCTATGAAATTAATATAGATGAAGCTACTACTACCATCACAACCCTCTTAGGTGAAGAAATTTTTAGCAAGGCACCCTACTTTGGGACATATGAGGAAGCCAAATCAAAAATCTCTTTGGGTTTAACTACTACAACCCTCGAGAGGAAGAGAAAGAAGATAGTAAAGAATGTAGAGAAGTATGTGAAAGAATCAGACAAGGGTGCTCCACTAGATTTAACCCAAGGTTTGGGAGAAGATGATCCAAGTGAATCTAGTGATAGTGAAGAAGAAGAAGAAACTGAAATAGAAGAGAAGAAAGGAAAGAAACCAATAATTGTCGAGTCCCCAACCAAGAAAAGAATACTAAAACCTAGATTGTCTTTGAAACCTATGTTGAGGCCTAGAACAAGGGGAGAAACTACTTAAACTCCTAAGGTATCCCTTGCATCCAGCAAGTGAAAACCTACACAACATAAGGAAGTGCTAAGTAAGGGAAGCAAAAGGCCTAGAAGGAAACTTGTATTGGTACAAGGAGATGATGAGGAAACCAAAAGTGATGAACAGGTGAAGAAGAAGATTAAAATCCAAGATGTTAAATCTACCATGGATGAAATATGCCATAAGATCAAAAACTCTACAAGAGTGGATGACTTGAAAGAGTTAAAGTTTTGAAGTTTGAGTATAGGAGAGAAAGAGAAAGTTGAAGATGTCATTCTTGAAATGCTTTGAACTTTCAAGATGTTACCCATTCAGTTGGAGAATTGAATCCCAAAGGAGCTGAGCAACATGGTTGCACAAAAATAGGAATAGGCCCTAAATACTAAAAAACAAATAAGAGAGAGCACTTTAGCACAAGTGAAGTCAAGTCTCACCCCTACCAATATCAAAAAAATTGTGGAGAAATACCATGCCAAATTTGATCCTAAGCTTAGAGCTTATCTGATCCTTCAACACAAGGTTGAGGATGTAGTATAGGAAAGTGTCAAGATTTGGAAGATAGTATATGGATTGTTGATTGATAAAGATGAAGGTGCTAGTACATCTAAGGATGTCGAGCCTAAAATAAAACAAAGTGTAATGGAATCACCCATTCTGGAGATAGAAGCTCCCAAGGTAGAGGAAATTTGGAAGGATCCTGAAGTGCACATTGTAGATATGACAGAGGATACACCAGTAAGGAATCTGGTATTAACTAAGGAAGACATAAAGGCCGAGACAACTAAAGACAAATCTTTTCCAGGTAGTAACCTAGTACTTTTGCAAGTCAAAGCTTATCTAGAAATTGATGTGACACCAACTAGTAACATTACCCCCATTAAATCTGAAGTTGTTATAGTTGATTTGTTAGCTAGTACTAGTATTACCAAGGAACCAAAGAAGCTAGCACCAGTTATTCAAACAACATCTATCGAGGGGATTCACCAGGAAAAGGAGGAGAAGTCAGAAGAAAAAGCTACTAGTCCTCATGAGGAGGATAAGGGAACTAAGGGAAAACAAGGAAAATTCAAAGTTGCTGAGGTACATGAGCCTACAGAACAAGAAGCAATAAAAGCTCTTGTACAGATGTCAAGTGGGAGCACACTGAAGAAAGAACACAAGTAGAAAATGGAAGTCTTCTCACCTGAGGTAACCATTGATTAGGTTATTACTATTCCTAAATGGGATATTGATAACTTATCTTATGAGAAAATACAAATATTGAAAGATCTATTATCAAGGAAATTTTGACAGGAAGAACTAAGAAGAGAACATCAGCAGAAACAAGTTCTGTATGAAATCAAAGACATATTTAATGATGTTTATGAATTATCAGATGTAAATAGTTCCGCTCTCCCATATTGGAACAACTTGTACATATTCTTCAAAAGGTAAATAATGATGCATGTAGCACTAGTGATAAATTGTTTGAGTGGTCAAAAAGAAAGTTTGAGACCAAAATGCTGGAGAAAGTATCTACCAAGATTGCAGTTAAATAGGTCGCACTTTCTACTTTGGTAGCAGAGACCAAATACGTCATTTTAAATGCAAACTCTTTGCTCACCAAACTATGTAATATTGAATATTTTACTGAGGAAAACCAATTTTGATTGAACAACTGTAGCAAGAACTTAAATCCACAAGTCATTCTTTAAGTGTTGATCCAGAACATAGTTCCAATCATTATGTCAAGATAATGCATACTCAAAGGAAGATAGCCGAGATGATGGCTAATGATAGGAAGATTAGATCTTGCCTACTTTCTATGAAAAAAATTTTAACACCTTACCTGGAGGCATTACAAAGAAACTTGGTCAAGGCTAAGTAATTAACTCAAAGGGTTTCGAATTTGTCTACTATCGAGAGCTTAATCAATCTAGCTACCGAGCTAGAAGTGTAGTCTGAAGTGTTAACTATTGTTGTTGGAGGATGGGAAACTACACTACACATGGTTATGATGCTTCACAAACCATTTTTGGAGAATCATTTTGAGATCCCCACTCTAGATGACATTCTTCATGTCAAAGTCAAGGGGGAAGTAAAATCATGACATGACACAAAGGGAGGTAACAAATTTTTGACAATTTTTGCATGTATATATCTCAGGGGGAGTATTTTTACTTATACTACATATTTTTTTAAAGGGAGATGTTGTCATGACAAAGTGGTTTTGCCACTAATGTCAAAGGGGGAGACTGTAGATCTCTATATTTTTTTTACTATAAGTGACTCGCACTTAGTCATATATCTAGGCAATGATGGTCGGTCATCACTGCAATCGAGTCATTATGTAAAGGCTGAGCTATGTAACGTTTACTTACCGAGTAGTAGTACTACTGAGTAAACTTATGGTCAGTATATATTTTTGTAGTATACCGAGTCTAGTTTTTTTAATTTCTATATGCAATGATTACTGAGTGCCAGAGTTATCAACATATGCCAAGTACAGTGAATGTTGAGTATCAGAAACTACATTTGCCAAGTTAGCCAAAGAATAACATAAGAGTTTGTTTTGGCATAGTGATCGAGGTAAATAGTTTTGGCTAACATCCATGTTTTGTATTTTGTCTATTGAGATAATTACGGAGGTAATTACAAATCTACTTAGTAATCATTGATCCCTATGCAATACCTAGAGCTAATCAGATATTAATAAGACTTAAGTGGAAAAAGGAATTAATCTAAGCCGTAGATCTTGAATCAGTAAAAATTTTTGTTGATTATATAAGCTAAAGATCTAAACCCTAAAATGTAGTAGCAAGGTATAGCGAATGTGAAGGAAATAAGAAGATAGGTATGATTCATATAAGAGAAGTATTCAGAGATAGAGTTCATTGACCGAGCTAAGCAATGAAAGCACAGAAAAGAGATAGATCTAATAGATTAGATCAACATCACACAGTAAAGAGAAGATTTATTATCTGCATATAGTGCAAACTGAAAGATCAGGTACCAAGACATTCTGTAATGTCCCCTTATTGGCTAGGTCTAGAAATAGGGACAATTACTATGTAAATTTAATAATGATAACAAAGGATCTAGTTTGAGAGGATAATATCCTTTGATGAACAATATGTGGGTAAGATATGGATCACCATCAATTATGTTTATCCAAATTGATTTGTATTTTTTATTTAATATGCTAGTCTACTCTTACTCACAATGGAAATGAGTTATGAGCTATGATTGCTATTCCTAAATTAATCTTTGAATGTATGCAATGAGTAGCTGGGAAGATTGATTATAGCAATCAAATTATTATCTCACATATGATGTTCTGACTCTTGTAATTAGTGATCTGCAGTATTGTCATCTAATGACATAGTTTCTATCCCCAATATGGAATTACTGACTTTCAACAATATCAATAACGATGTAACTGATATCAATGAAATATGCTGGCTGCAATGATGATGTCACTATTATGTTTTCAAACTTCTACAACTAAAATATATTGGTGATGCAATTTCTCGATAATAAGAGATGTAAAATATATGATAAAGAATAGGCTAGGTTCTCCCCTATTTTATACCTTGTAGACCAAATAGTTGCATCTTCTAACTTGAAGATCACACCCTTTCCTTAAATTGCTTCTCTTTGTACCGGTATATTATCACATCTATCCATAATTGATTTGTTATTACTTTTAAATTGCACATGTACACTAATTGCTGCTAATAATGACAGTTGTTATTGTTCTAAATCCCTGGTATTAATTATCGATTCTCAATCTTCTTATCAAACTGCCCTTATCCACCGATAATGGTGTAATCATTGACACAAATTAATATAATCGATGTAGAATAATTCCCGGTTCAAGCATTATACTTGGTTGCCTCGACGGTAGTTGATTATGTTTGGTGTTTAACCATTGTTAGTCCTCGAACTATGCACGGTACTCTATCCATTACAAATCAATATGGTATATTCAATAGATGCTCATGGTGACGGCTTTAAGGGAGTCTCATGTCCATACAAAACTCTCCGCTAATGGTAATGGTAATTAAATATTAATCCCTGATACCATCGTGATTTCCATAAACACAATTTCTGACATTAATTCTTCCCTTTATCGATTAGATATGATATTGACCTTTGCTTGCAACTATTTCAACAGTGTATTTAAAGATAAGCAGACGTCTGTAATAAATGATGCAAAGCACATAATTTCTTAGCTGCATTGACTATGTCTATATGGAATTATCATTGCTTATGCCTGTGTAGACTTAGGTTGTCGGATATGTCGACTTAGTTTAATATTATTCCCTTAATATTTAATATCATATTATATTACTATGTTAAGATTTATATTATGATATTTATTATATTATTTTATTAGTATTTGTTATAACTATATTATTATTTTAATATATTATTATATTTATAAATTATATTAATATTTTAATAATATATTATTAATAATAGATTTACTATTATTAGTTTATTAACATTTGAGTTATTATTATTTTTCTTTAATTTATTAATTTATTTTATATTATAATATTTAATATTTTAATCTTATAGTCATTTATTTTTACTAGGTTCCTTTTCAAAATGGGTCATGACATGACCGCCCTTCCTGAAATTGCTTGTCCTCAAGCAATGTGAACCTTTGGTGTGAATGGTGTTGCTATACAACTTGGATATCTAGTTTGAACTTACAAATTGCTTCATATCTCCTTATTTATTCTAAGAGTTAAATAATGAACATACACAATAGAAATATAAGTATAAACTTGGATGCATAAAGACACAAAGAAGACACAACGTATACACATTAATGCATGAAGACACGAAGCAAACACGATGCAGACACATAAAACACATTTTCTTGATTAAACCCTACAATTTACAATTTGCAATGAGATAGGGTTAGGGAAATTGTTTACCAAATTTACTTCTCCTTTATGATGTTGATTATGAACCCTGCAACCACAAGTGATCATAAGTACATACATATGTATATATAAGATTCAAAGAAAAGTTGAGTCATGATAAATAAGTTCAAACGAATCCCATACTAAGCCCAAGAGTAGAACTTTGGCCCCCTTGGCCTCAGTGGTAGGTGTTAGGCATCCACATGAGGTGGTCTACTTAGCAGATTGTTTGTTTTTCTTATCTATTTATGCCTCATCTCTTTTTCTTTAGAAAATAACAAGGTGCTCTTAGCATCTTTCCCTTAACTAGTACTACAATAGGGTGCCCTATCCATTCTCCCTTATCACAAAGTAGTAGGGTGCCTTCATAGCGGTTCTCCCTTAACTACTATTGCAATAAGGTGCCCTAGTGATTCTCCCTTGATTGCAGACTCCATAGGAAAGGTACTTGCAATAGGGTGCCCTAGCGGTTCTCCCTTAATCGCATAGCAGTAGGCTTCCCTCTTAGTGGTTCACCTTTAACTGCCATTGCAATAGGGTGCCCTAGCAATTCTCCCTTAATTGCAGCCTTCATTTTCCTCTTTTTAGTTAACTCATATGTTAAATATTTTAATCAGATTACATAAATAGAGATTAATCATTATTTCTAGATTACCAATTAAGACAAATTTCTAAGTTGTTATAACTAGAGTTGAACTTCCTTGAAGCTCCATTGGCTTTCTCCTCCATTCATCGATTGAATGTTGTTGAGGTTCCCTTGATCATATTTCATTTTCTTAGGGGGTGTTCCTTCTATCTTTGTGTCGAGTGTTGCTTCTATTCTATGAACTTGACTTCTATTTCTGCACTTATGCCCTAGTTCCCATGATTCTTTGCATCTAAAACATAAATTTTTTCTTCTTAAGTCTTCTCATTGTTTTTGAGCTTTATCATCTTGGCATACATGTCCGCGATCAAAGTTCTCATTGCAGTGAAAGCATTTTCTTTTTGGGAATCCTTGCTTATGTTTTTCTTCCTGCCCATGGAATTGTTTTCTATGGTTTCTTGAGGATTTACTACTTGATGATGAAACTTCTAGTCTCAAAGCAATTTCAATGGCATCATCAAGAGATGCTGGTTTGAGAGCACTAACCAAACCTCTTAGTGAATCTTTTAATCCTTCCATGAACAAGTATGTTAGTCTGTTGTCATCTACTCCTGAAACTCGAACTCAGAGTTTTTGGAACTCAAAAATATACCCTTCAATTGATCCTTGTTGCTTGATTTGTGTCAACTTTTTAAAGTCTTCTTGGGGATGTCTTCTATCAAATCTTTTGATAAGCCTTCGTGCAAATTCTTCATAGGATGTTACGTTTTGATGACCCTGGGTGTGGATTCCATGGTACCACCATTTGTATGCTATGCCTTCTAAGTGGAGGATGGAAAATTGGAGTGCATCATCCTCTGTCATTGGACTAAGGGTAAGGTAAGTATTTAACTTTTGTAGCCAACCATGTGCAGTAATTTTTCCAGACCCATCAAAATTTAGGAGTGTTACTTTATTCACCTTGTTTTTAAGCTCTTTATTTTGAGGTCTCCTTTCTCTCCTAGGTGCTTCATGTCTGTTAGCTTCACAAAATTCTCTAAAAGTTACCAATTCTCTAATTTCCGGCTCAAGGCTTGCATAAGCTCTAGCATTCTCAATGGCATTATTGGTTGCTTGTCCCACTCCTTCCTCCATCGAGGTATCCTCTCTAGGTAAAAAGGGAGGTTTGGGCACCCTAGATGATGAAGCTCCATTATTTTTTGAGTGATTTGAGCTTATGTCTCTCCCACTATAATTATTGTTCTTTAGGTTGTTTATGGAATTTCCCATGTTTTGCAATGCTTGGAGAAGTGCTTGGTTTGACCTCTCTATTTGATCCGCTAAGGTTTGGTTGGTTTGTTCCATGATATTCCTAAGTTCATTAGATAATTGTTCAGCCATGGCAATACTACCTCTAGTTTGCATGAACTTTATTTTCACAGGATGGCAGGATTATGCTCTGATACCACTTGTAATGTCCCCTTATTGGCTAGGTCTAGAAACAGGGACAATTACTATGTAAATTTAATAATGAGAACAAAGGATATAGTTTGAGAGGATAATATCCTTTGATGAACAATATGTGGATAAGATATGGATCACCATCAATTATGTTTATCCAAATTGATTTGTATTTTTTATTTCATATGCTAGTCTACTCTTACTCACAATGGAAATGAGTTATGAGCTATGATTGCTATTCCTAAATTAATCTTTGAATGTATGCAACGAATAGCTGGGAAGATTGATTATAGCAATCAAATTATTATCTCACATATGATGTTCCGACTCTTGTAATTAGTGATCTGTAGTATTGTCATCTAATGACAGAGTTTCTATCCCCAATATGGAATTACTGACTTTCAACAATATCAATAATGATGTAATTGATATCAATGAAATATGCTGGCAGCAATGATGATGTCACTGTTATGTTTTCAAACTTCTACAACTAAAATATATTGGTGATGCAATTTCTCAATAATAAGAGATGTAAAATATATGATAAAGAATAGGCTAGGTTCTCCCCTATTTTATACCTTGTAGACCAAATAGTTACATCTTCTAACTTGAAGATCACACCCTTTCCTTAAATTGCTTCTCTTTGTACCGGTATATTATCACATCTATCCATAATTGATTTGTTATTACTTTTAAATTGCACATGTACACTAATTGCTGCTAATAATGATAGTTGTTATTGTTCTAAATCCTTGGTATTAATTATCGATTCTCAATCTTCTTATCAAACTGCCCTTATCCACCGATAATGGTGTAATCATTGATGCATCTTAATATAATCGATGCAGAATAATTCTTGGTTCAAGCATTATACTTGGTTGCCTCGATGGTAGTTGATTATGTTTGGTGTTTAACCATTGTTAGTCCTCGAACTATGCACGGTACTCTGTCCATTACAAATCAATATGGTATATTCAATAGATGCTCATGGCGACGGCTTTAAGGGAGTCTCATGTCCATACAAAACTCTCCGCTAATGGTAATGGTAATTAAATATTAATCCCTGATACCATCGTGACTTCCATAAACATAATTGCCGACATTAATTCTTCCCTTTATTGATTAGATATGATATTGACCTTTGCTTGCAACTATTTCAATAGTGTATTTAAAGATAAGCAGACGTCTGTAATAAATGATGCAAAGCACATAATTTCTTATCCGCATTGACTACATCTATATGGAATTATCATTGCTTATGCCTGTGTAGACTTAGGTTGTTGGATATGTCGACTTAGTTTAATATTATTCCCTTAATATTTTATATCATATTATATTACTATGTTAAGATTTATATTATGATATTTATTATATTATTTTATTAGTATTTGTTATAACTATATTATTATTTTAATATATTATTATATTTATAAATTATATTAATATTTTAATAATATATTATTAATAATAGATTTACTATTATTAGTTTATTAACATTTGAGTTATTATTATTTTTCTTTAATTTATTAATTTATTTTATATTATAATATTTAATATTTTAATCTTATAGTCATTTATTTTTACTAAGTTCCATTTCAAAATGGGTCATGACACATTCTAACCAGTGTATTGGGGTAAATCTCTTAACTGAGTAGTCCTAATTGTAAGTTTCAAATCCTTTTACAAGGTAGACTATATAAGTCTTTTAGATTTTAACAAAGAAGACCCCTCATAGGGTAGATCAAGTTTTGATCAAATTTTGTAAGCCCTAACAATTAAATTTATTATTGCAGTAGTGAAGATTTGTGGGTGTCATGCCCACCCCAGTTTTACCTTTCAAGGGTTTTCAGGTAACCAAAATCTCTATGTTTTGAATGTATTCATGGATAATAATTAGTTTATTAATCATTTGACTATGTTCAAGTATTGATGATGCTATGAAATTTTTTTATTTATGTGAGAATGGTTTAGTAGGTGATTTCTGATTCACCCTCTCCCCCCTCAGTATCACATTTCCCAATTATATTTCAAACAGTTTTGAGGTCCCTTCAAAACTTGTTTTTATCATAGTGTGTGTTCACTAGAATGTAATGTATAAAATATGGTGTGTGGGAAAAGTAAGATCTTCTTAATGCCAAATTCCCAAAGCAAAGATCCAAATTGCTCAACCAAAAGAAAATAGTTAATGCATAACCGAATCAATGGATGAAGAATATGAAGAAAGGATAAAACCTTATATTCTATTATGGAAAGGAAACATAGAAATATTAATTGAATTGAAGACAAGTACTAACCTCAAAATATGACAGATCTAGAAAATACTATTTTCTAGTGTCTATACCTAGTTTCAAGAAATTCTACAACTGGATCTAGCTTGGAAATACATAAATAATGAAAACCTAGAAACCTTCTATTGTTCTGAGAAAGGTTGACCTTGACCTAAAATAGGGGCAAGATCTTACCCCAAGGCACAATCTTACCCCTAAAAGTTGACCTTGACCTACACTATTCTGACGAAAATTCTATTCGTGAATCCTAAAAGTTCTGCGAAAAGGGTACTCATATCTAATTTTTGATTCATTGTCTCACACCTATGCCTGCAAGAAAAAGGGTTTCTATTTGTTGGCTAAGGGGTTTGCCTTGGTCAAACTATTAGGAATAGGAACATTGAGGAGGGGGGGGGGGGGTTGTGAACTAGTGTTTTATATATTAATACTTTTCCTTTACTCTTGAATCTTAACTTAGTTTCTTATGTATTGAAATCAATATCAATTCAAGTAAGATAAAAAACCACAACACATAACACCAAATATGATTATGGGGAAACCCAAATAAGTGAAAACCCCAGTAGGAATTGACACCCACTAAGAACTGCACTAGTGTTTTATGATCGCTATTAGAAGATCTTGCGACCCTGTTAGGAGTTGTTCTTTACAATACTTTTAGTACAGTGACCTAGTCAAGGGTCACAACCTATTAGGAGTCTTTTACAATTAACCTTGTTAGGGGTGGAGATACACTTTCCTAATGCTCACTGCTCAATTGTTGAAGGCTACAACTTTGTAGATCTCAAATACACACTATATTTGCAAGGTGAATTGTTGTTGTGACACAGCTTCTTTGATGAGTTCCTTTTGTGCACTTATGCTTTAGCCTCTTGTAAAGCACTAAAACATACTAAATAATCTTTGCATACCTCTACTTTTCTCTTACCTATTTTTATATCTCATGCCATACTTAATTACAAGGGCACATGTCTTATTTATCTATGCATACAAAACTTTTCCTTACATCAGCCTATAACTAATTACATACAATGCTTCCACTTGAATCAGATCAAGCATGTTTACATATTATCATATTAACATGTCTATGACCTAAATACAATAGGAACATATCCTTTACAAAATAATATTACAAGTGTTAAAAAAGTACAAACAGTAAGCCTTGTACTCTATTTTTTTTTGCCACTTACTGACTATGACTCTTCAACTGGTTGTATCTTCATCATACTAACTCATCTGATCATGCTCTCTTAGAATTAGCATGATTACATATCCACAAGCTTATCTTCAAGGTCACATATCATAACTCAGTCAGACGCATGTGCGTTGATGCTCTATTCACTTGGTACTCTGTTAACTGTCTAGTCTTTCTCACTTAACCAAATTCTGATGTTCTAATTGCTTTCACTGACTCCATAGTATCATATGACTTTGTTTCCATAATGAAAAAATAATCATAGTCATATATATCAGTATACTCAACTTTCCAACAATCTCCCCCTTTGTCATTAATGGAAACAAAGGAATATGGCCAGGTTACTAGCTGTATCTTTATATAAAATTTCTAATACATAATCTAACTTATATCTCACCTTTCACTATGTACTATACTCCCCTTTACATCACATACAAAACTCCATATTCTCTCTTCTATATTCTATACTCCCACTTTGGCATTAATGACAAAGGTGCTTCAAAAATTATATCCACAAGTACTTACATAGCTAATACATTCGGGTAGGCTATCTGAAGATTTGCAATCTCATTCTGCTAGAACTTCTTCAATGTGTCTATTGTTTGGAGATGGGCACACAAAGCATATGTCAAATTTTCCATCTTCTCCAAATCTAAACTAGGACCTTGATCATATTTCACCATAGTGGCATCAATCTCCTTGATGTTTTGGTTCAATACATCTAATGAGGGCTCAAGAGCATTTATTAGTTGTGTTTTCCTTGCCCTTATCTTGGACATTTCCTTCTCTGCCTTTTGTATTTCATCAAGTTGTCCTTGGTACACATTGTTACACTTTTTTATAGTAGAGGAAGGATCTTCTACTAATTTCCACACTACTTCTATCATAGCTTCTTCTTCCTGGATTTTCTTGTAGAGATCTACAGTCAGCTTGCCTTGGTTCATGCAATCTACTATGATTTTATTTCATTTTGTTCCAATTTCTTTTAATGAAGCTTGACCAATCTTCAGAGAGTTAAGGTCAAGTGCAAAATATTTAGTTAGCTCATTCAATCTCTTCTTGAGATACTTTCCTTCAGCTACTTTGGTTGCTGATTCTTCCAGGCTAGAAAAGTTAGTTTTGAAGTTTGTTAAAATGGTACTAACATCATCCATAGAATGCACCTTTGTCACCTTCTTCTCTTCTGGTAGTATACTATTCAGGATATTGACTAATTCAACAAATAGATTGTTTTTCATCACTTGTTTCTCCTTAGCCTTCTCCATTGCAAGGACACTAATCCTGACCAAGTCTTCTTCTCCCCATGAATCCAAGCTTGTAGTATTAGGAGTCAAACTTGACAATAATGATGTTGATGGCATATGAGTGATAGGTGTGTTGTCCATCACTTCTATCTTTATCCTTATTGTTGGTTCTTTTTCCTTCTCCTCTTCTTCTTCTTTCTCCTCTTCTTTACCTGTTAGATCCGCAATCATCACTTCTTCTTGCCACTTAGGTGAATTATCACCATGTAGTATTTCTACCTCTTGTGTACTCACAAAGGCTTCCTCAAATTTGTCCAAGTCTTTTTCAGTGGCCTCCATTGATATCTCCACATTGTCAATCATTATTGTGTCATCTTTTTGTGTTCCGAGCATGGGCACAGACTTTACTTCATCTGTAGACATTGTCACTGAGGGTATTGATTCATGCAGACCTACTCCTGGTGCATTTGTGATCTTTGATTCCTTGTCTTTCTTAGAGGGCACTTGATTTGTGGGCATGGTAGATGGATACACATGTCTGTTTAAGAAAAATTTCTCTAATGCTTTCTTAGTTTCTTTTTCTACCAACTCATAGTCTTTATCCATTATTTATAGAGTTCTTAGTTTTGTTCTTAGGTGCGGCTTCACCAGATCCAACAATAGTGTTTTCTCTTCTAATGAGCATACATAGAGGCTTTCATCTAAAATTATTTTCCTTATTTTGAGGTCTTCCTCAATAGCCCATCTCTTTAAGAATTCCAAAATGTTCCATAATTTGTTCATAATGACTATTTTAAGTTCCAAGAATGTCTTCTTGAACTTAATCATATATTTTATTATCATACCATGGATCTCTGACTTATCAATCTCATTATACATATCAAATAATTTCCTTATCTAATCAATTCTTTCTCCATCAACTATCCCAATGTTCAATACTTGAATAATTTGTATAAAACCTACCTTGGGAGGTTCTTGAGTGTTCCATCTTGAATTTCTAGTTGTCCTATAGGATGGATGGCTTGCACTAGTTTCCTTCTTCCTCTTTGGCATATTTCTATACTTAGGAGATGATTTGGACTCTACATCAACTATATCTAAGGGTGCAAGTGTGTTCTTAGTAGTTTTTCTATTCTTTTCCTTAGGATCATGTAATTTCTCATCTTTTGCTCCATGAGTGGGTGTGCTATAAAGCCGCATTGCAATCATGGCTTCCCTTTCCTTATCTAGATCAGCTTGAGTCACACCATGAATCTTCATTATTTCTAAGGTAATTTTGGAAGCTTTCCTATTGGTTGTAGCACTGTTAAGAACTTCATCAACTTCCCTTGTCTTTTCTTCATAGGTACCCCATCTAGGCTCATTGGGATCCTTTGGTGCTTTAAGGAGGACTTTTTCATATGCCTCTAAGATGTGCTTCTCCACTTCATACCCAAGTGGATGAATCCACTTGGTCCTTGGTTCCACTACTTTCATACAACTGGTATTTGTATCCACCATAAAATATATACTATCTTTGTACTTCTCAATAATGCTTTCAGGTATCCTATACCTCATCTGCATTCTTATCCTAAAAGTTTTAAACTCTAAATCTATATAATCCTTTAGTGTACCTTAGTTGATGCCTTAAGAGATATTTGTGGCATTGTAGGTAAGATTTTGTCTAGGTATAATTATAATACTTTCCCAGCTATATAAAATTACATATAGATTATCAAAGACCCAAACCTAAATATCTTGGTCTTGTCATGCTTGATTACCCTGATGTTGTCCATCAACTATGTGCGCAAGATCTCACACAAGTTGAATTATCCTTTCTCTTTTACAATCTTGATGGCTGCTAGAATAGTGGGTACAGACACACTATCGACCCTGTTGGCATGTTGGAACTTGTATCTAAGTATCATGGACATCAATTTGATGTTTTTCTCCTCAATTGGCTCAATTGTCATGTTGTGCTTATCACTGTGATATTTTTAGGCTTGTTCAACCAAATTTATAACATCCTTTCTAGTGGGAAGGATGGTGTCAGTCTTTGGTAATTTGGTCATTTCATGGATTAGGTCTAAGGTGATGTAGATTGGAACTTCACCTATCTACTATAGGTCATCATGAATTCTGCTCAATAGAATCTTGATCAATTTAGATTCACAAAACTCATAAGACGTAGCATACTCTATAATGGGGTAGCCTTCCAACTGCATGAACTCATCAATGAATGTTTTGTCTGGTTTGATCATGGTTTCCATGTGCACCTTGATTCTATCCAGTCCTACTTGTTCCTTTTTGTAGAAGATGTATGCATGTTTATCTTCTACGTGCATAATGCCCATTGGGGTTCTAGAAAAGGCTCCTTCTAGGTCATCTAAGGTGGACTTGAAGGGATTCCTCATAAACACATATCTTTTTTCTTTCAGCAACATCAAATACAATTGGTGTATCCATGCCTTAATTGAATTCTATTGATGGTATAGACTGTTGTATTGACCGCATCTCTCCAATAGGTATGTCAAACTTTTCCTTCTATCATAATGGTGCACACTATATCAAGAATGATCCTATTCCTTCTCTCTAAAATTCCATTCTGCTGAGGGGTTCTAGGTGAACTTAACTATCTCTTTATGCCATGTTATTTTTAGTACTCATAGAATCTGTTAGAAGTCTTTTCTCCTCCTCTATCTAATCTCAAACATTTTATTTTTAGTCCAGATTCATTCTCAACCTTAGCTTTGAATATTTTTAACTTCTCAAAAGCTTTTGACTTATCTTTTAAGAACACAACCCACATCATCCTAGTATAATCATCAACAAACAAAATGAAATACCTTTCACCATAGTATGATCTTGTTTGAGTTGGACCACATAGGTTTGTATGAATTAGATTCAACTTGTTCTTTGCTAAATTCTACTTACTCCTAAAGGAATTTCTCACATTCTTTCCCATCACACATTCCCTACATAGTATCAACTAGCTTTGCTATGTTAGGTAGATCTCTTACTGCCTTAACATTGCTTATCTTTACTATGTTATCAAAATTAATATGACATAGTCTTTTATGCCATAACCAATTGTCATCAACTTTAGGAACAAAAAAAAATTGCTTCTGAATTGAGTTGAAAAACATTACCTCTTGTCTTTGAGCCTGATGAAATCATAACACCATCCTTTTGTTAATGATGCATTTCTCATCTTTTAACTCCAACTGATAGCCTTTTCCAAGTAGTTGTCCAACACAAAAAAGGTTATGTTTCAAACCATCAACATAAAGAACATCATCTGTACTGTTCTTTCCATCTAGAATGATGGCTCCTCTACCAACTATAGGTTTAGGAGCATTGTGTCCAAATCTAACCATAACACCATTGTATTTTTCCAAATGAACAAACCTCCCTTTATCACATGTCATGTGATGTGAAAAACCACTATCTATAATCCAATCCATCCTTATGTCATCTTGTGAAATCAATGCAAGCTCTTGATTCTCTTTCTTATCTTCATGAGCTATCTTATTATTCATTTTGTATATAATAGAAATGAATCCAATTTATTCTTCACCAAATTCTTCATCTGAAACTCCATCTCCAGCATAGTAGCATTCCTTGGAATACTTAGGCTTGTAATCCTTTTTAAACTTTCTAGCTCTAGTGGGACACTTAGATGCAAAGTCACCAATCTTATTACATGAAAAACACTTAAATGGTAATTCACCTTCATATTTTCCTTTTCCTTTCTTTTATCTTTTGGAAATCATAGCAATAAAATCATCTAATGTTTTCTCTTCATCATCATCATCAAATTATGAAAAGTGTTTGCATATTTCTTACCATGAACTGTTGCTTTGAAAGTTGTCTCACTCTTTGGTTCTATCTTCAATCTTGAAATCTTAAAAGTTGAGATTTTGCTGATCAAGGTCTTTCTCTTGAAATTTGATGTAAGCTACATGGTCTCATCAAGGATGTTGATCTTGCTTTCATATTCTAGAGTAAGAGTAGTCATCAACTTGTCCATAATATCTTTTTCTGAGATCTCTTTACCATTGTTCCTGCTTCCATCAACTGCTTCATTAATCCTCTGATTGTAAGTTCTAATATTTTTTTTAGGAAAAATCTCTAATGCATTTTATCTTTTCTTCCATGTCTTTTTGTGCACATCCTTTGCTTGTTTGTCTCTTTTAAATATGTCTTCTAGGTGCTTCCATATTTTGTGGGTTGTATCTATCTTTTTTACTTCTGAAAATTCACCATTAGATAGGGCACTCATAAGGGCTTCTTTAGAAATACCATTCTGATGAAACAATTCCTTTTGTTTGTCAGTAGCATCATCCTTTTCAAGGTCTTCTAAAGTAGGAATCTTGTCTTCTTTGATAGTTACATTAAAAACATCAAAAGTAATGCACTGCAAATGGGTCACCATCTTGTTCTTGCAATCAAGATAATTCTCTCTATTGAAATTAGGACTTTGTTTCCTAAAGTACACCATCTGATCAACCTAAAGTTGTTAAACTTTCTCTCCATGGCACTTGGCTCTAATACCAATTGTTAGGAATAGTCCCAAGAGATAACTGAGAAGGGGGGGTGAATCAGTTATCTACAAGATTCAATTCTTTATCCAATTAAGTATACTTAAACATAAAGCATAAACACAATGAAAGAGCACATGAACACAACACAAATATTTTTGTCATGAGGAAACCCAAATAGGTAAAAACCCAAGTGGGACTTGATACCCTCTAAAATTCTATACTAGTGTATAATGATCTTTGTTAGAAGATCCTTTACCCTGTTAGGAGTAGCTTTACAATATATTAAGTATAATAGACCTGGTCAAGGGTCAGACCCTGTTAGGAGTCTTTTATAATTTTCCATGTTAGGGGAGAGGATGCACTATCTGAGAGCTCACTGCTCAAATGGGTGAAGGCTACAACCTTTTGAATAAAAGATACACACTATATCTAGATCTTGGTAAATTGCACTTTGACCTGATGTCTGGATCAATTCCAATGAATAGCTCAAGTACTTTACTTGGTCACATAGACCTTCTTCTGATGGATCAACACTCCACACACTCTGCTCTACTCTACTTAATCCACTATGAACCACACTTCGACAATCACAAATGACTACCTATAAATATCTTTCCTCCAAATGATATAATTAGGTTGGCCTATTAGAACCACCTTGAAATCATATTAGAAAAACCATAACAAAATCTAATAAACATTTTGTTGGTTCTACTATGCACATAACACATTCTGGGACCTATCTAATAAAATAATTTTAGACGCACACTACACATTTTTTACTGTACCAAAACAATTGGAACTTTCTCTATAGGCTGAATTAATTCATGCACACTTAACCAAACATCAATAACACTTCTCCAAGAATAAATCCAAGGGAGCATACCATAAAGATAGGTGCACCTCAAGAACCAATAAAATCTTTGTCGGCTCTTCTAAATAAACACAAGAAACTACTGCTGGTGAATAGCGACTGCATAACTTCACTTGCATTCATCATCAAACCACACATCCATGAACTTAACATCAATAACATGTGTTGAACATGTATCCAAGTGCACAAGGCTCCATGATAACTCTATAGACAACCATACACAAAACATTGTATGTTACTCTATTAGGAACACTACTGACACCAGCTACTATAGAACTATTTGTACTAACAGTTATCCTCTGCACCCATGATATCATGCTGATATCATGTCCATGCTATATATACTAAAAGCTTATAGCATAAGACTTCCATGCATGCTACTTTCCATATGTTATCATCAATGACAAACATAAAGTCAATACTAGCCTACTGGAAAATCTCCAATAATCTCCCCCTTTGGCATTGATGGCAACATGTGGAATGAAAAACCACCACCAAGCCAAATGAACATTTATTTTATAACATTCTCCATTTCCTCTTCAAAACTCCCCCAAGGATGAATCCTTTATCTGCAACAATATTTTCTAATATTCTCCATTTCCTCAACTATACTGCTATCATAATTGAATGTTTCTCCCCCTTAGTATATTACTCCTCTTTTTACTTCTATTTTTCATGACTCTATATATTACTCCCCCTTTGACATGAATGGAAAAGGGAACCATTCATTTTAAGAATTGGTACTACTCTTGAGGTAGATTAGTCAACCTTTCATCAGTCCTAGAGGACTGATGCCTTTCCTTCTTTCTTCTAAGTCGAATCAGGGAAGGGAATTACTCCCAACCTCTCCTTAAGATACTCAAAAGTATGCTTAGGCAAGGACTTTCTGAATATATCTGCTAGCTAATCTTTAGTACTCAAATAGTCCATCTTGACTTCTTTCTCTACCACTTCATCTCTTAGGAAGTGATACTTGATCTCTATGTGCTTTGTCTTTGCATCCATCATAGGGTTCTTTGAAATATTTATAGTGCTAGTGTTATCACAATGAATAACAATAGGATAATCAATCTGAATTCCAAAATATTTTATCATCTACTTGATCCAAACAATTGTTGAACCATTCAAGGCTACTGCAACATACTCCACTTTTGTTGTTGATTGAGCAATATAATTTTGTTTATTTCTTGTCCAAGTGACAAGTCTATCACTAAGAAGCACTACTCCACTTGAAGTACTCTTTTTTTCATCAACACATCCTACCCAATTTGCATCATTGTACACATGAAGCTCAACATTTTCTAAATTAGGATACCATAGACCATAAGCTATAGTGCCCTGCAAGTATCAAAATATTCTTTTTACTACCATGAGGTGACTTTGTTTAGGTTCTGATGAAAATATTCCAGCTAAGCCAACTACATTGGAAATATCACGTCTAGTCTGAGTAAGATATATGAGTTTACCAATCATAGACTTATACAATGTTATATCTACTTCTCGTGAGTCATCTTCTTTTGTAAGCTTGCAACTAGTGATCATAGGGGTTCCTATTAGCTTGCAATCATCCATCTTGAATTTCTTTAGTATCACTTTCACATACTTTGATTGATTAATGAAAATTCCTTTTTCTATCTGTTGCACATTTAGTCCCAAAAAGTACTTGATAGGACCAATCATACTCATCTCAAACTCACTCTACATTTCTTTGGAAAATTCAGCACTGAGTTTGTCATTACCTCCAAAGATAATGTCATTAACAAATATAGCTACAAGTATTAAACCTTCAGATGTTTCTCTAATGAATAGATTACAATCTTCTGCTCCTTTCTTAAATCCAATATTTGTTAAGTATCCATCTAATCTCTCATACCATGGTCTAGGGGCTTGCTTAAGTCCATAGAGGGCCTTCTTCAATCTTCATACCATATCAAGTTTGTTTGATAAGGTGAATCCTTTTAGCTACTCAATGTATACTTCTTCTTTCAAATCTCCATTCAAGGATGCTGACTTGACATCCATCTGATAAACTTTGAAGTTTTTGACCATAGAATAGGCTAAAAACAACTTAATAGCTTCCAATCTACTCATAGGTGCAAATGTGTCTAAATAGTCAATGCCTTCTCTTTGCACATATCCCTTACATACTAGTCTTGCTTTATTTCTTACTACTATACCATCTTCATTCATCTTGTTTCTGAATATCCACTTTTTTTCAATCACATTCTTATCACTAGGTCTTGGGACCAGTTCCCAAGTGTCATTCTTAATAATCTGATCAAGTTCTTCTTTCATAGCATCATGCCAATCTAAATCATTACAAGCATCTTCAATACTTAGAGGTTCAATCTGAGATAGTAAACATACCACTTCATTGCTAGTTGAGTTCTTTTCTTGTGATCTTGTTAAGAATTTTCCACTCTGGTCTCCAATGATGTCTTCCTTGGAATGATTTCTTGATGTAAACTTTGGAACTTTAGATGATGCTAACTCATCAGCCTTAGGACTATTTTCTTCACTTGTCTCAGGGTCATTGAATAACACATCAATACTATCAAACATTTCTTCAATAACTCTCTCACTAGTGGATGGTCTAGGTTCCTCTTCAATCATGGGTGAGTAGTCATGATATCTTTCTTCAATCGTTAACTTTTCATCAATATTTAAATGAGCACTTTCAATGATATTTTTCAATCTTAAATTGAAACATCTATAAGCTTTACTTTTAGTAGAGTAACCAAGAAAAATACCTTCATCACTTCTTGCATCAAACTTGCCTAATGCTTCATCCCTCTTGATATAGCCCTTGCTTCCAAATATTCTGAATTATTTTTATGTGGGAACATTACCAAACCATAGTTCATAATGTGTTTTGTCAGTACCAAGCCTTAATTGAATTCTATTGATGGTATAGACTATTGTATTGACCGCATCTCTCCAATAGGTGTGTGCAACTTTTCCTTATATCATAATGGTGTGTGTTGTATCAAGAATGATCCTATTCCTTCTCTCTATAATTACATTCTACTAAGGGGTTCTAGGAGCACTTAACTATCTCTTTATGCCATATTCTTTGTAGTACTCATAGAATCTATTAGAGGTGAATTCTCCTCCTCTATCTAATCTCAAACATTTTATTTTTAGTCCAGATTCATTCTCAACCTTAGCTTTGAATATTTTAAACTTCTCAAAAGCCTCTAACTTATCTTTTATTAACACAACCCACATCATCCTAGTATAATCATCAACAAAAAAAATGAAATACCTTTCACCATAGTATGATCTTGTTTAAGTTGGACCACATAGGTCTATATGAATCAGATCCAACTTTTTCTCTACTGAAGTATGCTTGCTCCTAAAGGAATTTCTCACATTCTTTCCAATCACACATTCCCTGCATATAGTATCAACTAGGTTTCCTATGCTTGGTACATCTCTTACTACCTTAACATTGCTTATCTTTACTATGTTATCAAAATATATATGATAGTCTTTTATGCTATAACCAACTATCATCAACTTTAACAATAAAACAACTTTCTTCTGAATTGAGTTGAAAAATATTACCTCTTGTCTTTGAGCCTGATGCAATCATAACACCATCATTTTGTTAATGATGCATTTTTCATCTTTGAACTCCAACTGATAGCCTTTTCCAAGTAGATGTCCAACACTGAGAAGGTTATGTTTCAAACCATCAACATAAAGAACATCATCTATACTCTTCTTTCCATCTAGAGTGATGGCTCCTCTACCAACTATAGGTTTAGGAGTGTTGTCTCCAAATTTGACCATACCACCATTGTATTTGTCCAAATGAACAAACCTACCTTTATCACCTATCATGTTATGTGAACAACCATTATCTATAATCCAGTCTGTCCTTATATCAGCTTGTGAAATCAATGCAAGATCTTGATTCTCTTTCTTATCTTCATGAGCTGTGTTATTATTCATTTTGTCTATAATAGAAATGAATCCAATTTCTTCTTCACTAGATTCTTCATCTGAAACTCCATCTCCAGCATAGTAGCATTGCTTGGAATACTTAGGCTTGTAATCCTTTTTGAATGTTCTAGCTCTGGTGGGACACTTAGATGCAAAGTGACCGATCTTATTACATGAAAAGAACTTAAATTGTAATTGACCTTGATATTTTCCTTTTCCTTTATTTTCTTTTTTGGAAATCATAGAAATAAAATCATCTAATGTTTTCTCTTCATCATCATCATCAAAATTACCAGAAGTATTTGTAGATTTCTTACCATGAACTTTTGCTTTGAAAGTTGTCTCACTCTTTGGTTTTGTCTTCAATCTTGAAATCTCAAAAGATGAGATTTTGTTGATCAAGGTCTCTCTCTTGAAATTTGATGTGAGTTGCATGGTCTCATCAAGGATGTTGATCTTGTTTTCATATTCTTGAGTAAGAGTAGTCATCAACTTATCCATAATATCTTCTTCTGAGATCTCTCCACCATTGTTCCTTATTCGAGCAACTGCTTCATTAATCCTCTGATTGTAAGCTCTGATATTTTCTTTAGGAAACATCTCTAATGCATTGTATCTTTTCTTTCATGTCTTTCTTTGCACATCCTTTTCTTGTTTGTCTCCTTCAAATATGTCTTCTACATACTTCCATATTTTGTGGGTTGTATCTATCTTTTTTACTTCTAAAAATTCACCATCAGATAGGGCACTGATAAGGGCTTCTTTAGCAATAGAATTCTAATGAAAAAATTCATTTTGTGCATCAGTAGCATGATCCTTTACAAGGTTTTCTAAAGTAGGAATCTTGGCTGCTTTGATAGTTAAATTAAAAACCTGAAAAGCAATGCACTGCAAATGGGTCACCATCTTGTTCTTCCAATTAAGATAATTCTCTCCATCAAACTTAGGACTTTGTTTCCTGAAGTAGGCCATCTAATCAACCTCAAGCAATTAAAATTTCTCTCCGAACAACTTGACGATGATACCAATTGTTAGGAATAGTCCCAAGAGATAACTAAGAGTGGGGGGGGGGGTGAATCAGTTATCTACAAGATTCAATTCTTTATCCAATTATGTATACTTAAACATAAAGCATAAACACAATGAAAGAGCACATGAACACAACACAAATATTTTTGTTATGAGGAAACCCAAATAGGTAAAAACCCAGGTGGAACTTGATAACCACTAATATTCTATACTAGTGTATAATGATCTTTGTTAGAAGATTTTTTACCCTATTAGGAGTAGCTTTATAATATATTAAGTACAATATACCTAGTCAAGGGTTAGACCCTATTAGGATCTTTTAAAATTTTCCCTATTAGAGGAGAGGATGCACTTTCCGAGAGCTCACTGCTCAAATGGGCGAAGGCTACAACCTTCTGAATAATAGATACACACTATATCTAGATCTTGGTGAACTAAGCTTTGACCTATTATCTAGATCAATTCCAATAAATAGCACAAGTACTTTACTTGGTCACATAGACCTCCTTTTGATGGCTCAACACTTTGCACACTCTGCTCTGCTTTGCTTAATCAACTATGAACCACACTTCAACAATCACCAATGACTACCTATAAATATCTTTCCTCCAAATGATATAATCAAGTTAGCCTATTAGAACAACCTTGAAATCATATTAGAGAAACTATAACAATCTCCAATAAACATTCTGTCAGCTCTACTATGCACACAACACATTCTAGGACCTGTCTAATAAAATAATTGTAGACGCACGCTACACACTGTCAGCTCTACCAAAACAAATGGAACTTTCTCTATATGCTGAATTAACTCATGCTCTCTTAATCGAACATCAATAACACTTCTTTGAGCTTAACTCTAAGGGTGCATACCCTAAAGATAGGCACAACTCAAGAACCAATAAAATCTCTATCAGCTCTTCTAAATAAACACAGGAAACTATTGCTGGAAAATAGCAACTGCATAACTTCACTTGCATTCATCATCAGACCATGTGTCCATGAAATTAACATCACTAATATGTCTTCAACACATATCCAAGAATGCAAGGCTCCATGATAATTGTACAGACAACCATACACAAAACACTATCTGTTACTCTATCGGGAACATTGTTGACACTAGCTGCTATATAACTGTCTGTACTAATAGTTAACCTCTGCACCCATGATATCATGTTAATATCATGTCCATGCTACATATATTGAAATCTTACAACATAAGACTTCCATGCATGCTACTTTCCATATGTTGTCATCAATGACAAACATACAATTAGTACTAGCCTATTGGAAAATTTCCAATAATGTGTGAATAAAGAATCTCTGATGGCTATAAAGAAGCTTCTCCACCATTTATGCTTTCCATGTAAACAAAGAATGCAATAGGAAATTTCATTCTTTGTCTCAACTATCAATTAGGTAGTGCAATCTTGCATGTTGCATCATATAGTTTGAAAATAGTTATAGTCCAAGGTGCATCCTTTGAGGGTGAGTATACCAACTAGGCAGGGATCTAGAGATAATCTAGCTCCCCCTATGACCATGAAATTCATTTAACCATAAATAGGTGGTGGGTCCATTGTGGATGCATCCTCAACTATTTCATCAATATTGCCCTTCTTTTCTTCCTTCCAAATCAAGCTTGCATCTTCTGAAGCTTGCACAAATTTGACTTCTCTTGCTTCTTCCAAAATTGATCCTTCTGACTTTTTAGGGCTTTCTTGTCTTTGTGCACATGTCATAGATCTAATTTTTTTATTCATTGAATCCAATACTGCTTGTGTCTCCTTTAACCTTGTATGCATACAACTATGACTCTATTAGGTCCTTGCTTGTGTGCAATTTGTCAATATGATTCTTTGCTTCAATAAATTTAGATTCCACTTTCTTCTTGATGTTTTCTAATTCCAAGTTTTTCATGTTAGCTTTCCTTAGTTCTTCATCCAACTGCTTGTTTTCTTTGATTTGTTCTTAATAGGCTTCTTGACTATTAAGTAACTTTTCATCCAATTCTTCAATCTGATCTTTCAGAGATGTGTTTTCCTCATTTATCTTTTTAACCATTTTTCCCAAATCACTAGTGGAACAGTCTTTCAAATCATTTCTTAGTTTTTTCATGATTGCATGAGAATCACTAACCTTTTCTTTTAGCTCTTCAATTTCTTTTTCAGATCTGTCAAGGTCTTCAAGAGCTTCTTCAAGATTCTTTTTCAGATGTTTCATTTCTCCCTTATCCATGATATCCTCAAGTGGTTAAAATTATCTTAAGAGGACCAAAGATCTAATACCAATTGTTAGGAATGGGAACACTAAGAGGGGGGGGGCATGAATTAGTGTTCTATATATTAATAATTTTCCTTTACTCTTGAATCTTAGCTTAGTTCCTTATGTACTAAAATGAATATCAATGCAAGTAAGATAAACAACCACAACACATACCACAAAATATGATTACGGGGAAACCCAAATAGGTAAAAACACTGGTGGGAATTGAGACCCACTAAGAAATGGACTAGTGTTTTATGATCCATGTTATAAGATCTTGCACCCTTTTTAGGATTTTCTCTTTACAATACTTTTAGTACAGTGACCCGATCAAAGGGTCAGACCCTGTTAGGAGTCTTTTACAATTAACCTTGTTAGGGGTGGGGACACCTTTTCCTAGAGCTCACTGAACAAGTGGTGAAGGCTACAACCTTCTAGATCTTAGATATATACTATATCTACAAGGTGAACTGTTGTTGTGACATTGCTTGTCTGATTAGTTCCTTTTGTGCACTTATGCGTTAGCCTCTTGTAAAGCACTAAAACATACTAACTTCTCTTCACATACCTCTGCTCTGCTCTTACCGGTTTCTATATCTTATGCCATATTAATTACAAGGGTGCATGTCTTATTTATATGTGCATACAAAACTTTTCCTTAAGTTGACCTATAACTAATTACATACAATGCTTCTAATTGAATTGGCTCAAGCATGTTTACATATTATCATATTAATATGTCTATGAACTAAATACAATAGGTGCATAGCCTTTACAAAATAATATTACAAGCGCTAATCAAAATACAAATAGTTGACCTTGTACTTTGTTCTATTCTACTACTTACTAACTGTGACTCTTCAATTGGTTGTATCTTCATCATACTGACTCATCTAATCATGCACTCTTAGACTTAGCTTGATTACATATCCACATGCTTAACTTCAAGGGTGCAAACCATAACTTGGTCATACACATGTGCCCTGATTCTATGTTCACCTGGTGCTCTACTAACTATCCAGTCTTTCATACTTAACCAAATTTTGATGTTCTAATTGCTTGCACTAACTCCATAGTATCATATGAATTTGTTGGAATAATGAAAACACTTATTCATAGTCATATATATGAGAATAGTGAACTTTCCAACACAAACCCTGGTTTGGAATCAACCTTGAAATCTAATTAAAATCGCAATAAACAAACAAAGTAAATGAAACAATTCACCTTCCTTATGTTGAAACCCTTGTGGAGGATTCAAATCCTTGAATCCACAAGCATGGATGCTCCAACTAAATGTAGAATTTTATGTAATATCTCTCAAATCAATTTCATGAGATCTTTAGCACCAGTCTTGAATGGATCTTGGCATAGAAAGAGGATTGAATGGATGTGGATTGAGAAATATTCAATAAGAGGGCTCCATAGAGATTGAATCCTTCAATGGCTACCAATGGATCTCCTCAATGAATTGGATCTTGAATTATTGAATGATTCAATGCTTGAAAATAAATGAATTATTTCTTTCTCCTTCCTTCTTGCTTGATTTCTTAATAATGGATGTATATGGAAAAGATGGCAAAAGATTCTTGATCATGGATGTAAAAATGAGAGAAGGCTTCCTTTTATACAAGTCTAGGGCACAAAAGTCTAGAGAGGTCGACATAGGAGAATTAAATTACCATTTAAACCTTAACCCATAGAAATCAACCTAGATTAAATATAATTTAAGAGCTTAACGTTCTGAAATCCAAAATAGCCGACCTGGAAGCGGGAAATAAAACATTTCAAAGCTCGACATCCATAAACTTCCCGAACTTGAAATCTAGACCCAAGGTCAGGGTCAAGGTCAACTCTGGCCTAGGTATGGGTCAAGGTCAACCCTGACTTAGGTTACGGTCAAGGTTGACCTTGACCTAGAAGGTCAACCTTGACCCTCAGGTCAAGAATCTCAATTCTTAGGATCAGGTGCCAGAAATAGGCTGGAAATAGCTGGAAACAGAAGCATAACATGGGGAAAAAGCCAAATCGAAGTCAAAGACCCATTCAATAATTTGACATGTCCCCATACCACTTACTTAGAGGGCTAAACTGGTCCTAAATGGAAGTACTTCTATTTCCCAATGATATATTTATCCCACACTTTAGTAAGAGTATGGACTCGATGTAAACTTGTGGTAAAGAATATCACAATGAAAAATATAATCTAATTGAAATCAAAGGGACAAAGGAATCCTCAAGCCCCCAGAGACTCAAGTCTTCATCAAATCCAAGATTACAATAAGAGAGACATCTCTAGAAAATAGAGAGAAATTAGTGTGATTACCTCATGTAATGAGAACTTATGTCCCATTGTGACCACACAAGGAAACAACACAACTGAAAAGATGGAATTGAACTGCCTAGTGAATGTGGCTACTCACTAGTCAAACCATCAAGGATTCACCCTTAGGAATATTCTATTCCAAAAGAGAAAAGACAAAAACAAAAGAGATTTAGTCTTAAGGACACCTCTGACCTTAAGGGATCAAAAATTATGAAACTTTGAAATGGGAGGGATCAAGAGATCCTATACGATAAAAATCCAAGCTTTAAGGTTTAGTCACTAATCCATAAAGGGAGAAAAGTGCCTTGAAAAAATATATCTATTGAAAGTGCGTGTGGGAAAAAAGTGAGGAGAGTGTATGCCCCAATGTTAAAGTCATTTCTAACACTTTAATAGGAGCAATGGCTTGAACAGAAACATAAACAACTCACTAGTACAAAAACAACAATATATGACCAAATAAACTAACAAAAATTGTAAATAAATGACCAAATTTGGTCATGTGACTAGTGGTAGTTTATTGCCGGTCATTTATCTCGTGACCAAATTTATGACTAAACTATTTTAGTCATTTATTTGGTCATTGATTTGGTCATATATTTAGTCATTTATTTGGTCATTTGGTAATTTATTTGGTCATTTATTTGGCCATTTATTTGGTCATTTATTTGGTCATTTATTTAGTCTTTTATTTGGTCATTTATTTGGTCATTTATTTGGTCATTTATTTGGCCATTTATTTGGTCATTTATTTTGTCATTTATTTAGTGATTAATTTAGTCATATATTTAGTCAGTAATTTAGTCATATTAGAGAATGATGGAATCAAACCATCATCCTCCTACTTGTAAAGTAGGTACTCTTCCATTGAGCTAGTACCCTTTAAAGAATAATCATGCCATGTATACTAGTGATATCTAACCTCAATGCCATCTTTTGAGAAGATTACAGTTATGTAACACAACACAATATAGTACAACTCATTTGGATCATCTAGAGTTGGAAAAAGCGCTCTAACATTATCCATATGACTCAAACATTGAACCTTTATCCTATGTCACATCCTAAACTTGTGCCAAGTACTAAACTTCTAAATATGTTTTGACGAGTCATGACAAGGAAAACTTAAGAGTAATAGGTCAAGGTCCACTATGAGGTTTTGTGGATAGTGTGGAGATAATAGTTGCAATTAATCAAGCCACCTAAGAGATTTGAATCTATAATTGTCAACTGTATAAATTTCCTTGATTTTCTTTCTAAATTTGCAATATAAACCAAGGATTATTTTATGAGCTATTTATATAGTCAAGGTTTTTATGCCCTTTATTAACTATTGTTTGTTATATTTCACTTGATTTTTATCCTCCTATTTCTTTTTACAAACATGTATAATTTGTGATTTATTTCATGTGCTTGAATATCATTCCGGTGGATGTTAGTGGCCTTATGCAAATTTGCAAGCAAATCATAGATATGATTGGCTTTGTATTGGTTGGTCTTTCCTTTTTCAAAAGAAAGAAGAGTAGAATAATATCGATTGATGCTTTTCACTTACAACTTGTGTTCAGATTCATTGCTTTGCCTTTGAGAAGTTTCTAGGCTCAAAACCAATTCTTACAACACAAATGAAATATGTGGGAGAAGCTATGGCTTTGGGCTACACATTCCAGGAATCATTTCAGAAAGCTCTTGAGCCATTGGAAACTTGTCATTCTAGATGGGGTTGTGAGTAGCTGAAGGAGCTGGACTGGGATTGGGAACAACTTAAGTATAGTCTAAGAGTTCCTAGCCCAAAGAGGATGTATGTACTCTATGTGGCATGAAAAGGGGTATGAGTGTTGAAGAAATTCATGTCCTATGCTATGTGGAAAAATTGTTCCTATTATAGTTTTGGGAGCTTCTAGATTCTGAAGAGTTCCTCTCTAACACAAAAATAGGAGAACTTAATAAACTTGACTTTTATGAAGTGAAGCGGAGGGGTTTTAGTGATAAGCAGATAACATATGCAACTAATTCATCTAAAAAATATATCTAATTATGCTGCTTGACTTTGGGTGTACGTCCAACCTATAAAAGAGGGGATACTTGTGTAGCTATAGGTGCAAAATTAAATGTTTGGGCCATCCTAAGTGCACTGTTAGGGAGGATCATTGGATCTAGTTATTCACTCATCAACATTAGATCCTGTATAGGAACTTTGAAAAATAATGGAATGTGGATGAGTTTGCCAAACCTATATATGATGCAAGAGCATCTTGGGTGTAAGAGCAATCTTGCATCACCCAAAAATATTTTAATTGCTTTTCAATAAGGGCTATCTTGTACAAAGATGCTATTTATGGAAACTTACTATTTTTAGTAAGTTGGTCATATGATCTCAGAATATTTTGATTTCACAGTTGGAGGTTCATCTCAGTCATTTCAGCCTACCAGTTGAGTTTCATTGACACATCATTAGTATTGGTGAATTTATTGATGTTTTTTGGTATGAAATCTTTCAGGTCAATTTTGAAGGCCTTAGAGGATCCAGATCATGATCGACCCCTGGCTAACTAGTGCTAGCACTTGTCAAGCACTGTAGATCTTGTCGTGGCATTTCTGAAAAGTGGTTACAATAGAAAAATAGAGTTATGATTAAAAATTTATGGCTTTTGGAAGTTGGGTTACCTAAAATCATATTTTGTATTTCTTTTGAGCTGACCCTATTGTAATAATTGTGAAAAATAAATAATTCTATGTTTAGTCAGCCTAAAGGGCTAAATTTATGGAACCTTCTCAAGTAGTGGAAATTGCCTACATAAGAAAGGTTTGTAATGTTGTCTTAGGTAGTTCGAGATAGTTCTGGGTAGTAGATCTAGGTATTGATTTGAGGCTTTGTCCTACAGAATATAGTAAGAAAATGCCCATGTGGCTTTACATATTGTAATTCTGAAAGTTTGTAATTCCACATTTGTGGAGATAATAAGAAGCCCATTTTCTGTTCTTGCAAATTATTGTTGTTTCTCTATTTTTGTTATGTGTTTGTGTTATCAAGGGGAGCACCCTTCATCAAGTGGTGTCAGAGTAGGAGTTCTTTAGTGTGTAAATAGATTGCCGATTGTGAGGTAGTTTGCACCAAGACCGTAGGTTAGGGTTTTTGTGTAAATAGATCACTGATTGTGAGGCAGTTTGCACTAGAACCATGGGTTAGGGTTTCTATGTAAATAGATCATTGACTATGAGGAAATTTGCACTAAGACCATGCTTAGGTTTTTAGCCTGCATTGCAAAAATGCCACCATAAAGGGAACATGGCAGAAGAGCTGGTGTTATAACACCTGAGGTTAGAGCACTCTAGAGAAAAGTGCGAGCATTGCAAGAGGAGATTTGCAGAGGACTAAATCTTAATGTTAAAGACAAAAGCGAGGATGAAGCGAAAGAAGAAGATCAAGAAGGAGAAGTCAAAGTTGTGAACAAGGAGGAAGAAAGACTTTTCCGAGCTATCTCAAAGATCAGGAAAAGACCTAAGATTGAGGTTCTGACATTTTTTGGAAATATTAACCCATAGGATTGATCGACTAGATCAATGAATGTGAAGAATATTTTGAGTATAAATATATCGAGGATCCTGATCAGGTCAAATTTTCGAAGGCCAAACTAAAGGGTCATGTGAAGATTTTGTGGCAAGAGATTTAATTGGAGTGAAATTGACGAGGAAAGGATAAAATCACAAGATGGGATTGGATGGTGGATAAATTGAAGTGACAGTTCATTTCTATTGATTATGAGCTTGACCTACTAAGGAAAATACAAAGTTTGAAGCAAGTAGGAAGATCTGTTCAGGAGTATACAGAGGAGTTATATCGAATCCTCATCAAAGCAGGCCATGCGAAAGCTGATAAGGAGAAAGTTACCCATTACCTTAATGGGTTGAGGCTGAGAATTCTAGAGGAATTGAATCTGGTGCAAAGGAATAGTATTGAAGAGGCATACTAGTTTTCCCTAAAACTAGAGGAAAAGTTGAACAAGAAGTTTGAGACCAGACAAAGCGGAAGAGGTCATGATGGACAATTTGGTGGATGGTCACATGAAGATCAAAATGAAATCCAAAAAAGTAGGATAAGGCCAGTAATATTTAGAATCAAAGAGGAGATGATTTCAATCATTTCCATGATCATAATAATAGAGATTAGAGAGGAAGAGGACAATGATCTAGAAGAGGAGGCTTCCGTGGAACATGTTTTCACTATGGAGAAGAAGGTCATAGGCCATTTGGATGTCCTCAATGCCAAGGAAGGATGGATAGGATAAATGAAGGCTAGGCTAGAGTTTCACATATAGATGAAGATGTCAGATCATCAAATTCTGAAGATGCTGAAAGAGGAGAAACTTTGATCAATAGAAGAGTCCTGCTGACTGGTGAAAATGAACTTGAGCAAAGGAGGAGCCTATTTCGCACCAGGTGCAAGTGTGAGGGTAAGTGTTGTGATGTGATTATTGATAGTGGTAGTATTGATAATTTGGTGTTAGAGGAGATGGTGACAAAGTTGAAACTCCAAAGGTAGAAACATCCACATCCATATCGGGTTGCCTGGGTGCAGGATGACCACAAGGTCATGGTCAGTGAATAGTGCCTAGTAAAGTTCAAGATTGGCAGGTACCATGATGAGATACTATGTGATATCATATCTATGGATGCATGTCATATGTTGTTTGGTAGACCTTGGTAGTTTGACAGATGTGCTATACATGATGGTCATGCGAATACCTATTCTCTGTCAAAGGATGGAGTGTGACATAAGCTAAAACCATTGAAGGAAATAGAAGAAAAGGTATGTGGTAATGCAAGAATAACTTTTGTTGATAGAGGAAATTTCTCAGATGGTATGCTACATGAGCATATGTGTTTTACCTTAATTCCAAAGGCTGGGAAAGAGCAAGTAGAAGATGTACCTATAGAAGTTGTATAATTATTAAATGAGTTTCAAGATATTGTATCTAATAATGTGCCTGATGGATTACCACCAGTAAGAAAGATCAGTCATCAGATGGATTTGATTCTAGGAGCCAGTTTGCCAAATAAGGCAACACATAGAATGACACTAGCAGAAATTGAAGAGTTGAAGACATATTTGAAGTTTAGTTCATCACATCATCCACAGATTGTATATGGAAGTAGTCCCAGAAATGCATCTGAGTTGAGGAAGATAGATAAAGGAGAAATAAGTAGTGCTAAAGCTGAGGATTTTGTGGAACATTTGAAGAACATCCATGAGGAGGTGAGTAAACACATTTCCAAAATGAATGCATAGTATAAGGCTAACGTAGATGAGAAAATGAGGCATAAGGAATTTCAGGTTGGAGATGAAGTCATGGCTCATTTGCAGAAGGAGCGATTTTCAGTTGGTACATATAACAAGTTTTAAATGAAGAAGTTTTCACCATGTAAGATACTGAAGAAGCATGATTCATGAAATGCATATGAGGTCAAGTTGCCTACTAAGATGAATATTTCACTAGTATCTAACATTTTAGATTTGATAGAGTATCATGAAGGAGGTCTCGAATATGAGATTACGATAGCACAGTGGAGTATTCTAGCAACCAGTTCAGATATCAAGGAGATTGAGGACATACTAGATAGTCATGTTGGCAGAAGCACAAGGAACAGGACATATGAAGAATATTTTCTCAAATGGAAAGAATGACCTATTGAAGATTCATCATGGCTAAGAAAGGAGGAGGTTAACCATCTTGGTTTTCCTCTCCACACCTGAGTCGTGACAGGGTCACTTCTCAAATTACCCCAGGTGTCTGATGTAGGAGCATCTTAGGTGTAAGAGAAATCTTGCATCACCCAAAAATATTTATGTTTCTTTTCAATAAGGGCTATCTTGTCTAGAGCTACTATTTATGGAAACTTACTATTTTTAGTAAGTTCGTCATATGATCTCAGAATATTCTGATTTCACAGTTGGAAGTTCATCTCAGTTATTTCAACCTACTAGTTGAGTTTCATTGCCACAACATTCGTATTGGTGAAGTTATTGATGTTTTTGGGTATGAAATCTTTCAAGTAAATTTTGAAGGCCTTAGAGCCTCTAGATCATGATTGACCCCTGGCTGACTAGCGCTAGCGCATGTCAGGCACTGTAGATCTCGTCGTGGCATTTCCAAAAAGTGGTTACAATAGAAAAATGGAGTTACAGTTAAAACATTATGGCCTCCAGAAGTTGGGTTACCTAAAATCATATTTTGTATTTCTTTTGAGCTGACCCTATTGTAATAATTGTGAAAAATAAATAATTCTATGTTTAGTCAGCCTAAAGGGCTTAATTTCTGGAACCTTCTCGGGTAGTGGAAATTGTCTATATAAGAAATGTCTATATTGTTGTCTTAGGCAGTTCAGGATAGTTCTGGGTAGTAGATCTAGTTATTGATTTGAGGCTTTGTCCTATAGAATATTGTAAGGGAATACCCATGTGGCTTTGCATATTATAATTCTGAAAGTTTGTAATTCCACATTTATGGAGATAATAAGAAGCCCATTTTCTATTCTTGCAAATTATTGTTGTTTCTCTATTTATGTTATGTGTTTGTGGTATTAAGGATAGCACCCTTCATCAATATAATGGAAGGAAAGTTGATACAAAGTGGCAAGTGGAAGCCTTCAAACAGTGAGCAATTGGTGAGTTTCAAGGTCTCAACTACCCAAATAGGAATCCTGTAAGAATTTACAAATAGCAAATATTGAACCAGGGATCTAGAGGTTGAAGAAAAGCACAAGAGAGAAAATATGAATGCAAGGATGGATTGAATAGATCCAATGAATTACTCAATGCTCAATGAAATGATAACATAATAGGCCTCCTTATATAGGAAAGGCAATAAGAGAGAATGATAAGGAGCTGATAAGCTATCACCTATGCTAGGTGTAATCACATGTCCACCAAATGTGGATCATCCTCCAATATGGAATAATGTATGTGCATTGGATTAGGATGATAATGTGATAAGAGCACGAAAGGTGGATCTCACACACAATGAGGTATGTGATGACAACTATCACACCAAAAGTGGAATTTCTCCTACACCATGTGCTTATTAGATGTGCACACTCCTAGGTGTCTCAATCACAACTTACTATGCAATGCATTAACCTAAGTAAGATTAAGTAAAGTGTAATTAGGAATAATTAATTACACCAACACCCCCCCTTAAGTGCAACTTAGGGGAATGCACTTAAACTGACAATGCAAGATGGGTCCCGGCTACTAGGCCATGTTAGGTACCCATGTAAAAAATACATGAAATGCATAACTCTCATAAAGTGGAGAAAGAGGGAAAACCTGATGGGAAAATCCCTCCCCCTAAAAGAGAGAAGAAAACAAGATGCATGGATGGATGGAGTGCTCAAGACCCCCCAAGAACAACATACATCATGTATATACAAATAAGTATCCCCCCATAAGAAGGATAGTTGGAGACATGATATCCCCTCCATAATGTAGAAGCTCCCATGTTGATGAAGAGTACCTACAAATAATAGTTCAACCAATGCTTACAAGAAACATGTCTCCCCTTAGGAAGAAATAGATACATCAAATGATGAAGAAGCCAATCCTTGTGCAAATGGAAGGAGGAAGAAGATGAAGGTCTCCATGAAGGAATCTCTAAAGACTGAGTAGGAATCTCCAAGCTCAAGGAATCTATCACTTCATGTGACAAATCAAGTACAACAATCTCCAAAGAAGGTGAAGAAGTATCCCCATCTATGATGAAACTGTCATCAAGGGAAAGAGAAACCCCCTCATATATGTCTTCCAAATCTGCATCATGAGAATCAACAAAGGCTGAAGATGCATCCAAGTAGTCATCACACTCTACAAGATCTGAAACACTATGATCATCTTGCTAAATAGCAGAGCCCATGTCTGAAGAAGTAGGAAGTGGAGGAGTAGGAAGATCAACACTTGTCTCAACAACAAAATGATTCAAGTGCCCAAAGTTCTCCTCATAATTATCCCTTGGCAAAGGGATGGGTACATCATGAATATCATCATCATTATCAACAAAAGTGGAAAAAGAATACAAGTTGGATGTATGATCAACAACTCCCACAGCTATGACATCTCTAGTCTCCATGTCCCTAATGTAGACATAATCAGGAGTGAACTCAACAATTTTACCTTGTGCCCCATGTGTAATTTGGTAAATAGAAAGAAGTTTAGTGGTCAAGGATGGTACACAAAGAACATCATTAAATGTCCCTTCTCCCATAGGAATAGAACCTTTTCCACAAACTCTCATGAATGTGTTGTTACCCATCAAAATATTAGGAGAATTACAAGGCTCAATAAAAGAAAACATATCCATAGAAGATGCCATATGATGTGATGCACCTGAATCAAGAAGCCATTTACCTTGCTCAGGATGTGTGGAAGCCATGAGTGCTTGTCCTTTACCTTTATCTTTGGATGATGATGGAGATGTAGAAGCTACCAAATGTGTAGAAGAAGGAGTAGACACTGATGAGGGCAACTTAATGTTTTGTTTCTCAATAATGTGAGTTAGCTTATCAATCTTCTTTTGAAAACACTTATGCTCATCATGTCCTACCTTTTGACAATATGCACATTTATCTCTCTTTCTTCTAGATGATTCCTCTCTTGAAGAGGACTTGGATTCAGTACTTTTTGGTGAAGAAGATTCATTACCTTTGTCATGAGGCTTAGGATCCTTATTGTGTTTCTTTCCTTTTCCATTAGAAGCCTTTGATGTAGACTCACTTGCAATCAATGCTTGATGTGTCGAAGGCTTCAACTGACCCATGTGTGCTAACTTTGCTTGTTCCCTTGTGAGCTGCACTGCAAATTCATCAAGAGAGGGCAATTTGTATGCACTACCAAGAGCATCCATAGTAGCATAGAATGTAGAAACAAATATAGAATAATTAGGACCAAGTTGGGAAAGAATAGAAAAGATCAATTGTTCATCCCCTTTAACAATGCCACATGAAAAGAGCTCCAATCTAATAGTATTGAACTTAGAGAAGAAATCTTGAATATTGTCAAAATCCCAAGGATTAAGACTTGTGAGATCATTCTCTAATCTAAATTTTCTCATTCTATTAGGTTTACCAAAGAGTCCTTCCAATGTGATCCAAGCATCATGAGGATGTGTGCAAGATGCAATATGAAAGTGCAAGTCACGAGAGATGGATGAGCTAAGAGAGTCAAGTTCTTTATCTCTTCTATCAAACCATTTTCTCCTTCCTACAACACCTATTTGAGGTTCTTGATCCTGCCCAAGAGTCATTCTAAGCAATCCAAGAATCAACAAATGATCACTTAAAGAAACTTTCCATTAATGGTAGTTATATGGAGTGAGAATTTTAACATTTGAATTATCTATATTGCAACCAAATAATGACTGATAACTACTGATAACTCCTTCAAACGACTGATGCAAATCAGAAATGAAAATCCAAGGACTAACCAAGTGCAAATATAGCCCCAAAATGACTATTTCAAAAAGTGATATGTCTACCCAAAATCACTCACCCAAAATCACTCAAATCTAATTGCAGATCTGGAAAGTAGATGAAAAATCATGCACTTTCAAAAAAAAATTCACCTCAAAATGTTACCGTATGTGCCCAAACGAAGCCCTGGAAGTTGTAGAAATCAGGAATAGATACGAATAGTCAACAAGATCTAAAATTTTTGACAAATCAGGCCACCAAAATTAAAAATAAACACCACCACTAGAAAGTTCAAGAAACTCTACCCAATTTCAAAAAAAATTGCACCCGATTTGGAGCCCGAATGACCAAGTTATGGATTCTGAAAGTTAGACTGCCAAATAAAAAATGCAAATGGTGAAGGCTAAGAATTTTTCAAACCCTACTGACATCAGTAGTTCATGGGGGTTAAATTTGATGCTCATCAGACTATCAAAAAAACCCAATTCTACTATGCTACGATGACTAGATGGCCGTCAATTTTAACATAGTAAAATTGATGATGTAAGCAAAATATGGTCCCATTGGATGAGGTGGCGTACTGACTATGCTGATCGTATGAATCCATACTATATGGATGGATGGCATGGTGATGACATAAGCAAGTGATGTGGCTAGAGGGCTGATGTGGCAAGGTCCACATGTCATGATCTAGTTCGTGACTTCTCTACTAAGGTGGCGGTCGCTGGTTGGGATGCTGGGAGGTGTCTTGGCCACCACGTGGTAGTGATGTGGCCACTGTGTAGGTGATGGATCTAGTGGAGCCCGAGTGGAGGAGTACCGTGAGCGGAGCTATGGAGGGAGCTTAGCATGGAGGAGCGGCACAACAGTGGGAAAGGCCCCTGGGCTAAGGATGAGTTGCGATGGTGAAAACTGTCGCTGGGTACCGTGCACTACTATTAATTGTGGAGGTCGATCTTTGGTCTGTGGCATTTGATGTTGAGTAGAGGTGGGGCTCAGACTTTTCAGAGTAGAGTAGATCTGGTCAAGGTAGTGCATTGAGGAGATGTGCGATGGAGCTTAGTTTGTTTGGGCGGTGCTCTTAAGAGGAGCGTAGGCGGTGCTGTGAAGCGGAGAGGTGGGCCAACGGTGGGATTTAATTATCCCACATTTGTCATGGAAGGGGTTTTTAGACCCTTTTTCAATGTGAATGCCCGCAGATGAACTAACAAACAAGTAGGCCTTTTGTATTGAGTGCACCTTTGGGTTGTCACACGGATCAAGGTGAGTGGTGATGTGACATGTCAGATGATGTCACCACATATTTTGCATTCTCTATATAAATGAATAATATTTGGGCCATACCAACCCGAAAACAAATATTTTGCAAAGAACAATAATAAAAAAAATCCAAAAAATTTACTGGATTAAAAAAATAATTTTATATTTTTTAAGTCGTACTGCAGAGGGAGATCGGGCTGTATGGTCTGATTTGCAAAAAAAATTTCCTCAGAGTTGACTTTCACCGGATATGGGCGAGTTTATAGTTGATTTTAACCAAAATAGCCTCCTGGATGCAATGGTGAGGTCAGATATACTCCAAGACACCTCTATTGCACACTGTTTGCTAGATCTAAGATTAGGACCTTCAAAGCTTGCATCAAGCTCTCTTCAAATCAGCTAATCGAAAACACTCCAATGGCTCTGATACCATGTAAGAATTTGCAAATAGCAAATATTGAACCAACGATCTAGAGGTTGAAGAAAAGCACAAGAGAGAAAATATGAATGCAAGGATGGATTGCATAGATCCAATGAATTACTCAATGCTCAATGAAATGATAACATAATAAGCCTCCTTATATAGGAAAGGCAATAAGAGAGAATGATAAGGAGCTGATAAGCTATCACCTATGCTAGATGTAATCACATGTCCACCAAATGTGGATAATCCTCCAATATGCAATAAAGTATGTGCATTGGATTAGGATGATAATGTGATAAGAGCACAAAAGGTGGATCTCACACACAATGAGGTATGTGATGACAAATATCACACCAAAAGTGGCATTTCTCTTACACCATGTGCTTATTAGATGTGCACACTCCTAGATGTCTCAATCACAACTTACTATGCAATGCATTAACCTAAGTAAGATTAAGTAAAGTGTAATTAGGAATAATTAATTACACCAACAAATCCAAATTCCCAATACTTATCTCAAGTATGGTAAGGACTAGGGGAAATGGTTATCACAACCCAAACACCCAAAGCAACCTAGTCACTAGGCTATGCCAAGTCCAAAACACCAACAATTGAGAAGCTACTAAGAGGTCTCCTTAGCCCAATAGGCAACCAAACCCCATAAAATGACTTATAAGACTAGAGGTGGCCTATAATCACTGATCTAGCCTATTTAGGTCCTATTCCTTTAGTTCCAATGGTTCTTTCACTTACAAGGCACCCATAACACTAGGTTGCTTCATTAACCAAGGATTTGGCTTGTAGCCCTTCCTAGAAGGAAATCTAAACATAAGTAAAAATGTTCCCAAATGAGATAATGAATTGGTCAGGGATTCTGATACCCTTTTCAAGTTTATAAAACATATCCAAACACCAAGGAGTGGAGACAAGAAAAAGTCACTGATGTTGCAATGTTAGACCGGCTAATAGGCCTAATTAGAACTCCAAATGCACTACAAGTGCTCTTTCTCCTATGCCAATGCACAAACTAAGTATGGAGGCATGTGTGGATATATAAAATACCTCAGAATCCAAGTTTTGGAGTCTTGAAGAATCCCCAACAAAAGTCTATGGTGACTATCCTAAGTCACAAACTCGTGCACACATAGAGATGTACACCTAGGGCTTTGTGGCAAAACCAACTCCCTACTAAACTCCACCTCTAACTTGCATATTTTGAAAGTGCATAAATAAAGGTCTAATTCCACCAAGGGGCATTAGATTCCCATGGTGGAATTGGGTCCAAAGAACAAACCCTATCATAAATCCTGCTAAAGACCTTCAATCCATGCAAGCACAAAAGAAACCCTGATATCTCTTAAACTAGGATGAATTAGAGCATGAATCTAGTTGCAGAGGGAAGTAGATTGGATGGACAATCTTTTGGTCTCAATGAATCATGCACATTGGCCTGTACCCATTTGTACTAGGGCACTATTCCTGAGAATTGTAGAGAAATGGTTTTTTTCATTTATTGATTCAAATGCCAAGTTACATATCTTACCTTCCACCCACCTGAAAGGGCTTATTGAAGGCTTCCCCCATCAGTTACAACTGAAATTTAAACCATTTGGCCATTGGGGGCATGATTACAACTTTTGGCAAGAAGTTAAAGTTGCTAAGCAACTTTTACAACATTTTTGCAACTTTTGCTTTCTAGGAGACCAAACTTGGTCTTAACCTATCCTAGTGATCCAACATGGATCTAAAACATTAAAAACATTAAAATGAGTAAAATCCTATGATTTTAGGCCCATTGACCACTTTTGACCATAGTTAGCCAAGGGCTTATAGTTGTGCCAATACTGGAAATAGGCCTGACAACTTGGTCTAGGTGTTTGACTAATGAATCTAATCTAAACTAGATGTGCTTGGGACTCTAAAGAGTTTTGTTTGTTGAGTCTAGAGTAGGTGCTCCTGCACCATACTACCCTTGAGTTTTAAAACTCAAGTCCCTACTTAAGGATAACTACTCCACCAAAGTCCCATGTTGCTTGATTTGATCTTCGGTCAGCCATGTAGCATCTATCTTGGGGAGTCCCTTCCATTTGACTAAGTACAGCATGTACTTCTTAGTTTGAGTTTGCCTTAATAACTTTATGTCCAAAATATCTCTTAACTCCACTAGTTTTCTTTGGGGATGGTTTGTGACATAGTCTTCATCTTTGATGTTTGTGTCCTCATCTTGCTCATTCATTGAACCTGATATAGCTTTGTATGGTGTGAGGTCTGTCACATTGAATATTGGAGAGATTTGCAAGGTTGGAGGAAGAGCGATTTCATAGGCATTCTCACTTATTTTATTGATGAAGGGTGCTCCCCTTAATAGCACAAACACCTAACAGAAATAGAGAAATGACAACAATATGGAAGAACATAAAATTGGCATCTTATTATCTCCACAAATGTGGACTTACAAACTATCAGAATTACAATATACAAAGCCACATGGGCATTCCCTTACAATATTCTGTAGGACAAAGCCTCGAATCAATACCCAGATCTACTACCCAAAATTGCCTAGACAACACTACGAGCCTTCTTTATATAGGCAATTTCCACTACCCGAGAAGGTTCTAGAAATTTTCCCTTAAGGCCGACTATACATAGAATTATCTTATTTTTACAATTTTTACAATAGGGTTGGCTCAAAAGAAGTACAAAATATGCTTTTAGGTAGCCCAACTTTCAGAGGCCATAACTTTTTAACCATAGCTCTATTTTTCTATTGTAACCACTTTTTAGAAATGCCATGATGAGATCTACAGTGCTTGAGGTGCGCTAGCGCTAGTCAATTGGGGATTGATCACGATCTGGAGCCTCTAAGGCCTTCAAAATTGAGATGAGAGATTTCATACCCAAAAACCTCAATAACTTCACCAATACTGATGATGTGGCAATGAAACTCAACTGGTAGGCTGAAATGACTAGGATGAACCTCCACCTATGAAATCAAAACATTCTAAGATCATATGACCAACTTACTAAAAATAGTAACTTTCCATAAATAGTAGCTCTACACAAGATAGCCCTTATTGAAAAGAAAGAAGAAATATTTTTGGGTGATGCAAGATTATTCTTACACCCAGGATGCTCCTGCATCAGACACCCGGGGTAATTTGAGAAGTGCCCCTGTCATGACTCAGGTGTGCAGAGGAAAACCAAGATGGTTAACCTCATCCTTTGCTAGTCATGATGAATCTTCAATAGGTCATCCTTTCCATTTGACCAAATACTCTTCATATGTCATGCTCCTTATGCTTCTGACAACACAACTATCTAGTATGTCTTCAATCTCCTTGATATCTAAACTGGTTGTTAGAATACTCCACTGTGCTGTTGTAACCTCATCTTCAACACCTCCTTCATAATACTCTGTCAAATCTGAAACATTAAATATTGGTGAAATATTCATCTCAGTAGGCAACTTGACCTCATATGCATTTCCTAAATCATGCTTCTTCAGTATCTTACATGGCCCAAACTTCTTCATTTTCAACTTGTTATATGTACAAACTGAAAATATTTCCTTCCACAAATGAACCATGACTTCATCTCCAACCTAAAATTCCTTATGCCTCCTTTTCTCATTTTCCTTAGCCTTATACTACGCATTCATCTTGGTAATGTGCTTCCTCACCTCCTCATGGATGTTCTTCAAATGTTCTACAAAATCCTCAGCTTCAACACTACTTATTTCTCCTTTATCTATCTTTCTCAACTCAGATGTATTTTTTGGATTACTCCCATATACAATCTGGAATGGTGATTTACCAATGCTCCTATTGACAAAATTATTGTATGAAAATTTTGCCTATGGTAAAATCAAATCCCATCTTTTTGGCTTATCTCCAACTAAACATCTCAGCATATTTTCTAAACTCCTATTCACCACCTCTATCTGTCCATCAGTCTGTGGATGATGTGATAAACTAAAGTTCAAATCTATCTTCAACTTCTTCCACAATGTATGCCAGAAATATCCAACAAACTTAGTGTCCCTATTTGAAACTATACTCTTTGGCAAACCATGTAGTCTCATCACTTCTATGAAAAATAATTTCGCTACATGAACAACATCATTACTCTTCTTGCTGGAAACAAAATGTGTCATCTTTGAAAATTTGTCAACTACCACAAAAATTGAATCATGTCCCCGATGTGTCCTTGGTAAACCAAGAACAAAGTCCATACTGATATCCTCCCAAGGCTTCTTTGGTACAAGTAATGGCTTATACAACCCTGTATTCTTCTTCACTCCTTTCACCATCTGACATACTTTGCAACTCTATACAAACTTCTTGACATCTTGCAGCAACTATGGCCAATAATAATTTTCACTAACCAAAGCAAGGGTTTTATCACGACAAAATTTCTAGCCAATTCTCTGCTATGCTTCTCCTTGATGAGATTCTCTCTCATAGAACTTCTTGGAATGCACAACTAACTCCCTCTGAATAGTATATCATCCTGAATGATGAAATCTAGCCACTTCATTTGGTCTAGAGTAACAGGTTCTTTACAAGCTTTCCAAGCTTCACCAAAATCAAGATCCTCTGTATACAAATTTTTGAGTTTCTTGAACCCAACCACATCAATCTGCATCTCTATTAGCAATAGTTGCCTTTTGCTAAGCACATCTGTAACCCTATTAGACTTTCCACTTCTATGTTTCAAAACAAATGTATAACTCTACAAAAACTCAACCTATTTCAAATGTCTTTGATTCAACTTTCCTTGACTATTCAAATATTGCAAAGCTTGATGATCAGTATACAAAAAAAAATCCTTAGGAAGCAGATAGTGTTAGCTTGTGGTGACTAATCAGGAAAGTACTATCTAGGAAAGTACTATACATTTTTGAGGCTGAGTACTTTTCAGTTATTTGGGCCGACTACTTATAACTCATTCTAACCCTAAAGCGGGAAAATATTGTATAATATGGCTTAGGGTTAGGGATTTTTTATTATGTATGATTTTAGTACTTGCGGTAGAATTGGGCTGTAAGGGATTACAGATTGTAATCAGGTTGTAATCACTGGATAATAATAATATTGGAGTCACTGTTGGTGGATGTAGCCCAGGGATTGGGTGAACCACGTTAAATCTATGTGTCTTGTGTTCTATTTTATGTGGTTTATTTTTTTTGATATTAGTTATATTTGCACATAATTGTTATTTCTGCCTTGTTAATCCTAACAAGTGGTATCAGAGTGAGGTTATTTCATTTGTTCTTTCATCTATTCTCTAAAGCAGGTCTCACGAGTTAGTGGGAGAGTCTCTCGGTTAAGTGGAAGAAATGGCAGACGAGGGTAGGCTGAAGGTTGATAAGTTTAATGGGCAGAACTTCTAGTTATGGAAGATGCAAATGGAGGATTATCTCTATCAGAAGGATCTATGGCAGCCATTAGAGGGAGTAGCCAAGAAAGAGCAATCAATGTCTCAAGAGGATTGGGATATTTTGGATAGGAAGGTACTGGGGAGTATTCATCTATGCCTGGCACAATCGGTGGCATTCAATATTACTGAAGCAAAGATAGCTAAAGATCTGATGGAAACCCTAGCGAAGTTGTATGAAAAGCCTTCAGCTTCAAACAAGGTATTTCTTATGAAGCATTTATTTAATATGAAAATGGTAGAAGGTGGATTAGTTACTGATCATTTGAATGAGTTTAATATAGTTACAAGTCAATTAACCTTAGTTAAAATTACTTTTGATGAAGAGGTTAGGGCTCTCTTGATTTTGTGTTCTTTGCCAGAAAGCTGGAATGGCTTGGTAATGGCTGTTAGTAATTCTGTTTCTGGTTCTAATATCCTAAAGTATGATGATGTTATTGGTGTTATATTGAGTGAGGAAATTCATAGGAAAAGCTCAGGGGCATCCACATCGGGTAGTGTATTGAACACAAAAAGCAGAGGTAGAACAAGAGATAGAGGAAACAACTCTGGAAATTGTGAGAAATCAAGAGGAAAATCAAAGGGAAAGAGGTCCGAATCTAAAGGGCCAAATGATTTCTGGTACTGTGGAAAACTAGGTCATAAGAAGAAAGATTGTTGGGCTCAGAAGAAAGATCAAGGAGACAAAAATGATGGAAATAAGGAGGAAAATGTGGTAAGTAACAAATCTGAGGAGGATACTTTGCTGTTGTCCTTAGAAAGTATTGATGATTCATGGGTTTTAGATTCTGGGGCTTCATTTCATGCTACACCCCATAGAAGTTATTTTGTTGATTATGTCCAAGGGGATTTTGGGCTAGTTTATTTGGGAGATAATGAACCCTGTCAGATTGTTGGAAAGGGAAAAATTAAGATTAAGTTGCAGAATGGGAATCATTGGCTACTACAAGAGGTAAGACATGTTCCAAGGCTGAGTAGGAATTTAATTTCAGTAGGGCAACTGGGTGATGAGGGTTGCACAATTACTTTTAATGATAAAAATTGGAAAGTTTCAAAAGGTTCCTTAGTAGTAGCAAAAGGTGTGAAAGTAGGAACCTTATATCTTTGTACAGGTCATACTGTTCCTTCTACTTTAATTGTTTTAGAAGATAATGAATGTTTAGGAACAGTGGCTACAGTTGAGCAGGAAGAACATCAAACTGTTGCTATAGATTCTGACACAACACTGTGGCACAACAGACTCGGGCACATGAGTGAAAAAGGTATGAAATTACTTCATTCAAAGAAAGTTTTACCTAGTCTAAAATGTGTCAATATGGATTTCTGTGAAAGTTGTGTTTATGGAAAACAAAAGAGAGTTAGTTTTGTGAAGAGTGGGAAGGAAAAGAAAAATGAGAGATTAGAGCTTGTGCATACAGATGTATGGGGACCAGCTCAGGTATCTTCCCTTGGTGGCTCTCTGTATTATGTTACATTTATAGATGATGCAACAAGAAAAGTATGGATTTATTTTCTTAGACAGAAATCTGATGTATTTCAAACTTTTAAGAAATGGAAATGCTTGGTTGAGAATGAGATTGGTAAAAAGTTAAAATGTCTCAGATCTGATAATGGTGGTGAGTATTGCAGCATAAAATTTGAAGAATATTATTCCTCTAATGGTATTCATAGGTAGAAAACTGTACCAAGGACTCCACAAGAAAATGGAGTGGCTGAACGCATGAACAGGACAATAATGGAGTGTGCAAGGAGTATGAGGTTGCATGCTAGGCTGCCCAAAAATATGTGGGCAGAGGCAATGAACACTGCTATTTATTTAATCAATAGAGGCCCCTCTACTCCTTTGGACTGTGGTATTCCAGAGGAAGCATGGAGTGGTAAGAAGGTGAGTTATTCTTTTCTCAAAACCTTTGGTTGTGAAGCTTTTGCACTTATAGATTTTGAAAATAGAACCAAGCTGGAAGCTAAGTCAAAGAAATGTGTATTTGTTGGGTATGGCATTGATGAATTTGGTTATAGGCTTTGGGATTTTGAAAATCATAAAATTGTAAGAAGCAGGGATGTCATATTCAATGAGAAAGTATTGTACAAAGATCTGTTGCTGCAGCATGAGAAGAAAGAAAATGACTATGTAGTACTAGATGATACTCCACAAGTTCATGTTCTAGTAGTTCCTTATGCTCCGCAACAATAGCAACAACAAATACCACACACCCCAGTGAGTGTTAGACGGTCAACAAGGCTAAGTAGACCTCTAGAAAGATTTTCTCCATCTTTGTATTCTATTTTGTTAATAGATGCTGGTGAACCTAAATGTTATAATGAAGTTGTGCAGGTGGATACAAAGCTTCAGTGGGAGTCTACAATGACAGATGAAATGGACTCTTTGCTGAAAAATCAGACATGGGATTTATGTAAATTACCTGCAGGTAAAAGGGCTTTATAGAATAAATGGGTTTACAGGATAAAAGAAGAGGATGGAGGTACGAAAAGATTTAAAGCCAAATTAGTCGTAAAAGGATTTGCACAGAAACATGGTATTGATTTTGATAAAATATTTTCACCAGTTGTTAAAATGACTTCTATTCGTACTATTTTAAGTATTGTGGCTACTGAAGATTTACATTTAGAGCAGCTTGATGTTAAAACAACCTTTCTTCATGGTGATTTGGATGAAGAAATATATATAGTTTAGCAACAAGGATTTGAGGTCAAGGGTAAGGAGAATTTGGTGTACAGATTACAGAAAAGTTTATATGGCTTGAAGCAAGCACCTCGGCAATGGTATATTAAATTTGACACTTTTATGAATGGGCATGGATATAGTTGGTGTCATTCTGACCATTATGTTTATTTTAAGAGGTTGGATGATGACAGCTACATTATTTTATGTTTATATATCGATGATATTCTTGTAGCTGGGTCTAACATGGATCACATTAAGGGGTTGAAACAACAGTTAGCAAAATCTTTTGCTATGAAAGATTTGGGGGCAGCAAAACAAATCCTTGGTATGAAAATTTTTAGAGATAGGAAAAATAGGAAATTGTCTCTATCTCAGGCTACTTATATTGAGAAGGTGTTGCAATGTTTCTCTATGGAAAATGCCAAAGCTGTCAGCACACCTTTGCCTGATCATTTGAAATTGACTAAGGATATGTGTCCCAAGACACCAGAAGAAGAGACTAAAATGTCTAAAGTACCTTATGCTTTAGCTGTAGGGAGCTTAATGTATGCTATGGTATGTACTAGGGCAGATATTGCACATGCAGTGGGAGTCGTTAGCCGTTATATGAGTAACCCTGGTATTGAGCATTGGAATGCAGTCAAATGGATTCTCAGATATTTGAGAGGCACATCCAGTAAGTGTTTACACTTTGGGGGTTCTACTACTACTGTACAAGGCTATGTTGACTCAAATTTGGCAAGAGATATAGATAGCAGGCGGAGTACTACAGGTTATATATTTACTATTGGTGGGACAGCAGTGAATTAGATTTCTTGACTAAAAAAGGTGGTTTCTTTATCCACTACAGAGGCAGAGTATGTTGCTGCTACAGAGGTAGCCAAGGAGATGATATGGCTTTAATTCTTCATGGAAGAATTGGGACATCCACAAAAGGATAATTTTCTACATACAGATAGCCAAAGTGCCATTCATATTGCAAAGAATTCTGCTTTGCACTCAAAGACAAAACACATACAGTTGCGGTACCATTTCATTCGATTAGTTTTGGATGATGGATAGTTAAGGCTGGAAAAGATTCATACTGATGATAATCTAGCAGATATGTTTACAAAGGTAGTAACAAGGGAGAAGTTGAACTCATGTTCAGCTTCAGTTGGTCTTCTAGACTGAACAAAATAAAGGAATAGCTGCGTCCAAGGTGGTTCAATCTAGTGGGAGCCTCATGTGGGTAGTGGTATTGCTACAGGATCAGTCTCCAAGTGGGAGGTTTTTTAGTATAGTGTGGATACTGATCAGTCACCAAGTGGGAGATTGTTAGCTTGTGGTGACTAATCAGGAAAGTACTATCTAGGAAAGTACTATACATTTTTTAGGCTGACTACTTTTTGGTTATTTGGGCTGACTACTTATAACTCATTCTAACCCTAAAGTGGGAAAATATTGTATAATATGGCTTAGGGTTAGGGATTTTTTATTATGTATGATTTTAGTACTTGCAGCAGAATTGGGCTGTAAGGGATTACAGATTGTAATTAGGTTGTAATCACTGGATAATAATAATATTGGACTCACTGTTGGTGGACGTAGCCCAGGGATTGGGTGAACCACATTAAATCTATGTGTCTTGTGTTCTATTCTGTGTGGTTTATTATTTTTTGATATTAGTTATATTTGCACATAATTGTTATTTCTACCTTGTTAATCCTAACAGATAGTGTCTCCACTTCTTCAATGCCTAAAATATAGCATAAAATTTTTTATCATAAAAAAAATATTTTCTCTTGGCATCATTTAACTTCTCACTAAAATAAGCAATAGGTTTACCTTATTGGCTCATAATAGCTCCTATTACAGTACCACTAGCATCACAATCTACTTGAAACACCTTATGAAAATTAGGAAGTGCTAAAATAAGTTATTTTGTAAGCTTTTGTTTCAATATTTTAAAACTCTTATCTGCCCCATTAGTCCACTTGAACTCTTTTCTATCCCCTCTCATTGTTTCAGTCAAGGGTCCACAAATATTGCTAAAATTTCTGATAAAATTTTTGCAAAAACTAGCCAAACCATGAAAAGACCTTACCTTAGTAGCACTCCTTGAAGTAGGCCATTCAAGGATAGCCTATACCTTCTCTGGGTCCATTGTTAGACTTTCTCCTGAAACTACAAATTGGAAATACACTAACTCTTTCTTCACAAAAATACACTTCTTCAAATTAATCAACAATTTCTCATCTCTTAACTTCTCAAACACCATACAAATATGCATCATATGATCTTCCAATGTCTTACTAAAGATCAAAATATCATCTAGGTACACAATTACAAACTTACCCAAAAATTCTTTCAGAACCTCATTCATGAGCTGCATGAAAGTGCTTAGTGCATTGGTTAGCCCAAAAGGCATGACTAACCACTCATACAGTCCTTCCTTTGTCTTGAAGGCAGTCTTCCATCCATCTCCTTCTCTAATCTGAATCTAGTGATATCCACTCTTCAGATCTATCTTTGAGAAATACATAGCTCCACTCAAACAATCCATAATATCATCTATTCATGGCAGTGGAAACCTATACTTGATTGTGATCTTGTTTATTTGTCTGGAATCTGTACACATCCTCCATTCTCCATTCTTCTTTGGTGCTAATAATTCTGGTTAAAACACATGGACTTAGGCTCTCCTGAATCAATCCATTTTGTAACAAGTCATGTACTTGTCTATTCAACTCTTCACTTTCTATTGGTGTCATTCTATGTGCTACCTTGTTTGGAAAACTAGCTCCTAGAATCAAATCCATCTGATGATTGATCTTCCTTACTGGTGGTAATCTGTCAGGTACATTATTACATACAATATCTTGAAACTCATTCAACAAATCTACAACCTCTACAAGTACATCCTCTACTTCCTCTTTACCAACTTTTGGAATTAAAGCAAAACACACATGCTCATGCCTCATACCATCTAGGAATTTTTTTCCATCAAAAAAAGTTATTCTCACATTACCACATACCTTTTCTTTGATGTCCTTCAATGGCTTTAGCTTATGTCACACTCCATCCTTTGTTAGGGAATAGGTATTCACATGACCATCATGTACAACATATCTGTCAAACTGCCACAGCCTACCCAACAACATGTGACATGCATCCATAGGTATGATATCACATAGTACCTCATCATGGTACCCACAAATCTTGAACTTTACTAGGCACTACTCATTGACCATGACCTTGTGGTCATCCTGCACCTAGGCAATCTGATATGGATGTGGGTGTTTTTGTCTCTTAAGCTTAAACTTTGTCACCATCTCTTCTGACACCAAATTGTTAGTGCTTCTACTATCAATAATCACATCATAGCATTTACCCTCACACTTGCATCTCGTGTGAAGCATGCTCCTCCTTTTTTCAAGTTCATTCTCACCACTCAGTAGGACTCTTCTGTTAATCAATATTTCTCCTCTTTCAACATCTTCAAAATTTGATGATTTGGCATTTTCATCTACATGTGCAACTCTAGCCTGGCCTTCATTCCTCTTAGCCATCCTTCCTTGGCATTAAGGACATTCAAATACCCTATGACCTTCTTCTCTAGAGTGAAAACATGTTCCACGAAAGCCTCCTCTTCCTAAACCTTGTCCTCTTCCTCTTCCTCTCTAATCTCTATTGTTCTAATCTTGGAAATGATTAGAATTGTTTCCTCTCTGATTTTGACTACTACTGGTCTCATCCTTCTTTTTTGGATCTTCATTTTGGCCTCCATATAACTGTCCACCAGATTTTCCACCGCAACCTCTTCCATTTTGTCTACTCTCAAACTTCTTGTTTAGCTTTTCCTCTACTTTTAGAGAAAACTGGTATGCCTCTTCAATATTGTTCATTTGAACCAGATTCAACTCCTCCTGAATGCTTGGCCTCAACCCATTAAGGTAATGAGAAACTTTTTCCTTATCAGCTTTTGCATGGCCTGTTCTGATGAGGATTCGATAGAACTCCTTTGTATATTCCTGAACAGATCAACCCACTTGCTTCAAAATTTGCATTTTCTTCAGTAGGTCAAGCTCATAATCAATAGGGATGAACTGTTGCTTCAATTTATCCACCATCCAATCCCATCTTGTGATTTTATCTTTCCCTCTTCTATTTCGCTCTAATTGAATCTCTTTCCACCAGATCTTCGCATGACCTTTCAGTTTGGCCTTCCCGAATTTGACCCTATCAGGATCCTCAATATCTTCATAGTCAAATTATTTTTTACATTCATTGATCTAGTCGATCAATTCTTATGGGTTAATATTTATTGAAAATGTAGGAATCTCAATCTTAGGTCTTTTCCCGATTTTGGAAATGGCCCAAAAAAGCCTTTCTTCTTCTTGATTCAAAATTTCACCTTCTTATTGATCATCATTTCCTTCTTCAACTTCATCCTCACTTCATATCTAACATTAAGATTCATTCCTCTATGAATCTCTTCTTGCAATGCTCGCACTTATCTCTGGAGCACTCTAACCTCAAGTGTTACAACACCAACTCTTACGCCACATTCCTTTCATAGAGGCATTTTCACGATGTGGGTTGAAACTCTAACCATGGTCCTGGTGTAAACTGTGTCACAGTCGGTGATTTGTTTACACACTTAGGAACTCCTACTCTGATAGCACTTGATGAAGGGTGCTCCCCTTAATACCACAAACACATAATAGAAATAGAGAAATGAGAACAATATGCTAGAATAGAAAATTGGCTTCTTATTATCTCCACAAATGTGAAATTACAAACTTTTAAAATTGCAATATGCAAAGCCACATGGGCATTCCCTTACAATATTCTATAGGACAAAGCCTCGAATCAATACCAAGATCTACTACCCAAAACTGCCTAGACAACACTATGGGCCTTTTTTATATAGGGAATTTCCACTGCCTGAGAAGGTTCTAGAAATTTGCCCTTAAGGCTGATTATACATAGAATTATCTTATTTTCACAATTTTCACAATAGGGTTAGCTCAAAAGAAATACAAAATATGCTTTTAGGTAGCCCAACTTTCAGAGGCCATAACTTTTTAACCGTAGCTCTATTTTTCTATTGTTACCACTTTTTAGAAACTCCATGATGAGATCTACAGTGCTTGACATGCGCTAGCACTATTCAGCCAGTTGATCATGATCTGGAACCTCTAAGGCCTTCAAAATTGAGCTAAAAGATTTCATACCCAAAAACCTCAATAACTTCACCAATACTAATGATGTGGCAATGAAACTCAATTGGTAGGCTGAAATGACTAGGATGAACCTCCAACTATGAAATCAAAACATTCTAAGATCATATGACCAACTTCCTAAAAATAGTAAGTTTCCATAAATAGCAGCTCTGCACAAGATAGCCCTTCTTGAAAAGTAAACAAAAATATTTTTGGATGATGCAAGATTGCTCTTACACCTAGGACACTCTGGCATCATTTATTTAGTATGTTGTATGGAACTACTTTCTTCATTTGTATTTTGGAGTATCTACCCTTAGGTAGTCTCTCTTTCCTTAGGAATGCCCAAACCTTGTCTCCCACTTTGAAGTGGACCTCTCTTCTTCTTTTATCAACACTTTCATTTTACTTCAAACTTGACCTTTGTAATGCTTGTTTTACCTCATGCTATACCTTTGTAATGTGCTCTACCAGTTCTTGGCCTTGAGCATTGACTTTGAAGTTAGATGGCAGTTCAATCAGATCTAATGGTCCTTTGGGGTAAAGGACATATACGGTTTGGAATGGAATCTTACAGGTTGACCTATTTATAGAGTCATTAGATGAAAACTCTGCTTGGGGTAGGAGTGTATCCCAACTTTGAAAATATTGCTTGGTTAGGCATCTTAGGAGATTGCCTAGGGATCTGTTTAGCACCTTAGTCTTCCCATTTGTTTGTGGGTGATAGGCAGAGCTATAGGTGAGGTTTTTTCCCAACTTCTTGAAGAGTGTCCTCCAAAAATATCCTTGGAACTTTACATCCCTATCAAATACAATTGTCTGAGGTAAGCCATGAATTATGACCACTTCTTTGAAGAAGAGATTGGCTATGTGAGATGCATCATTTGTGCTTTTGCATGGTACAAAAAGAACCATTTTGTTGAACCTATCCACTATGACAAAAACGCTATCAAATCCTTGCTTGGTATTAGGCTATCCCATTACAAAATCTATTGAGATGGACTCCCAATGTCTTGAAGGGATTGGTAAGGGCTAGTAGAGCCCTTGATTTGTTTTCATTCCTTTAGCTTGTTGGCAGATTATGCAAGTCTCTATAAACTTCTTGACATCATTGTTCACCTTAGGCCAAAAATTTCTCCTCTTCACCATGTTTGCTATCTTATCAATGCCAAAGTGACCTCCTAGGCCACCACAATGCTTCTCCCTTATTATGTGTGTCCTCATTGAGCACTTTGGTATACATAATTTGGCTCCTTTGAATAGAAGTCCATTCTGAATCAGATATTCAAGTATCTGCCAACCATCTTTGTGCAAATCTGATATATCTTTGCAAATTCAAGGTCATCCAGGTACAAGTGTTTGAGGGACTCAATTCCCACACTTTGTAATTGAACTTCTTCAATCAGACCAATTCTCCTTCTAAGGGCATCAACAACTTTGTTTTCTACACCCTTTTTATGCTTGATGTTGAATGTATAGGTCTACAATTGCTCCACCCATTTAAAATGTCTGATAGAGAGTTTCTCTTGAGAATTTAAGAAACTTAATGCCTTGTTGTCAGTGTATACTACAAATTATTTGGGTATCAAATAGTGCCTCCATTTCTTGAGGGCTTGGACCATGGCATAGAGCTCTAGGTCATATGTAGAGTACTTTCTTTTAGCCTCATTCAATGTCTCTGAGAAGAAAACAACGGCCTTGCCTTCTTGGCTTAGGACTGCACCTATAGCCAAATTAGTTGCATTTGTCTCCATAGTAAAGACTTTGTTAAAATTAGGGAGGACCAAGATAGGGTATTGGGAGACTCTATTCTTCAAGTATTGGAATACATCATTGTCTTCCTTTGTCCACACAAATTTAGTCTTGTTTCCACCTTTAATAGTTTCAAGCATTGGTGCACACACATGACTAAATTTTTTGATAAACTTCCTATAGAATGTTGCAAGTCCATGGAAGCTTCTTGCATCACCTTGGTTCTTTGGTGGAGGCCAATTAATGATTTCTTCTACCTTCTCAATATCCATCTTGAGGGTACCTTGTGAGATCACAAATCCTAGGAACACCAGTTCCTTCCTCATAAATGTGCACTTTTCCAAGTTGATTACCATCTTGTTTTGATGGAGTCTTCTTAGTACCTATTCCACATGCTCAAGATGGTCTCCCTTGCTATGACTAAATATTAGTATGTCATTAAGGTAAACAACAACAAATTTTCCAATAAAATCAATGAATTTCTCATTTATAAGCCTCATAAAAGTCCTAGGGGCATTGCTTAAGACAAAGGGCATTACTAACCATTCAAACAAGCCTTTAGTAGTCTTGAATGTTGTTTTGCATTCATCTCCTAGTTTGATTCTGATTTGATGGTATCCAAACTTTTGGTCTAGCTTGGTGAAGTAGCAAGCACCTCCTAGTTGATCCAATAGGTCCTCAATCCTTGGCATGGGGAATCTATACCTTATGGTGATTTTGTTTAGGGCCCTTCTGTCAGTGCATTACATCCATTTTCCATCCTTTTTAGGGGCCAAGACTAATGGTACTACACATGGACTGAAACTCTTTTGAATGAGTCCTCTTTCCAACAATTCAATGACCTATTTTGCAATCTCTACATGCTATAGGGGTGTCATTTTGTATGGTGCCTTATTAGGCAGGGATGAGCCTAGTATGAGATCAATTTGATGACTAATATCCCTAATGGGAGGGAGGCTAGTGGGTAGGTCACTAGCAGTGACATCTCTATACTCTTGCAGCATTTCCATGACTTCCTTTGGCATAGGCTCTTTTTTATCAGACTTGGTGTTATCCTTGGGCTTTGAGATTAGGATAAAGGGTTCAATATCATGTTCCTTCAAGGTTTTCAACATCTCCTTTTCACCCATGATAATCACAGTGGGTTCTTTTTTAGATTTGTTATCCAACAGGGGCTTCATAGTAAAGGTCTTCCCATCTTTGGTGATGGAGTAAGTGTTTTTCCTACAATGGTGTATGGCATCTACATCAAATTGCCAGGGCCTGCCTAAAAGGATGTGTGAGGCATCCATCTCAACCACATCACAAAGAACCTTGTCCTTGAAATTTGCAATTGAGAACTCTATCCATGCTTGTTCTATTACTAGTGTTTGTTGGCCTTTGGTTAACCATGAAACATGATAGGGGCAAGGGTGTGGCTTCTTAGGGAGTTTTAACTTCTGAACCATTTCAAAAGATACAAGATTTTTAGTAGAACCAGAATATATTAGTAGATTTCATACCTTTCCATGACATTTGATCTTTGTCCTGAAGAGATTCTTCCTTTGTGGAGGTTCTTGGGTTTATGGCACTTGAAGGAAGACCTGCCTCATCATCAAACATACTCCTTCCTCTCATTCCAAGTCTCTAGCATCAGCATTGTCTTCTTGTTTATCTTCTTGGACAAGCTGTGCTCTCCTCTCACCTTGGTTATTATTGTTCCTCTTCTTAGGGCATCTTCCTGCATGATGTCCCATTTGATTGCAATGAAAACATTTCAATGGTCCATTACCTCTTCCTGAGTTTTTCCTTCCCCTATTGAAAGGCCTCCTTCCTCTATAGTTTCCTCTTGAATTAGAGTCACTATTTTCCTTGTCTCCTTAGTCAGGGGTTTTACTGCTACTGCCACTATTTTGTCCCTTGTTCCAAGAGTTTCCTTTGCCTCTAAAGTTCTTCCCACTATCATTACTCTCCCCTTTTCCAAAATCCTATTTTCTCTTCCATTTTTCCTCTACCTTGAGTGCCATTTGGTAGCACTTATTGACTGTGGTAGGGCAATGTAGACTTAGCTCCTCTTGAATGGATACTTTCAAGCCATTCATGTATCTTGCTAGTTTTTCTTCCTCATCTTTTTCCATATTGGTTTTCATACATAATTTTAAGAACTCCTCGGTGTATGAGCCTACATCCATATCTTTTCATTTCAAACTTTGCTTCCTCCTATGGAGTTGTAACCCATATTCCTCATGCACATATGTCTCCCTAATCAATGCTATCATCTTGTTCCATGAATTAATCATGCTCTTCCCATTCTTCACCCTCTTTGTTTGGATGAAGTTCCACCAAGTTAGGGCTGCTCCCTCTAACTTGGATCTTGCTACCTTTACCCTTTATTTTTTAGGGATGTCCTCACATTCAAATAATGTTTTTAAAGGCTATATCCAATCCAAGGCTAAATCTACATTCATCTTGCCATTGAAGACTCAAAAATTTATTTTCTCCTCCATTTTTCTCCTTCCCATGGATTTCAAGGAATCTATGAAAGGCCTTTGATCAGTAGGGATGTGTTGGTCAGGATCATCCTCCTCTTCTTCACTCCCCTCTTTGTTTTCAAACCCATCTTCTTTGTTCTTGTCAAGCTTCTTCTCAACTTCTTTAAGCCTCTTAGCTAAGGCTATGTTTGCAGCCCTTTTATCTCTCACCATCTTTGCTAAATCACTATTTGTGACCCTTTCAGGTATCTCTTCATCCTCAAGAGTAGACATAGCTTTGATACCACTTGATGCAAAGTGGCAAGCGAAAGCCTTCAAACAGTGAGCAATTGGTGAGTTTCAAGGTCTCAACTACCCAATAGGGATCCAAATGCCCAATATTTATCACAAGTATGGTAAGGACTATAGGAAATGGTTATCACAACCCAAAAACCCAAGGAAACCTAATCACTAGGCTATGCTAGGTCCAAAACACCAACAATTGAGAAGTTACTAAAAGGTCTCCTTAGCCCAATAGGAAACCAAACCCCATGAAATGATTTATAAGACTAGGGGTGGCCTAAAATAATTTATGTAGCCAATTTATGTCCTATTCCTTTAGTTCCAATGGTTATTTCACTTACAAGCCACACATAACACTAGGTTGCTTCATTAACCAAGGATTTGGCTTGTAGCCCTCCCTAGAAGGAAATCTGAACATAAGTCAAAATGTTCCCAAATGAGATAATGAGATGGTCAGGGATTCTGATACCCTTTTGGGGTTTATAAAACATATCCAAACACCAAGGAGTGGAGACAAGAAAAAGTCACTGATGTTGCAATGTTAGACCAGCTAATAGGCCTAATTAGGTCTCCAAATGCACTACAAGTGCTCTTTCTCCTAAGAAAATGCACAAACTAAGTATGGAGGCATGTGTGGATATATTAAAGACCTTAGAATCCAAGTTTATTAGTCTTGATGAATCCCCAACCAAAGTCTTTGTTGACTGTCCTAAGTCACAAACTCATGCACACATAGAGATGTGCACCTAGGGCTTTGTGGCAAAACCAATTCCCTCCAAAAATCCAACTCTAACCTTCATATTGTTAAAGTGCATAAATGAAGGTCTAATTCCACCAAGGGGCATTAGATTCCCATGGTGGAATTGGGTCCAAAGATCAAACCCTATCGGAAATCTTACTGGAGACCTTCAATCTAGGCAAGCACACAAGAAACCTTGATATCTCTTAAACTAGGATGAATTAGAGCATGAATCCAATTGTAGAGGGAATTATATTGGATGGAAAATCTTTTGGTCTCAATGAATCATGCACACTAGCCTATACCCATCTATAATAGGGCACTATTCCTGAGAATTGCAGAGAAATGGCTTTTTTTTTATTGATTCAAATGCCAAGTTACATATCTTACCTTCCACCCACCTAAAAGGGCTTATTGAAGGCTTCCCCTATTAATTATAACTGAAATTTAAACTATCTTATTTTTGGGGGCATGATTACAACTTTTGGCAAGAAGTTGTTAAAGTTGCTAAGCAACTTTTACAACATTTTTGCAACTTTTGCTTTCTAGGAGACCAAACTTGGTTTTAACCTATCCTAGTGGTCCAACATGGATCTAAAACATTAAAAACATGAAAATGAGTAAAATCATATGATTTTAGGCCCATTGATCAATTTTGACCATAGTTAGCTAGGGGCTTATAGTTGTGCCAATCTTTGAACTAGGCCTCACAACTTGGTCTAGGTGCCTGACTAATGAATCTAATATAAACTTGATGTGCTTGGGACTCTAAAGAGTTTTGTTTGTTGAGTCTAGAGTAGGTGCTCCTGCACCATACTCCCCTTGAGTTTTAAAACTCAAGTCCCTACTTGAGGATAACTTCTCCACTGAAGTCCCATGTTGCTTGATTTGATCTTTGGTTAGCCATGTAGCATCTATGTTGGGGAGTCCCTTCCATTTGACTAAGTACTACATGTACTTCTTAGTTCTAGTCTACCTTAATAACTTTGTTTCAAAAATTTCTTCTAACTCCACTGGTTTTCTTTAGGGAAGGTTTGTGACATATTCTTCATCTTTGATGTTTGTGTCCTCATCTTTCTCATTCATTAAACCTGTTGTAGCTTTATATGGTGTGAGGTCTACCACATTGAATATTAGAGAGATTTGTAAGGTTGGACGAAGAGATATTTCATAGGCATTCTCACCTATTTTATTTAGAATGCTACATGGACCTACTTTCTTCATTTTTAGTTTGAAGTATCTACCCTTAGGTAGTTTCTCTTTCCTTTGGAATGCCCAAACCTTGTCTCCCACTTTGAAGTGGCCCTCTCTTCTTCTTTTATCAACTCTTTCTTTATACTTAAAAATTGACCTTTGTAATGCTTCTTTTACATCCTACTGTACCTTTTTCACGAGCTCTAAAACTTCTTGGCCATGAGCACTGACTTTGAAGTCAGATGGTAGTTCAATTAGATCTAATGGTCCTTTGGGGTGAAGGCCATATACTGTTTGGAATGGAGTATTACCAATTGACCTATTTATAGAGTCATTAAATGCAAACTCTCATTGGGGCAGGAGTGTATCCCAACTTTGAGAATATTGCTTGATGAGGCATCTTAGGAGATTGCATAGGGATCTATTTACCACCTCAATCTGTCCATCTATTTTTGGGTGATAGGCAGAGCTATAGGTGAGGTTTTTTCCCAACTTCTTGAAGAGTGTCCACCAAAAATATCCTTGGAACTTTACATCCCTATCAGATACAACTGTGCTAGGTAAGCCATGAATTCTAACCACTTCCCTAAAGAAGCAATTGGCTATGTGAGATGCATCATTTGTGCTTTTTCATGGTATAAAATGAAGCATTTTTATGAACCTATCCACTATGACAAAAAAACTATCAAATCCATGCTTGGTCTTGGGCAGTCCCATTACAAAATCTATTGAGATGGACTCCCAAGGTCTTGAAGGGATTGGTAAGGGTTGGTAGAGCCCTTGATTTTTTATTAGTGGTTTAGCTTGCTGGAAGATTGTGCAAGTCTCTATAAACTTCTTGACATCATTGTTCACCTTAGGCCAAAAATAGCTCCTCTTCACCATTTCTTTTGTCTTATCAATGCCAAAGTGACCTCCTAGGCCACTACAATGCTTCTCCCTTAATATGTTTTTCCTCATTGTGAACTTTGGTATACATAGTTGGGATCCTTTGAATAGAATTCCATTTTGAATTAGATATTTAGAAAAGTCAGTGTGGAATCTGCCAACCATCTTTGTGCAAATCTGATATATCTCTGCAAATTCAGGGTCATCTGGGTACAAATGTTTGAGGGACTCAATTCCCACACTTTGTAATTGAACTTCTTCAATCAGACCAATTCTCCTTCTAAGAGCATCAACAACTTTGTTTTCTACACCCTTTTTATGCTTGATGTTGAATGTATAGGTCTGCAATTGCTCCACCTATTTCAGATGTCAGACAGTGAGTTTCTCTTGAGAATTTAAGAAACTTAATGCCTTGTTGTTAGTGTATACTACAAATTCTTTGGGTATCAAATAGTGCCTCCATTTCTTGAGGGTTTGGACCATGGCATAGAGCTCTAGGTCATATGTAGAGTATTTTCTTTTAGTCTCATTCAATGTCTCTGAGAAGAAAGCAATGGCCTTGCCTTCTTGGCTTAGGACTGCACCTATAGCCAAATTGCTTGCATCTATCTCCATAGTGAAGACTTTGTTAAAATTAGGAAGGACCAAGATAGGGTATTGGGAGACTCTATTCTTCAAGTATTGGAATGCATCATTGGCTTCCTTTGTCCACACAAATTTATTCTTCTTTCCACCTTTAATAGTTTCAAGCATTGGTGCACACACATGACTGAAATTTTTGATAAAATTTCTATAGAATGTTGCAAGTCCATGGAAGCTTCTTACATCACCTTGGTTCTTTGGTGGAGGCCAATTAATGATTGCTTCTATCTTCTCAAGATCCATCTTGAGGGTACCTTGTGAGAAAATAAATCCTAGGAACACAAGTTCCTTCCTCAGAAACATGCACTTTTCCAAGTTGATTACCAACTTGTGTTGATTGAGTCTTCTTAGTTCCTATTCCACATGATCAAGATGGTCTTCCTTTCTATGACTAAATATTAGGATGTCATCAAGGTAAACAAAAACAAATTTGCTAATAAAATCAATGAATATCTAATTCCTAAGCCTCATAAAAGTGCTAGGGGCATTGCTTAGGTCAAAGGGCATTACTAACCATTCAAACAAGCCTTAATAGTGAATTGGGAAGAATCTCTAACTGGAAGCTCCATAGCTGATTATTGCCTACACAACATAGCAACTATATAGAACCCAAGTTTCCCAACACACTACATGGGACTGTACACAGTTTAGAGAAGGGCATTCATTTGAGATAGGGATAGAGATGGAGTTGATGAGGTATGAGGAAGAGATTTTTATTTTTCTAAGCACTTACTTTTGAGATCTTTGAATTTCTATTGTATCTAAAAAATATTAATCAATAGGGAAAGCAATTATAAAATTTAACAATGAATACCATTATCTAGTTTGTAATGGCTAAAAAAGAGTGTGATTTATTTCTGAGTTAATGTCTTCAATATTTTTGATTTGAACTAATTATGTTTTTGGGTTCTATGAATCCTTACTGAGAATTGGAGAGCCTCTCAAGGTTTCATGTTGATTTGAGTTCATTAATAGCAAGTTATCTTGAAATGCCAAGCTATGATTTGAACTATTGGTTGGTTGAATGGATCATTTAGGATCCTATTGAAGATTGATTTGGCTTTGATGTTGATGCCTCACTTGAATCACCCTCTTATTTTGTTTGTCACCTTGGAGTTGAACTACTTTCACATCCTATTGCCCGAGTCTATTTAAAGTGATGTGTGACAACACTATAAGCTCTAGTGCTACTTGTACAATTGAAAGAGTTGGAACTCAAAACTTATATTGGAAATCAACAAAGGCACTTGAAAGTGCTTCTTCCAATTGGCCAAATGCTACCCTAAATCCTAGTATTGTTTAAAAGAGCCTCTTGTTCTGAATCAGCTACAATCAAGAGTTAGGGGAATATTTATATGGGTTCACATTGTTAAAAGGCTCACATTGTTAAAACATCAACAATTTATGTGTTTCATAGATCTGGAAAACCCTTTACATAATAATGATCAACATCATTTCATGTAATCTTTGATTTGATATAAATACTAAGTATTGGCTCGAAATACTTTTCATGAATGGGTTAAACAAATAGAATCTAAACAACATGGATAGTGTAAAAGAAACAAATCCTAACAAAATAACTACATATAGTTGACTAATACTACTTTAAGAACCTTTTAGGTCTGAGATTGCATAGAGAAAGGTTGCTCCATCTTCTCCCATGACTTCAGAATAAGAAGAGTCTACATTTCTATATCATCAAGTAGCCTACTTCTCAGTATGTATTGCTCATGACATTAAGGGCTACACTTCTCATGTGTTTGTGCATGTCCCCAACAAGAACTAGCATAGACCATTTGCCTAGAATGCCCCCCAATAGTACTTGGATAGCTACATTCAAACATTCTTCCTTCATTCTATAGTATAAACTTGTTTAGCTCAGGATATGCAAACACCACTATAGGGTTCCCAAAGAGATGAGATTTGAATATCTTCCCATGCCTACCATTTTCATGACTACTGCATTAGAACCATATTTTAATAAAAAAAAACAAATTCATTATTGTGTATAATTTTAGATACTTGTGGGAATCTCTTTTTTCAATATTTCATGGCAATTTATTTTCTCAATATTTTAGATCAACCTACATGATACATCATGAAAAATAAGAAAGAAAATAACTAATGCAATAATTAACAATAGTGATGCACAATAACTTAAGCTACATAAAGCACATGTTTACAAACAAATTCAGTGGTGAATTCCTATCCTTCAATTGCATAATACCTAGAGAAATTCTCTTACCTGAATATTCCTAGTGAGGTAGCTAAATGAGGTTTCAAGTATTGTACAATTTGACCCAAGAAAGGCTAACCCATACTGCCAGGTGGTAGATTCATCCTTTTCTTCTTGGAACTATTGTAGATGGGGTACTCCAACCTTATCACCATAAAAAGTACAATGGGTATTCAAAGGAGGGAAACTACAATAACTACCAAATTATCAAAATTCACCATTAGAACAAGATTACTGGCCTACTTGATAACTATACAGTTGACTGTTATAAACTTTTAGGGTGCTCTTTCTGTAAACCTAAAAATCAACTACCTCTCTTGCTTAGACCCTCTCCTAATAGATTTTAGTAGACCATGGAGCTATATGGGGTTGCATTGGGAGATTCCTTATCAGTTAAATTATTTATCCTTATCATTCTGACTTATTTACAATAACCCAAGTAGCACAAAGATATTTACACCCTATAATATGCTGTGAATTTTAGAAGTAACAGAATGGTCAATTACTAGGAAGATGAATGAAACTAGAAATGATTTTTGACAACTTCAAACTCTTTTATAATGCCTATGCCTCAAATGAAGACTGTATGGGTAGAAAAACACAATTAGTTTCAAGTTAAATTAATTTTCCATGATACAACAACATGCATAGTCAAGTTAGTGGAGTTGATAATAGGTTCAGTCACTAGAAAGTTTACAAGGCAAGTTAAAGGTTCGCAACAATATAGACTGAGCTACGTCAGACACATCCAAAACTTATCATAACAATTCTAAAACAATAGAAATCTAAAAAACCCATAGCTTACCTTATCCCAACCTTTTAAGGATATCTTATCGAAGTTTGTTGCAAATTGACCTCCATTCTGCACAAATACCATTGTAATAATTTGTATGTGATCTCATGTTGTCTAACATAGATGGGAAAGGATCAGTATAGGAATTTAGCTGATACAAAAACTAACTTCACTACCATACAATTTTGATTGCATCAATGAAAATTTAAAATACAATTTAAACAATCTTAAATCTAGGTGTCTCTTCAAACTAATTGAAAGAGCCTTCCACACTAACATGTCTTCTTGATCTTCATCTCATATTTTTTTGGTCTTGAATGAAGATAGGATGGATCCAGTAAAATGCCTGAGCAGTATGATAAATATACAATTATCTTTAGACAAAATTTATATGTGCCTCTTCTAAAATTGTTTCAAATGCCTCTCCAACTTCAGTCACCAACTCTTGTGGAACTTGATGCCCTTCCATATCAAAAAGCACATAATTGCATTGCAAAAATTAAAATTTACAACTAAAGCACAGAAGTATTTCACAGTGTGCTGAAATCATTCTGGTGAAGAAATTAGTCCCATACATGTTAACATAGTGGCACTTGGGAACATGAAGATCATCTCTTTGTATATTTTTCTTCATAAAATAGGAAAAAAAAAAATCCGACACTATTATCTATATCACTTGCATGAGTGTGAATATGGATGCAGAGTGCTTGAGGTGGATGGTGGGAGTTATGAATTGTAACATTTCTAACTACCTACTTCTAGCTGTAAATGCTTCAGATAGAGTCACTCTAAACTATCAAGAAGAAAGAAGCAACCTAATTCTCTCAAAAAACAAAAAATATTAAAATGTTACAAAAATGTCCTGAACCATGAACAGATTTATTCATACTGTCACTGGTCTTGTTCCTATCCCATTCTTAGGTCTGTGCATACATTGATCTTATTAAAAAGAAATATTAATTTGATATATAACCACTGACACAAACAAACATATAACCCATTCCACTATTATTAATATGTTATTCTATTATATCATTTTAAATAGAGAACATCTTCATGACTATCATTTTGATGACAATCTTTATACACTAGTACTTTATCATAAATAACTTTTATATGAGACATTATTTTGGAAATTTCTTCAGTCAGACAGTGCAAAATTTTTTTTGGAAAACATATCCAAAATTTGGAAACATCCAATGGTCACATTGTAAGTTATGGCCTTTGAACAGAGACCCCTTTTTTTTTTATTATCATAAAATGAATAAAGAAGACAAATACAATTAACTAGGGCCACAATTTTCTCCCTCACACAAGAATCTTTTCCTATCACAAAGACAAGATGAATGGAATCCTTTGACTTTATAAACCATAACCAAACTCAAACCAATCCTTACGTGATTGCATCAACTTAAAAAATATCAAGAACTGTGAATCACAAAAAAAGAATAAACTGTCAAATTGAAATAACATTTTGTTGCACAAACTTGCATTGTCTTTTATATTAAAACCCATAAAAATTGGAGATTGACAACACTCCTATCTTCCCTTCAACATGCATGCCATTCCATTGGCATTAACTTTAGGCACTTGACTATTATTACCCTCAAAATGGTAATCTTGTATCAGACAGAGAACAATAAGAAGGTTATCAAGAAGATTCACCTAATGTAACAAAATAGGAGGATTCACAACAATTGCCAAATTGAATGTGACATCTTCTTTACCTTCTTGACATGGTCTTTTTCTGCAATGTTGCTTCTCTTCATCCTATCCTTGTGTCTCTTCAACTTCAACTACACTTGAAGAACCTTCCTTTATACTCAATAGTAAACTATTAATAATTTGGCTCACAACTTGCCTCTTTCCCCATTCTGCTCAACTTTTCAAGAATACTGGTATTCCTCCTCAGCCAAATATAACTTCATTGAAGTCAACATATCTTAGAGAAAAAAATTCAAGTCATTATAATACCTGGCTTGCTCCCTTAGCTTCATCATCCCACAAATCAGTCTTAATAAAAAGCCTCATACATTATTTTGTATATTCTTGCATAAATAAACCCTTTTGTCTCAAAGCAATGAAACACTAAAACAATTTCTGCATTAATCTTAAGGAAATAATTTTCCTTTGCATGTGCTTTGGTAATCCTAGGCTACAATCTAATCTTGTATTTCCTTTGTCTTCTTGTACCACTTTGCAAAATATCCCACCAAAGGGTAACATTTGATTTGTTTTTGCCACTGCAAACCAACAATAATTGCATTCTCTTAAATGTCCATTATTTTAATAAATATTTTTTATTCTTATACCTTTTCCATGAATAAGTTAGAGTTCAACTCTCCTCTAAAGTCTGACTATACCTATACCTCACTCCGTTACTTTAAAACTATGTTTATTAGCTTCTCAATACACTCCAAGAAACATATTTGAACTATTATAATCTCATGATCAAATTTTTCAATCTTTAAAATTTAACCTATCTTTAATAAGTCCCAGTGTTCCCACCATATCTCTAGGAACATTCACCTTCTTTTCTTGAATTTCTTCTACCTCTTCTAGCCTAACTAATTTGAACTTCCTTGAGATCAATTCAGTTGTTCTTATTCTACTTCTGTTTTTCAATGAAAACACTCAATAATTTTTTGTTTCTTTTAACCTTATAATCTTCTGGGGGACAATACTATGCTCGATTACTTTTTCTATGACATCTTTTCTTGATCTATTTTATTTCATGTGACTCTTCACAAGTTGGCCTACAGTAAGAGTAGACATGAGGGACAACTCTCCTTCCATTACTAGAGCTACCACTATTCTTTCCAACTTTTGGGCATTTTCTCTAGGAGATGAATCATTTTCTCCTTTCACTCCAAACATGTTCAGGAATGCTTCTTGTGAAGACAATTGGGTCCCACCTCCCACTATTCCCACCTCTATACATGGCATGGTAACTGACATATGTAGATCTTTTCCACCATTGGCAGGCTCCATCAGGGTAATGTAGTGTGAGCTCTCCACATTCTGGGCCAGATCTTGGCAGCATGGGCATTGAATCCTCGCATGACACCAACCATTGTAGATCTAGTCAATTTCTTCAGCATGTTTAGCTCCAACAATGCTGGAATTATCATCTTCGATACCTTGTTCATGATTGCCTTGGTTATGATGACCTCACACACTATTGATTTTCCACACCCTTCAATCCAATTCACTATTTTGGGCTTCTTGTCTACATAGAAATTGCCATAAATTATAATAACATCCATGTCAAAGAACTCAGACTGGAGAAAATCCAATACATTTTGAAACCCCTTAGAAACCATGTTCATTCCCATTGCATCTCTAGTGGAGCAGGAAAATCTCATATACAAATTCTTGCCTGCAATTGCACATTGTATGCCTTGTAGCCTAGCAAATATGCTAGTCCCATTGAAGATGTTAGTGATGTGCTCAAATTTTGTAGGATCATCAAGATAGTATTTGAGATTTGTATCCCTTTTGGCACTCTAAAACCTAACAATGGGAGCCCTTGTCATGCCAGCTCTGAGAAGAATGCTTGTAGCCCTGCTACTCATAAGAATGGTTTTGCAACCTCTATTGGTACTGGCCACTAGGCACCATTCTATGTTTTCCATGGGCACCATGTACTCAAACCCATTTACTAATAAAGGCCCTGCTACACCCACAAGGATTTACACATACCCAACAAGCATTTCATAACACTGTCCAAGAATAGACTGATAATCAAATCCCTCCAAGGGAAACCCCTCAAGAGATCTCCCGGTCACAAGCTCCAATGCCCTTCTCATCATAGAGGCATGTCTCTTGCAGTCCCTAAGGGAGAATTCAAGAGAATAGGAGGCCAGACTACCATGACATCTCTCTTGCAGTCCCCAAGGGAGAATTCAAGAGATCTCCTAGTTAATGATGATCTTAGCATCATTTTGATGAACTACAATTGATTTAGAACATGAATGAAGAATCTATGATTATAGATCACTGAGGAGTTGTTGATTAGATATGCGAGATGATTAAATCAATATTATGTTGTCATTGATGTCAACTAGCTTGACAGGACTTATCTTGTAAGTTACTATACCGAAACATCTAAAGAAAGGTGAAAGAGATGAAGAATAGAAGTATCTACATGAGGAAGATGTATATGTTAGATGAGGATAAGGAATACACTAAGTAAGTTTTTGATGAGTCTATGACTTCATGATATTGACTTTATTATGTTGCATTCATCTATGATGAATAATAGAGTTGAAAGACACAAAGTAGGGTTGTCGATAAATGAAGCATTCTAGTATACACCAATGAAGTGTAGTGTATACCGAGTGTAGTGTTAACTAAGCTTGTGTTCACCAATGCATTTCTTTGTTAACTGAGCATAACAAAAAGGTATTAAATGATTAAGTTTAGCTGATAAATTGGTGAGCTAGAAAGTGTATGAAATCAAGGTAACAGATAAGGTTTGTTATGAAGATCAATGGCTAACATAATTCAAGGAAGATCTAATGGAGTAGATTGAAATGTGTTACTGACACATTAGCTAAAGAAGGTTAGAGTGAAAAAATTAATGAATGCGATTAAGTGGCAAAATCTGATGGATGGAAAGAAAATGATTTACTCATCTATATAAGAGACATTGGTTTCATTATTGAAACAATGCTGGAAGAAGAAGATATGCATTCTGATCATACTGGTTAGTGAGAACTGAATTGTAGAACAATAACCAAGCATTAGAGAGTAAGTACCGATGAACAATAAGTTGATATAGTATTGAATCTAAAGTGATATATTGAGTAGAAAGATTTTTATGAGCTAAACATTGATTTGTAAACTGTAATTGAAGTTGTTTCAAGGTAGATCATCTACTATTACATATTTAACCATTGTACATAGTCAAATCTCTTAACCAAGTGTTTTAAGACAGTCTTTTTATTTTTCATTCATAGAGTGAACATTGTTATCCTGTCAACCCCAGAGTGATTGTTGGTTGGATGATAACTTCTAGTCTAGAATCCTCTAACAAGGTCACAACTAACAGTGTGTTTGTAACCTTTAATAGGGTTGGGTCCTCACCAACCTCACTTCAAAAGAGTGAACATTTTTGGGTTGCCGGTCCCAGGTGATTTTTTCCCTTCACAGGGTTTCCACGTTAAAGCTCTTGTGTTATGTGTTGATTGTGATATTTTTTTGTTATCATACTTTACATATTACATGTTAGATTTGATCAGTAACTACTATAAGTTTTAGACTAACAATGGGTAAAAGCACAAACAGTGAAAGTATTTTATGTTTATCGAGTAGCAGAAGTTGAAGAATTTGTTTTGGATTATACATTTTGAATTGGGACACTAGATAACTAATTCACCCCCCTCTCAGTTATTCTAATAATTGGTATCAGAGTAGTAGTTGCTTAGAATAGAGATTTAAGGACTCCAGCACAAAGATCTCAAGATGTATAAGAGGGAAGTGCCAAAGCTGAACAAAGAGAACTTCGCAGTATGGCAACACTGGATGAAGTTGCACATATCTGGAATTGGTAATTCTACACTAGAACTGATGTAAAATGGCTATATTGAACCGACATCAGGTCCCTTAACCCTTGATCAACTGAAAGATAGGCATGAAAACAACATTACTATGATGGAAATTGCTACTTCCTGTACCAATGCCAAATTTGAAGACATTAAAGGATGCACTACTACCGAAGCCATGTGGGATAAACTAACTCTAATATACAGTGGAGATTTGAATGTTAAAAGAGCTAGAGCAGAAAGATTAAGAGGTCATTTTGATGATATGAAGATGAAAGAAGGTGAGAACATTATGCAATACAAAAATAGACTAAAAGAGGTAGTACATGCTATTAGAGCATCAGATGGAATTATTGAGGATGAAATAGTGATAAGCAACATTCTCAGAACTTTACTACCAGTTTATGCAATCAGGATATCTATAATTCATGAAACAAGATCTACATCCAACCTTACTCTTGACACACTAATCAATAAGCTTACAACCTTTGAATTGAATAACTTTGACAATAGTGTTGTACCTTTTTTTGAATCCTCTTTCATGTCTTCTTTGAAGATTGGTAAATCTAGTAGTAGGAATAATAAGAATAATGATAGTGATAGTGATACAAATGAATAACTTGATGAGCTTGAAGCTCTTATGGCTAGAAGGTTACCCAAAGGTAAAGGAAGGTATAGAGGTAAGCTACCTTTGGCATGATTTAATTGTAAAGAAATTGGCCACATCACTGCTAGATGTCTGAATAAGAAAGATGATGATAGATCCAAAGACTGATCTGGAGGAAGCTATGGGAGAAGAGTTAATAGAGGCTACTGACACAATAATAGAGATAACTGAGATAGCTATGATAAAGGGAAAAAGGTATGTTACATAGCTAAAGAATTTGAATCTGAATCTGAATCTGATACTAATGATGATATACAAGTAGTATTTGTTGTTATGAAAGATGACTTAGAGGAAGAAGAGAAACATGTAGAAACAACACTGATCTTGAAAGTAAGAAGAAATGATACACGGATCATAGACAATGGCTGTACACATCATATGACTGGTGACGTAGAGAAATTTGATCTACTTGATGAATACGATGGAGGATCTATTAGGATGGGAAATGATGTACCCTTTATGGTAAGAGATAAAGGTTCAATGATGATTAATGATAGAATACAATGTGAAAATGCATACTAGATAGATGGACTGAACTATAATTTTTTAAGTGTGGCATAGCTAAATAATTTAGGCCACTAGCTTTCTTTTGAGAGCAGAAATGTAAAAATCTATGATGATGGAGGAAGACTTGTTGGAACCGGTACACAATCCAGAGGTAATCTATTTTATCTTGATATTAATCAGTCTTCTTGTTTATTAATGAAGGATGAAGATGCATGGTTGTGGCATAAAAGGTTATGCCATGTGAACTTTGATAACATGATCAATATTAGTAAGAAGAAAAGAGTTAGAGGGTTTCATAACTTGTCAAAACCTAATCATGCTATGTGTCATGAATGTCAGAAAGGTAAGATGACTAAGTCAAGTTTTAAAAGAAAAGACTACTCAATAAAGAAGATACTTGAGTTGGTTCATACCAACCTATGTGGTCCTATGAGAACTCAAAGTTATTATGGTGATAGATACTTTATTCTTTTTGTTGATGACTATACTAGATTGATGACAGTTATGTTCTTAAAAGAAAAATCTGAAGCATTTAAGATGTTTATGTGGTATAAGGCAAAGGTAGAAAAAGAGATTGTAAAAGAATTAAAATGCTTAAGATTTGATAGAGGAGGTGAATTTATCTCTGATGAATTTACTAATTTATATACTGAGCATGGTATCAAAAGATAAGTCTCTACACTGAGAACACCTCAGCAAAATGGGATTGCTGAAAGAAGGAACAATTCAATAATTGACTATGCAAGAACACTAATGCTACAAAATAATATTTCTCAGACATACTGGAGGGAAGCTATCAGTATAGTTGTATATGTGCTTAACCAAGTACAACTAAAAAAGGACACCAACCAGACACCCTCTGAGCCATGGTTTGGACACAAACCTATTGTAAGTTATTTCAAAATTTTTGGAAGCAAATGTTTTATTTTGAAAGATGAGAGAAATGGGAAATTTGATTCTAAAGGTGATGAAGAAATATTCTTAGGATATTCTACTAAGAGTAAAGCATATAAATGTCTGAATAAGGTTAGAAATAAGATAATTGAAAGTACTAATGTCTGTGTTGATGAGTTTGATGACAAGAACACAGGGGAAAGTAGAAGGAACCTAAAGACTATGGTAGATTCACTTACATTGAACATCCTAATTATCTACCAAAGTCACAACCTGTGATAACTAGTCAGTAAGAAAATAATCCCGAGGAACAGGAAATGGAAACTGATGAACAAGATGGGGCTACCAAGAAAGCACATGAACCTGAACAGGATGAACAAGAAAGAAGAAATTGAGTACTAGCTAGTTTTGTCAAGAGACATCATCCTGAGACACAAATTATTGGAGATAGACAAGCTAGCATGCAGACAATAAGCAAAGCAAGACAAGGTACATGTCTCGTTTGTGAATTTGAACCAAAAAATGTGAAAGTTGCATTAGAGAATGAAGAATGGGTTAATGCAATGAAAGAGGAAATAGAACAAATAGAGAATAAAAAACCTAGTCCTTAGTACCCTGAGCTAAAGATAAAAATGTTATCTGTACTAGTACTAAGTGGATATTCAGGAACAAACTGAATGAAAATGGTGAGGTGAAAAGAAATAAAGCTAGATTGGTATGCAAAGGATATGCACAGGAATAAGGCATTGACCATGGTGAGACATTTGCACCAATTTCTAGACTGGAAGGAGTTAGAATGCTACTTGCATATTCTGCACACAAGAAATCTAAAGTTTATCAAATCAGCATTTTTGAATGGTATACTTGAAGAAGAGGTCTACATAGAACAACCTAAAGGATTCGTTGATCTAGACAACAAAGACATGGTATGCAGATTACATAAAGCTTTATAAGGTTTGAAACAAGCACCAAGAGTCTAGTATGAAAGGTTGCATACTTACTTGTTAAGTATTGGATTTGTAAGAACAAGTGAGACCAGCAATTTGTACATGAAAGGTGATACTGATGACACTATTATTATTACTAAGATATTTGTTGATGACATTATTTTTGGAGGTCAAGATCATGTATGTAAATCTTTTTTCTGATGAGATGAGAAAATAGTTTGAGATGTCTATGTTCAGAGAGATTAAATTCTTTCTACGACTACAAGTGATTCAACAGAGTGATGGGATATTCATCTCACAATCTAAGTACATAAAGAAAGTCTTGAAGAAATTTGGCATGGAAGATGCTAAACTTGTGGGAACAATGATGGCTACTGGAAGTAAATTGACAAAGGAAGATGAAACTATAGATGTAAACTAGACACTTTACTGATCCATGATTGGTAAGCTAATGTCTATAGTTCACAGTAGACCAGATATAGCACATGTTGTAGGAATTGTTGCTAGATTTTTTGCTAACCCTAGAGAATCACACATGATTGCTACTAAAAGAATCTTAATATATTTGAAAAAGATAGAGGATTATGGATTATGGTATCCTAAGGAAGGTAAGTTTGAACTGAAGGTCTATACCGATGTTGATTGGGCTGGAAATGTGGATGACAAAAAAAGCACCATCGGAGGAGCATTCTTCTTTGGTGAAAGACTTGTAACCTAGAAAAGTAAAAAGTAGGCTTGTATTTCTTAGTCTATAGCTAAAGTAGAGTATGTTGTTGTTGCTACTAATTTCTCAAACATTGCATATATCAAGCAAGTGTTGTAAGGAATGAATGAGGTAATCACTGACTCGATGATTATATACTATGACAACATCATTGCTATTAATATTTTAGAGAATCCAGTGATGCACTCTAAGACAAAGCATATATCAATTAAGTATCAGTACTTAAGAGAACAAGTGCAAGAGAAGAAAGTGAAGTTAGAATTTGTTACATCTAAAGAATAACTTGCAGATATCTTTACAAATCCTCTACCGAAGGACACATTTGAATACTTGAGGACTAGACTTGGGGTTCATCCCCTATCTATTGGTCACTAATGTGATCTAGATGTTGCATTAGCTTAAACTTCTCAAAAGATCACATATGTTGATGCACCATAGTTCACACTTTGGATAATGTTCAAGGTTGTGATTAAGTTTGAATAACTAAAATAGATTGGTATATCAGTATACAAAGATACAAAGACTATATTGGACAATAGAGAGTTACTTAGCTACTACAGAGCTGATTATTTATTTGTTTCTTTGGAATTTTTGTCAAAGGGAGAGATAAATAATATGAAGCAAATTTAAACATGCACTGATGAGAACTATCTAAGGGAGAGATAATCTGAAAGAAATAGAACATTGAAGATCAGTTACAAAGAATAGAAACATGAACCTGAGAGCTGAAAAGGTCATATCTACAGAATGACAAAGTTGTATTTTATAATGTTGTTTAATAACATAGTGATTACACATATTAAGCTAGGGAAAGCTTGTACAACATTTGTTCATAGATTTGTAGAATACATGTTTGGTATGTGTATGGTACACTTCATATTACTTGAGTTTCCATCAATGCCAAAGGGAGAGATTGATGAACTACAACTAAATTAGAACCTAAATGAAGAATCTATGATTAAAGATTACTGAGGAGTTTTTGATTAGATATGCAAGATGATTAAATCAGTATTATGTTGTCATTGATGTCAACTAGCTTGACAATACTTATCTTGTTACTTACTATACTGAAACATCTGAAGAAAGGTGAAAGAGATGAAGAAAAAAAGTATCTACATGAGGAAGATGTAGATGTCAAATGAGGATAAGGAATACACTGAGTAACTTTTTGATGAGTCTATGACTTGATGGTATAGACTTTATTATGTTGCATTCATCTATGATGAAGAATAGAGCTGAAAGATACAAAATAGTGTTGTTGGTAAATGAAGCATTCCAGTATACAACAATAGAGTGTAGTGTATACCAAGCACAGTCTTAACCAAGCTTGTGTTCATCGACGCATTTCTTTGTTAACTGAGCAGAATAGAAAGCTATTAAATGATTAAGTTTAGCCAATAAATTGATGAGCTGGAAAGTGTATGAAATCGAGGTAACTAGATAAGGTTTGTTATGAAGATTGATGGCTAACATAATTCAAGGAAGATCTAATGGAGAATATTGAAATGTGTTATTGACACATCAACCAAAGAAGGTTAGAGTGGAAAAATCAATGAATGAGATTAAGTGGAAAAATCTGATGGACAAAAAGAAAATGATTTACTCGTCTATATAAGAGACATTGGTTTCATTGTTGAAACAATGCTGAAAGAAGAAGATACTACAAAATTATCATGCGAACAAGCTTTCATGCATTCTGATCATACTGGTTAGTGAGAACCAAACTGCAAAACAATTATGGAGCTATAGGGAGTAATTCCCGACAAATAGTAAGTTGATATAGTATTGAATCTGAAGTGATATATTGATCAAAAAGATTTGTATGAGTTGAGAATTGATTTTTAAACTACAATTGAAGTTGTTTCAAGGTAGATCATCTAATGTTACATATTTAACCATTGTACATAGTCAAATCTCTTAACTGATTGGAATAAGAAAGTCTTTTTATGTTTCATTCATAGAGTGAACATTGTTATCTTGTCAACCCCAGAGTGACTGTTGGTTGGATGATAACTTATGGTCTAAAATCCTCTAACAAGATCACACCTAACAGTGTGTTTTTAACCTTTAACAGGGTTGGGTCTTCACCAACCTCACTTCAGAAGAGTGAACATTTTTGGGTTGCCAGTCCCAAGTGGTTTTTCCCTTCACAGGGTTTCCATGTTAAATCTCTTGTGTTCTATGTTGATTGTGATATTTGTTTGTTATCATACTTTGTATATTACATGTTAGATTTGATCGGTAACTACTATAAGTTTTAGACTAACAATCAGTAAAATCACAGACAGTAAAAGCATTTTATGTTTACTAAGTAGAAGAAGTTGAAGAATTTGTTTTGGATTATACATTTTGAATTGGGACACTGGATAACTGATTTAGCCCCCTCTCAGTTATTCTAACAAGTTTTCAAGTTTTCATTGTATTCAGTAAAACACTTGAACTCAACCTCAATAGTTGAGATTTTTTCCTTCTTTACATTGTTAAACATTGTGGCTTCTGATATAAAACTCTCATTTCACCAAACATATCTCCTGCTAATTATAAGCTTTGTACAACCAATAATCATCAGAAGTTTTGGAAGATAAAATAATGTTTATATTTAAAACAAAATCAAATATTGCATAAATTAGAAAAGATAAACAAATGGATATCTTACGTGTTCACTTTCATTCTCATCTATCAAGATTTATTGTAAAGTAACACAAATGTTTAAAATCCTTGTTTGTGTTGTACATTGTTTTGCAATAACATTTTTACATATAAATAAATAAGATGATTCCAGACGATTTCTGTAACTACTGTCTAAGGAATGTCAATATAAAAAACCATGTGAAAAAGATGAGTTCTTTCTAAATAAATACATATCCAATAGAAAAATTTTAGATATTTTTGAGTGCATCCAAGAATAGATTATTGGCTAAGAGAAGTTTTTTTTTAAATCAAAAGTGGTGAGCTAAGGATATAGACATTCAAATTCTATTGGTGGTATTAAGAAAAGGCACATGTAAGTATAAACTCTGAGCCATAGTAGAAGGAATAGGAGAAAAATGAAAAAGAAAAGCCATAAAAAAGTACAGATCATACTCACCACTTTCCCTAATACTAGTATGTTCACTTCTACCGAATAATGTCTTCTTTTAGAGAAAAATATTCAGCATTCATCTTTGTCACCTTTCTAATCCAAGCCCAAATTTGAAGTCAATTCTAATTGAATGGGTACATCTTACCAACAATATCTGATTTCAAGCCATTACCTTTTTCAAAAATAAGTTCTAACAAATTTTCCAAACATTTAAGAATTGTTTGTAAAGAAAAGAGGACTACTCCTTAAAATATTGTCAGATGCCCATACATTTAAAAAGAACATCGAGGTTGTCATAAATTTGAATAGGGAATTATTGTTTAAATGATTATAACCCTAGATTATTATAACTGAATCATGTACAAGGCCCCATAATCTTCTGTAGATTGATGATTCAAGGATATTTTTCTACTATGTTGTAGATAGTTTGTATTTTAAAGATACATTAACATTTTTAAGATCTTGGATTTATTTTTGGTCATTATTGTTGAGTAGCATGAAGAAATAGTTATTGTGTCGTATTGCACTTGAAATTGCAATTTTTTATACAAGCTTCATCTAAGATATAGTTCCAATGATGATCTTGAAATTTATTTTACTTTAATAGCATTATTCAATTATTTCCAGAAAAAAACATTCAGATCATATACAAACTATGGTTAGATTATAGCAAGTAGCATCCATCAATTTCTAGATTCAAACTTTCCAAAAAAAGAAGTGTATAAGTTATAACCTGTTGGGATTAAGTAGAATTGCCACTAGTGACAACACTTATTTGCATTCTGGATGTAAACCGAGCAGACAAGTGAAAACTGAGCAAACAGTGCAAACCGAGCAGACAGTGCAAATCGAGTAGACAGTGCAAACCGAGCAGACAGTGCAAACCGAGCAGACAGTGCAAACCGAGCAGACAGTGCAAACCGAGCAGATAGTGCAAACCGAGCAGACAGTGCAAACTGAGCAGACAGTGCAAACCGAGTAGACAGTGCAAACCGAGCAGACAGTGCAAACTGAGCAGACAGTGCAAACCGAGCAGACAGTGGAAACTGAGCAAGTTAGTACAAACCGATCAGGACAATGTAAACCGAGTAACATCTTGTCTACCGAGTCACCAATGCTTACCGAGTTCAATACCTACCGAGTGATCAGTATGAACCATGCCTTCACTTCTACCGAGTGCATGACGATGCTGAGTAATGCAGTGGATGCCGAGTATCAGAAAGTCACCGAGTCAGTTTGAAGGAACCGTGTAACCATATTTGGGCCGACTTAGTAGCACTTATGTTTATTTGTCAAGCCGACTGTGTAATTGTAATTGTAATTAATTGTTTGAGACCTGTATATAAACAATGTTGTAGAAACAAAAGATGTAACATACAAGTAATAAAAAAATATAAAGCAGAATATATGTGAAAGAGTAAGAAAGGCAGAAACAAGCGAATTACAGAAGGCTTCAGAAGTTTAAGGTACAGCAAAGACAAATTCATCACAGAAGGTGATCAGTACATCAGCGAATCTCATTCAGCAATCCAGTTGCAAAGCAGAGATCTACTGTTTCATTCTAACAGGTGAATCAGTACTAAATCCTTTAACCGGGTAGACTTAACAGTCTTTGTATAAATCTCTTTACCGAGTGCATACTTCACTGTATGTTTGTAAATCCATTAACAGGGTGGATTTAGCAATCCTTATTGCTCCTAACAGGGCAGATCATCAGAAGTGATCAAATTGTAAGCCTTAACCGGCCAACTTTATTCTGCAGTATTAAAGCTTTGTGGGTTTCATCCCCACCCCAGTTTTACTTTCTTTTGGAAGGTTTCTGGGTAACCAAATCTATGCGTCATTATTGTGAATGCTTTTAAGTTTCATGCTTTCTGTATGCAAAGGTTAAAAAGTAAAATACATGTTAAAATTGTAAGAAAATTTGGAGTTACTGATTCACCCCTCCCCTCTCAGTAACTTGGTTAATTCCTGAATATTTCCAACAATAACCTATGTCAAAGAGACCACATACTCCAAGTGATTTCAAATGGTATCAGAGGAATAAAAAAACCTAAAAAATGGTAAGTTGGGAATTTAAATGAACATGATTTTTTCAACAATCATAACATGTTTATGATTATCACTAAAATTGGAATGTTTTCTTGTGGACCATGGTCTGGTAGTAAGGAAATTCAATTACCATAGTGATGAACTGGACTAGAAAAGGCTATGAGAAGATATGCCAAACCAAAAAAATCTCATGTATTTCTAAATTAGGAAGACAAACAAATGTGAAATTTATACAATGTAAATTATTTTACTAGTGGGTTAGTGCCAAGGTAAACTTGACAACATATTTTGAAATGGGTTGAAAAGCCTTTTACTATGAAAACACCATATAAACCATAATTAAACTTTAACAATATATAAAATACTAAAGTAACTTCATGGTTCATATTTATTTAGAGATTCATCCATTACTTGGTTCTTAGTCCATAAGCTTAAGAGATGTAGTTTTACTTACCAAATCCAAGAGGAAATTGGGTGTGATTCCTTGAAACTAATGAATAGCTTCCACTTATGTGTAAAATGCCTTCTTGATATGCTACTTGTAATGGCCTTAAGAAATTTTTCCAAGAGATTTTTTTGTTGAGCCTCTTTTGCTCTAAATTTGAGACATGTGCATGACAATATATGTTCCATGAGTTTTCATGGAAGATCATTCCTATGAAAATTCCCTTGGCTATAAAAATGGCCAAATTTGTTATTGATCAAGGTTGTGAAGTTGACACCTGCTCGGGAATGTTTATTGAGGAAACTTGCTATGCTAAAGTATTGAATTCAAAAGATCATCTGGAAGGCTTAGCAACATTTTTTGACAAATTGAAGCCAAACTACAATGGTGATTAGATTTGTGTTTGGGCTTGCATAATTTGTTTCAAATATGAAAAACTACTTGCATATGAGATGCAATTTTTTGAACCCTGTATAGACTCATATTATGACTAGTCATCATATTCCCCTACTTTAAAACAATGAGGACAGTTGGAATTTACTATTATGTAAAGAATTATGCTACCAATAAACTTATAGCCTTTTGTATCCTCAATGATTTAGGAATTTCACAACTTAATGTTGCATGATGTTTTGATTATTATCTAAAATTGCCACTATACATTATTCTTTATGTAGTTTTAAACTCACTTTAGAGTTTAGACATAGGGCTAGCCATCCTCCCCTCTTTCCCTCCCCTTTTTTCTTATGTCCTCTACAGTCTCTACATATTCCATAAATAGACAGATAAATTTGCAATAATGCATGCAACAAACATGAATCATACAAAACCATAGTCATTGAATTTTCACATATTTAAAGTTTAAGCTGAGCTTTTATTTGTGGAAGATATTTCAGCATGTTTAATGTAATGTAGATTCTAAGAATACAATCTTGCCATAATGACATTTATCTGGGAATCGAGATAGAAATCTAACAGTTGTTTTCCATGTATAGGAATCAACCAATTGCTTAAAGTGAAGCATTGATATGAACACTAGGCATAACACTAATTCAGTTTGTGAATCTGTAATTTTTACCCCTACCTTAAACCTAAGAACCATTTTTTAGTAAACCTTTGAGACCACATAAATTTTCATGGATAGACCATTTTTCATAATTTTATTTCTTTTGTCTTCTGTCTGAACCTGAAATTATATTTTGGACTTTCATGATTTTACACTAAAGCATTTTTAATATTTCATGTTATTTTAGGTTTTCATAAACCTAGCCGAGTTTACCATTTAGGAATTGATGTGTCTAGAAGATTTGACAAGTTTACAAGACTTGTTGAGTACTTGGGTCATGAGTTCCCAGGTCTCATTTGGACCCACTCACCTGAGGGCTTGCCAAGTGTGGGAAATTCTTGTCACATGAGCTTTTTAGGTGAGGGACAAAGGTGTTTTCTTTTTATTTTATTTAAATGATGATGACTAGCCTATTTGTATGGTCAAAACTAGAAATATCACCACCAAATTTTGATCTTATTGTGAAATATTATGTATATGAGCTAGTAGTTTTATGACCACCAAGTTTCAATGCTTGTCTATATGGATAACTTCTCATTTTCTATTCCTTGGATGTTGATTTTAAGTTGTTTGGGAGAAAAGAATGCAACTTATATTTGAATGACATTTTTATTTTTTGTTAGATATTAAATTTTGTGTTTTTTTTTTCTTTTGAATATTAACAATCCATTCAATTTAGAAAACAAGGATGCTTTGGATGCAAGTACTATAGCAAAAGGAGTGGATATGAGAGATCAGCTAGTTAAATTTTATGAAAGACATTATTCTTCAAATCTTATGCACCTTGTTGTCTATGGAAAAGGTAAGCATTCTTTGTTTTGTCTATTTTATGAGATGATTTTAAGTTCTAACAATATGAGGTTTGATTTCTAGTATGTATTACAACTAAGATCTATGTTGCTTAAGCTAGCTTTTCCATGATATAAAATGAATCTAGAAAAATTTTTTTTCAAAAACCATTAAGGAACTTGAAAAGTTGGTTAAAGTAAAATCTACTGGAATTAACAATACACAATAGAGTCATCCTTATTTTGCTGGTCAACCTTTCCATTTGAAGCACTTATAGGTAACTGTCATAATAACTTGTAGTGGTCAAGAAGGGTTCATGCAATATTGCTACGATTGGAAAAGACACCAAACTTTTCAAATTAGTTCAATATGAATATTCCAATGAGATTGCAAAATGAAATTTAATTTCTATGGTGCAGTGGATTAATTAGCAAATCCAATTTTGTTGAATAATTGTGTTTTTAGATTCTGGTCAAGACTGTTCTTGTAAAAGAGGGCCACACATTGGGTATTTTATTGCCTATTACTCATGAACTTAAAAATTATAAGGAAGCTCCCTCAAGGTACCTTGGTAACCTAATTAGGCATGGAGTAGATGGTTCCTTGTTTTTCCTTCTGAAGAGATTGGGTGAGATTTTTTGTATACAATATATTCTATAGTTCATTTTGCATGCTGAGAATGACATTTGGAACCAACAATTATGGCATGCTAGATGGTTAACCTACATGATATTACCAAGAAATAAGAAGCTTAATGCAAGCTTTGGTTTTCCTATATCATACTCATAGCATGATATACCATATAAAAATGCAAAGGCTCCTATTCTGGTACTGATTCCTGAAATGAATAGTAGACAAAATTCCCAAAATACAGACCCTTCATACTTAACTTATGAAAGCCTTTTGAGAAATGCAGACAAAAACTTTCAAATAAGGTGGCCTGAAGATGAATGGGATTCCATTGCACTAAATTACACATCTAGCACTACCTCCAATCTAAAGGGAGTAATCTATTGTCACAGAGGTTCTTATCTCAATGCTCTTGCCTCTATTTTGTTATGTGAAATGATGACCATACCTGTGTATCTCTAGATAGTCCCAATGTTCCCACTGTAATGACTAGTCATTTGCATTAGCTACAGCTACATAGGGTGGCACAAATGTATTCCTAAGAAATGTAATAGAAAGTGTAATATTTGATGCCATTACAAAGCACAAAGTTACCCACTTGAGTGGTACACCCACAGTCTTAAGCATGCTTGCAAATGCCCAACCCCATGAAAGAAAGCATGCTCCCCACATTGTGTAGATAGTAACTAGTGGTGTCCCACCACTAGAAGCAATTCTATCCACCATGGCTAAGCCTAGTTTCCATATGATTCATTTGTATGGCCTCAATGAAACATATGGCACCTCATCTATCTATGCATGGAAACCACAATGGGACTCTCTGCCAAAGGAACAACAAGCCAAGTTGAAGGCTACACAAGGTGTCCTGCACCTTGGGTTGTGGGGTATTGATGTTAAGAATCCAGAAACTATGGAAAGTGTTTATGCTGGTGGGAAAAAAATTGGGGCGGTCATGATCAAGGGTAATACCATCATGAAGGGGTACTTGAATGATGAAGCTACCACTGAGGGTGCCTCTAATGGGGGGTGGTTTAGGATAGGTGATTTAGGGGTCATGCATCCTAATGGGTATATCAAGATCAAAGAATAGTCTAAGGATATTATCATCTCAAGGGGTGAAAATGTTTGTACTATTGAGGTTGAATCCATTCTATAAAATCATCCAGAGATACTTGAGGCTGTCATTGTGGGGCACCCAGATGAGTACTAGGGAGAAACACCTTGTGCCTTTGTGAAGCTTAAGGAACCCAAGTAGGTTACTATAGAAAGTATCACTGCACTAACACTCACCTTGATCCTTTCAACATATTTTGCAATGTTTTCATCTTCTTTCATCTTCATCTAATCAAATTGTCCTCTTAGACTTTCTCCTTTGGCTCTTTTCGCATTGTGATCACCACCATAAATTTTCTTCAGCTTGTTCCACATTTCATAGGCAGTTGTGTAGTCTTTGATCTCATCAAATTCTTCATAGCTACGGGATGATGCAATATCTATCATCATGGTGTTATGGTTCTTTTTCTCTGCAATGTCTTCAACAGTTAATGTGCCAGTAGGAACAATATATTCTTGATCAATATATTTGCATCCTGAATCACCAATGGAAGCCAGATGAAGTCTCATGAGACCTTGCCATGCTGAAAAGTTAGCTCTATTAAGCCTTAGAATTTCTCTCTTGTAAGACATCCTGATCTTTAGCTTAGGTCCTTAAAACCCTTCCTAGAAGCACCAAAAGCTCTGATCCCAATTGTTGGAAATATAGATGTAGAAACTGAGAGGGGGGGGTGAATTAGTTTACCACAAAATATTACCATTGATCCCTTAGATGTCCTATTAAATTATTTATTGCTGACATACAGAGAAATGCTAAAACTTAGTAATTGCAAAGAGTGTTAATTATAACTGTTCTTAAGCATTCCTCAATGATTAACATGCATGAATAAAGAAAATAGCATAAACACAAGAGACACTAGATTTAACATGGAAACCCAATATGGGAAAAACCACCAATGTAACTAGTTACTGATTTTCACTCTTCTGAAGTGATGCCCTGTTAGGAGCCAACCTGGTAAAAGGTTACAAAACACACTGTTAGTGTCACCTTATTAGAGGATTTAATCACCCTACTAGGAGTGGCCTTGTAAGAGGTCTTGAAACAATTCAATAGAACTATCACCTTGTTATAGGATTTACAAAATGGCTATTAAACCAACTCGGTTAGGAGATTTTGAAATCACTGTTACAATGGTAAGAAAGTAACAATGAAGTGACCTGAATAGTGATGCAACTGAATTGCTGATTATAGATCTTTGTTCTGCTTCACTAGATCGTTCCTGATCAAATATATCTCTACTACTCTTCAAGGATATCTAACCATCCTTCAAAATTCACTCATACTATTCTTCTCTTTCACTTTTTTTTTTCTTCCCCATAATTCACAACTTGACCTTCTATATATATACACCATTAGGATTGTCAAGTTAGCACTAATAATTATTACAAAACATTACTAATCATTACAATAGTCAGCTAGAATAAACCAACTTTGTTTCTCACATTGACAAAATCCTTTACTGGGTTGACCTTTCTCAATAAACATTAATCTGAAAAAGATTTCCTTTGGTGACCGAGAGAACTCGGTAAGTACTGTGAATTCATCAACATCTTTTGGAGACTAAGTGAACTCAGTAGACACTAACTTTCCTTCAATAATTGAGGAAGCTCGGTTAACACTATTTTTTGCCATACTTTTCTTTTGACAGCCGAGAGGTCTCGGTAGACACTGGGAATTGCTTTGCTGACCAACTGAGCTTGGTAGACACTGGGAACTACTTTGCTGACCAACTAAGCTAACAATTGATATGACATTTGTGTGACATCAAAGACAACACATAATCATTCCAACAATCTCCTTTAGACAATTGTATCCAACACTTATTTCATACCTTAATTTTCTCTTTTAGTTTCCTCTTTCTGTCCAAATGCAGATGTGTTAGGAATGAATGTTGAATATATTCTACGGGGGAGTATTTAGAGACATTCTGTATCAGTTGTAGTTTCATTCATGATTGTGATTCTCATTGATGTCAATAGAGTGATCTACTGGAGATTAGTAGAGAAGCAGATAATGTTTGAATTAGCGCACATGGATTATTGAAGATCAAGCTATGCTGAGTTGAGGACTTACTCTATATTGTGTCTTGAGATCATGTTTAAGAGTGCATATAGAAATTTAATTATTCATGATAGTTATGTATAATTTAGTGGAAGCAGTATTCAGGTAGAGTTCCTAAGAAGCAGTTTGTGGTATCTAGATTATATCTCCTAATTGAGATAGAATCTAGGCATACAAATTTGTACAGTTGACGAAGACTCTTTGGTGGTGACCTGGATGAGACAGTGTGGTCAAAGATCACACATGTGAAGATTTATTTGATTAAGAAGCTGACAGTCTTATGTAATTGTCAAAATATTATGTAACGTGTAAAGGTTTATATTTTGTAATTGGTTAAGCCTTATATGCTGACTCATTTGCAATTACTTGAGTGTGGTACAAAGGAAGGATTTTTTTCTTGATTGTAATATGTGTGATATGTGAAAAGAAAAAATTGTAAGAGGATATGTGAATTGCATAGATCTTGTATTGATATATGTTGAAGTAGTTGGTGTAGTTTGGCATAATTAGAGGAGAAAAGATAAAATGTTGATATAAATAATTATTTGGTATTATTCTATTGAGTAATATAGAGATTAGTTGGATAGAGTGTTCAGTGATCTTTCCCTTGAAGCTATTTGTGTTAGGAATAAGGTGTCTCAACCTTGGATAATTCCTATTATTATTATTTGTTTTGTAAATGTATTTTTTGCAAATAATGTAATTAAGTGTGAGTGTACATGTCTAGTTGGCATGTTGATGTGTCACTCCACTTGATATGTTAGCATCTTGTGCGTAAGGAGATCATGACTGAAATGGTCATGATGGATTCCTATGACATGTAAGAACTATTTAAGGAATGTGCTATGATAGGTGTAAGAGCATCTTATGACTTGGGCCTATTTGGGTGCCCAAGAAGAAGTGGTTGGTGTGTGTAAGAGAATATGCCAAAAATAGGTTGGTATGATAGATTCTCTTACACTTCTCTTGTGACTGTTATTTTTGGCAGATTCTATGACAAGCTGTCATAGTCTATTCTAGGGATGGACGCCTATTCTTGGGATTGCATGTAACAACTATGTACATGTGGCTTTGTGCATGGGTCTTGGTGTTTGTGCCTATTTTGGTATCCAGAGGAGTCTATATATGATGTTGCTCCTATGGGAGAGATATAACAAAATTTAAGTCTTGTTGGCTTTGTCTCTCATTTCCTGAAAGAACTTGCATTGCAAGTGTATTGTAATCTTTGTGTTGAAGATAATACATTGTGTAGGTTTTGGAGTGCTGGGGTTTTTTACCAAAAGGTTTTACCCAGGGTATATCATTGTGTCATTCTCTATTTTTCTGTATGTATGGTATGTGGTTGCAATATCTTTGTTAAAGTAGTTAACGAATCTAAAATTGTAAGGATTTATAAGAATTTGCACAATACTCTCCTATAGAGATTAGCGTAGGAAGCTATTTTCGCACCTGAGTTTCCTTACATGTGGTATCAGAGCTTGATCAACTTTTGATCCTAGTTGTTGGGTAGGGTTTTTTTAGCTAATCTCAAGTTTGAGTGGGAGTTTTTTGTAGAGCATTCTAAATCTTATTTGTAGATTGAGATGGCAAGTTCATCATATGGAAGAATGGAGGTGGAAAAATTTAATGGCACTAATTTTGAGTTGTGGAAACTCAAGATGGAAGACATGCTAGAAGATCATGACCTATGGGAAGTGACTTCAAGTGCTACAAGACCAGCAACTATAGCTCAAGTAGATTGGGATATCAAAGACCCTAAAGCTAATGGTCTCATAAGACTCTATTTAACCGATGCAGTCCTTCTGAATGTTCTAGATGAGAAAATTGCAAATAGTTGGTGGGAAAGACTTGCAGCCATGTATCAAGCCAAATCTCTAGTGAACAAGTTGTTCCTGAGGAAGAAGTTGTACTCTCTATGAATGGAGGAAGGTGGATCCTTAACGGATCATTTAAATGCATTTAATCTACTAGCTACACAATTGACATCAGCTGGTGTCAAGTTAGAGGAGGAGGATCATTGCTACACACTTTTGTGTTCTTTACCAGATTCATGGGACCATCTTGTGATGGCTCTCGGAAGCACTTTAGTCACCTTCAAAATGGATGATGTGGTGTCTTCACTACTATCAGAGGAGATGCGGAGAAAGGCTTCCATTTTAGAAAAAGAAGCCCTTGCTATTCGTGGGAGATCCACTGAAAGAGGGAAGAAAAATGACAATAAGTCTAACAATAAGGGTAGATCCAAATCCTATGGGAAGTCAAAGACTTCCAATAAGTCCAAGGCAAAATTTTGGAACTGTGATAAATCTGGGCACTTTCGTAAAGACTGCAAAGAGTCGAAGAAGAAGAAGAAAGGTTTAGATTCAACTTTAGAAAGATCTCAAGAAGATGGTGATGCATTCATCACAGATTTGGCAGCCCATGCATCTGATGATGTGTGGTTGGTTGACTCAGGTGCATCTTTTCACATGACCTCTCATCGAAACTGGCTCTCAAAATATGAAGATTTCGATGGTGGAAAGGTGTACTTAGGTGATGATTCTCACCTAAAGATAGTTGGACGTGGAAGGGTCACTATCAAATTTCCTAATGGATGAGTAAAGGGAATCAATAGAGTTATGCAAATTCTAGATTTAGCATGAAACCTATTATCTGTAAGTATGCTGAATGATGTAGGTGTGCAAGTTGTTTTTTTGAAACAAGGATGCAAAATGATGAGAGGATCGATAGTGTTTGCAAGGGGTACTAGGAGAGGTACCTTATTTTAGCTAGATGCATGTATTATTCTATGTAATAGTTCTTCATCCTCACCATCTAAACAAGCAGTGAAGAAATCTGTGGCTATTGGTTCTGATGGTAGTGCAAACACTTTGGAAGGTAAGCTTCCTGTAGAAAAGACAATGTTGTGGCATATGAGATTTGGCCACATTGGTGAAAAGGGTCTCAGAACCCTGAAAAATAAAAATCTCGTTGAGGGGTTAAATGATTGCAATCTTGAGTTTGACTTCTATGAACACTATGTCTATGGTAAACAAAATCATGTTCAGTTTTACTCTAATTCTCACAAATCTTCTAATGTTTTGGATCTTATTCATTTTGATGTATTTGGTCCTATAAAAGTTCCTTCAATCTCCAAGTCTATATTTTTTGTATCTTTCATAGATGATTATAGTAGAAGGATATGGATTTATTTCCTTAAAAGTAAGACACAAGTCTTTAGTCGGTTCAAGGAATTTAAAGCTCTTGTAGAGAATCAGACTAGTAAGAAGATTAAGTGTGTGAGAACTAACAATGGTGGTGAGTTTTGCTTAGCAGAGTTTGAATAGTTTTGTAAAGAAAAAGGTATCGAGAGGCATAAGACAACTCCTGATACCCCACAGCAAAATGGAGTTGTAGAGAGAATGAACAGGACATTGATGGAGAAGGCTAGGAGTATGTGTAGTGGAGCTGGTTTAGAACAAAGGTTTTGGGCCGAAGCTATGGCCACTGCTTGCTATCTGGTTAACAAATCTCCTACATCAGCCCTTGTTGGTCAGACACCCATGGAGGTGTGGTCTAGTAAGAAGCCTTCAATTAGACATATTTTTCTTTTTGGTTGTGAAGCTTATGCACATGTTCCAAAGGAGAAAAGATCTAAGTTGGAAAACAAAGCTGTTAAATGTATTTTCATTAGATACAGTGCTGGTGTGAAAGGATACAAGCTTTGGGATCCCGTGACTAGTAAGGTGTTGTATAGTAGAAATGTTATTTTCAGAGAGCTAACTTCTCCTATTGTGCTACAATCCGATGAAAAATAAAAGGAAAAAGATGTTGTTCAGTTGCCTCCTACCCCTGAGAAGACTGAACAGAGAGACCATGTTGGGTCTAATGATGAGGAGAGCTCTAGTAGCTCTAACAATTCAGAAGAAGAGGAAGAACAACCTCAACCATAGCCCTTGAGGAGATCCACGAGAGAAAGAAAGCAACCAGAAAGGTTTGGTTATTCTATGTTAGATTCCAGTTGTGCCTTTGCTTTGATTACTAACACTGATGAGCCTAGATCTATGAAAGAGGCTTTGGGCATGGAAGATGCAGGTTCTTGGATTGAGGCTATGGATGATGAGATGGCTTCATTGGAGAAAAACAAAACTTGGGACCTTGTACCTTTTCCTAAAGGGAGAAAATCTATTGGCTGTAAATGGGTGTTCAAGAAGAAATTCTGTGCAGATGGCAGTGTTGAAAGGTATAAAGCTAGATTGGTTGCAAAGGGGTATTCACAGGTAGAGGGAATAGATTATGGTGAAATATTCTCTCCTGTTGCAAAGTTGACATCCATTAGATTTCTATTATCTCTTGCTGCATCATATGATTTAGAGATAGAACAGATGGATGTGAAGACAACTTTCCTTCATGGTGATTTGGAGGAAGAGATTTATATGTCACAGCCTGAGCACTACATTGTTAAATGTAAAGAATCCTTAGTTTGCAGATTAAAGAAATCTCTATATGGTTTGAAGCAATCTCCTAGGATGTGGTACCTTAAGTTTGATGCCTTTGTGTTGTCAATTGGATTTGTAAGATCAAAATTAGATCATTGTGTTTATTTCAGAGTTGAAAATGATCACCTTCTTATTGTTGAATTATATGTTGATGATATGTTGCTATTTGGGAAGGGTAAGGGTATGATTTCTAATTTTAAATCTTAGTTATCAGCACAGTTCGAGATGAAAGATCTTGGGGCAGCTAGGTACATCTTGGGTATGGAAATTAGTAGAGACAGGTCTAATAGAAAACTTTGGTTGAGTCAGAGTAAGTATGTGAAGTCTGTGTTGGACAGGTTTAGCATGGTAGATTGTAGACCACTATGTGTTCCTATTTATGTGGGAACAAATTTATTTGTAGATGATTGTCCAAAATCTCCTAGTGAGGTGGAGGACATGAGTAGAGTACCTTATGCTAGTGTAGTTGGCTATCTTATGTATGCTATGGTCTGTACTAGACCAGACATTGCCCAAGCAGTGGGAGTCTTGAGTCAGTTTATGGCTAATCCTAGATGGGTACATTGGGATGCAGTTAAGCGAGTATTCAGATATTTGAGGGGTACATCAGATTACTCCATATGTTATCATGGTAAATCTTTTGGATCTCTGCATTCAATTTGTATTTATGGGTTTGTGGATTCAGATTGGGCGGGTGATATTGACAGCAGGAGATCCACCAGTGCTTATGTGTTCACTATGTTTGGTGGTCCCATTAGTTGGATGAATAAGTGACAACCTGTGGTTGCTTTGTCCACTATAGAAGCTGAGTACATGGCTGCTACTCATGCTTGTAAAGAAGCCATTTGGCTTAGAAGATTGTGTTCTGATGTTGGTGTTGATGTAGAATAGATTACTATTTGGTGTGATAGTCAAAGCACTATTTGCCTTGCAAAGAATCCAACTTTCCATGCTAGAACGAAGCACATTGATGTGCAGTTTCACTTTGTGAGAGATATGGTGGAAGATGGAAAGGTAAATTTGGAGAAGGTAGATACTATGAAGAATGTTGTAGATGCATTAACAAAACTAATGGGCACTAAGAAGTTTAGATGGTGTTCAGAGTCTATGGGCCTTTTGGCCTATAGCAGTTAAAGTTCCTGTTATGTTCTTGTTGCTCTTACAAGGTGTTCAACAAGTGGGAGAATGTTAGGAATAAGGTGTCTCAACCTTGGATAATTCCTATTCTTATTATTTGTTTTGTAAATGTATTTTTTGCAAATAATGTAATTAAGTGTGAGTGTACATGTCTAGTTGGCATGTTGATGTGTCACTCCACTTGATGTGTCAGCATCTTATGTGTAAGGAGATCATGACTGAAATGGTCATGACAGATTCCTATGACACATAAGAACTATTTAAGGAATGTGCTATGACAGGTGTAAGAGCATCTTATGACTTGGGCCTATTTGGGTGCCCAAGAAGAAGTGGTTGGTGTGTGTAAGAGAATATGCCAAAAATAGGTTGGTATGATAGATTCTCTTACACTTCTCTTGTGACCATTATTTTTGGCGGATTCTATGACAAGCTGTGATAGTCTATTCTAGGGATGGACACCTATTCTTGGGATTTCATGTAACAATTGTGTACATGTGGCTTTGTGCATGGGTCTTGGTGGTTGTGCCTATTTTTGGGTCCAGAGGAGTCTATATATGATGCTACTCCTATGGGAGAGATATAACAAAATTTAAGTCTTGTTGGCTTTGTCTCTCATTTCTTGAAAGAACTTGCATTGCAAGTGTATTGTAATCTTTGTGTTGAAGATAATACATTGTGCAGGTTTTGGAGTGCTGGGGTTTTTTACCGAAAGGTTTTCCCCAGGGTATATCATTGTGTCATTCTCTATTTTTCTATATGTATGGTATGTGGTTGCAATATCTTTGTTAAAGTAGTTAATGAATCTGAAATTGTAAGGATTTATAAGAATTTTCACAATACTCTCCTATAGAGATTAGCGTAGGAAGTTGTTTCCGCACCTGAGTTTCCTTACAATTTGGACAGTGGGTCTTTTTGTTTTCCATAACTCTTAACTGGGTTAAAATATTTTAATAGGGATTCAAAGTCTCCTAACATGGACTCATATGTAATGAATTTATTTCATAAAACTCCTAATAGAGTCCATCCTTTCACAAGGAATTTTCATATTAGTACATCTTTTCTAAGCATCATTCCCACCAGGGTTTACTCTTTGATCAAGAGGTTCCCTAGTTAAAATATCTTGTGTTATTGTGTCATGATGTATGTTTCTATTTTTATGGTTGTTGCTTACATTGATTACATGGTTGAAATGTGTTAATGTTGATAAAAGTTGTATTTATCTAATAACTGATTCACCCCCCCTTTCAGTTATCTTGGTAGACTTTACTTTCTAACAATTGGTATCAGAGCATCAGGTCATTGAAGGAAACATTTAACAACTTAAGGAGATCTATGGTGACTCATTACATGAAAGAAAGCCCTAAATTTGATAGAGTAAACTATGATAGCTGGAAAGAAAAGATGAAGACACATTTTCTATGTCTAGGACTAGGATATTGGTTGATTAAAAAGAATGAGAAGACTATCATTGAAGAAATAAAAATTGAAGAATGTACTAATACAGAAAGAGATCTATTCATGTTTAACATACTTGCCAGAGAAGCACTCTTGTAAGAACTTCTGGAGAATGAATACAATTAGGTAAAAATTCTAAGGACATCTCATGAAATTTGGTTAGCTTTAAAATCTACATTTGAAGGTGATGTACTATTATCTCTATTTGAGCATTAATGATTTTCATTAGTATCAAAGACATCAATCGATTACTTATATTAACCTAGTCAGTAACTACAAGCAATACAAGATAGTCGACTAAGTCTTCACACTGAGCACAAAATAGTTTTATCAAGCATCAGACATGGTTACCAAGTGAGAGTAAACACTAAGAACTAGTATATTCATTGAACAGTATTTACATTGTTTACCAAGGATCACATAAAATGGAATAGGAATCAGGATTGGAACATCTATCTATGCAAATAGTTACAATAGAATCACAAAATGTGTTACCAAGATCGAGGATAATTTATTATTCAGATATTAATTAAATGTGATTAAGATCTTATGTTATTATTTTGATCTAGGTTATTTTTGTACATCGTAGATCTTAGGGTTTTCTCTAAGATATTGTAACCTAATTTTGTTAAGCGGCATAAAGCACTATGCTATATAATTATATTTGGTATCTTTTTTATCTAACTGATGAATGAACAAAGAAGTTCTTCAAGCATTAGCCAACTTCAAGATTATCAGTTGACAGACAGAGCAGAATAGTATTCAGAGGTAATCAGATTAAAGCATAATCAGAATCAGGCTAATGAAGCAGTTCAAAGCAGAGATCTTCACATAGAAAAAGTGATATCTATTCAATATTTCATAGATCTGTATTAGACAATTAAGTTTTCATTAGCAGATAGTTACCTATTGGTTTCTAATCACTGTAATAGAGTTTTGGTAAAATCTCCTAATGGAGTAGACCTAGCAGTCTTTTTGTAAATCTCTTAATCGAGTATACAGTCAAGAAGTGTTGTTAAAATCCTATCACTAGGTATATCTAGCTAATCTAATATGTTACTCCTAATAGGGTAAAATAACCAAAACTGATCACCACTTAGAGCTCTAACATGAAAACCTTTTCTATTTGTAGTAGTTAGGAATTTGTGGGTTTCATCTCCATCATAGTTTTTACCTTCTAACAATGGTTTCTACATTACCAAAATACTTGTGTTATGAGTTGATTATCTTATTGATTTCATGCTATTTATCTTTGATAGTTAAATGAATGAATGTTGCATGCAATGGATACAAGTATTTTTTGAAGGTTACTACTTTTTGTTGTTTTAGATCTGAAAGGTTTATAAGTGAAAGTTTTTGTGGGCACTGATTCACCCCTCCCCTCTCATTACCCTATCTCTCCAATCCAATAATTGGTATCAGAGCGTAGTTCTCTTATTGGAAAATTTAACCACTGAAGGGTAAAGATCTAATCATGGAGAGGTATAAGTTAGATAAAACTATAGAGAATCAAAAGATTCAAATGCAGATGTTTATTGAGTAGTATAAGAAAGCTAAGGATAGAATGAAGAAATTACTAGTTGAAAGGAAGAGCCTAGCTATTTTGAAAAATGAGATTGGTTATCATGAAGAAGTGATTGATGATGTATTTGATCATATTGGATCTCATTCAGGAAGTATTTCTAATGGATTTGAAATTATAATCTCTGACTTGTCTGAAAAGAATCTTCACTTAACTAAACAAGTGAAAGAACTACAAATCGGTCAGGAATCTCAGATGGTGAGAATTGTAGAAGTAATGAACAATGCTAGACAGGTTGAGAAAGAAAGGAATCTAGTTATTGAAGAACAAAGACTGATAACTGAACAACTTCAAGAAAAAGAAAATGAGATTCACAGACTCACTGAGCACCATTTTGAAATATCAAATCAGATGGTGATTGTGAATCAAGAGGTCAACTGAGTTAATGGTGAATTTTAAAGAAAACTTAAAGATATAGGTGTTCTCTAAGAAGAGAATGAAAATCTAAGAAATGAAGTGAAAACTCAACAACAACATCATGTAATGAAGAAATTGGCTGAGGATAGTTCAAAAAGGATTGATGATTTTTTGTTTAATCAAAGAACATTTGGAAGCAAAGCTAGAATAGGCTATACCGGTGAAGGAGAATCATCACAACAAGCTAAAAAAGTCAACAACAATCAAAATCAAAGACCTAAAATGTTGACATGTTATTACTATGGAAAACTGGGACATACTTCTAATGTCTGTAGAAGCAAAGCACAAGGTAAACATCCAGTCACTTCTAGATTTAATGGTTATTGCTATTACTATGGAAAACTTGGTCACCAAGCTTATGAGTGTACAGCTAAACAAAATAAGAATGCTAACAATCCTACTATGGAGAAATTATGTTACACTTGGAATGAACATAGATACACTGCATGAGAATGTAAGGAAAAAATGAAGCAAGTATGGACTCCTAAGCAGAAGACACAATGCAAGCCTTATCAACCAAAGAGATAAGGTAATTCTTATGTTTGGGATTACAACACATGGACTAACTATATTGCATGCGGTAGATATGGGAACATTGCAAAAAATTATAATAGGAAAATATGGGTTGGACAATCATGAAGGTGGACAAGTACTGGAATGGCATGTTTGCATTATCATAAGGTTGTTCATCTAAGCAAGGACTACAGAGACCGAGCACCAAAATAAAATCATGTATTTGAGAGTGGAAACACTATTGCAAATATCATGAGAATAAGGAATGGGATGTGGAAGAAAGCATCAAATGAGAATGTTGAGTCAAGTAATCTTATCAGTGAAACCTCATCCACTGGATTGGGTGACATCGGTACTTCCACATAAGGTGATATAGGTATGTATGGGACTGAAATTTTTAAAATGATCATATTTTACATACAATTTCTTATATATGATGATAAAAATACCAAATTGGCATTAATAAATATGTACTATGGTTTATATGTTATGAGCTAACAAAGTCACATAGTCAGTAAAAGTTAGATCGAGCAATGGTTACCCATTGGTAATCACTATTCAAGGTTAACGGAGTATCAATATCAACTCAAAAGAGAAATCATGTGTTGATCGAGCTAATGAAAGTTTTTAGTCATCACTCAATTGACAATTGTCATGAATTGGAAGTAGGTCAAGCATTTATTGCATAGATTTTTGAGCGGGAATATGGAAAATCCTATAAATACATAGAAGAATGAGTTCATTTCTTCACAAAGCAATTTCGGAGAGCTAAAATTTCACAGAGAAAGTTTGAGAAAAGAATCTTTCAATCTAATCCAAAGCAGTTGTAGATCAAACCAAGCACACTCTTCAATATATTTTGAGTAAGTTGAAACCCTACCGAGCATATTCTTCATACTTATGGGAAAACCTAGTTTTTTGAAATGGCATCTACTACAACTTCTTCTAAAGTTGTGGAAGAAAAATTTAATCTTATAGTGTCAGCAAACTATGATGAAACAAATTATAAGTTACACCCTGAAGTTGCATCTAAAATGGATTCAGCGAGTACTTTTTTGAGAATCCCACCTAGGGTTTTATTGGTTGAAGACATACATTCGTACATTCACTGTAAAATTTGGGAAATAGGAGACTTTGACATGTATGTTTCATATCAACCACTTTGTGATGAGAAAATAGAACTAAAACCAAAGCATAAATAGGTCAAAATACTTGGACTCACTAATGCCCTAAATTTTCTAAAGAAATTTAAAAATGAATGGATTAGGGTTGTGTTAAGCCCAAATCATGATGGCACATTCTAGTTAGATAAACTAATCCAAGTGACAAAGAGAATGATTAGCAGGGTTATTGGTTACCCTACTACCGAAAAAGCCAAGGCATTCTGAAGTTCATCACGAGTCAATGTTGAGAAAAATACTGGCACAACATAGGATGATAGAGCACTAAAAAATGCATGCAAAGTGGATCCAAAAGTTAAGTTTGTAGTGCACGTAATTGGCTATAAGTTTTTCCAGTTGAGCAAAGTAAATAGTGTATCGTCTAGTGCAATAGACATGGCATACAAAATCATAAAGAGGGGCCATTAGATAGACCTCGCTGAGCTACTTCTGAGATAGGTTGAAAAAAAATGAAAATAATTAGGTCACAAAAGTCCAACACCTATAAGTTTGGGTCATTATTAGTATGTTTGTTTTTCTATCTCCAAAAATTCTTTCCTTCTGTCGATCACACTAATTGGCCTACCAACAAACTGATAACTTCACAAATTTTTGATACTATGAAAGGTCTAGGAGATAATTCATAAAATGTTTTGGATAGTTATTTTGAGGATTTTAAGGTTAAGATGAATCTGAGAAGTAGGATTCTAAGTTCACTGGTCAAGAAATACGAGATGGATATCTATTTTCTAGTGAAAACTAACCACACATTGATTAAAGATGTAGAGCCGAAGATTAAGTGGCTAGCACCAATGGGATATGGGATGGATCATGATTTTGGTCTGAAATCTATTAAAGTGCTATTGGATTTACCGAAGGACAAAAGGTGTGGAACCTATGAGGAGGCAAAATCAAGAATAAAAACTAATCTTGTTATCGGTAAAATGACATGAAAATCAAAGAAAATGAAGAAATTTTTATCTAAGAAGTTTGAGAATGTATCTGACTCATGAGAGGAATCACTAGTTGAACTTGGAATTGAAGGTTAGTTAATGTTGGCTAACAAACCATATGATAGTGAGGAAATCCAGTTTGAAAAAGAACATGACCCTATATTGGTTTCTCCCACACTAGTCCCAAAGAAGAAGTAGTTGGTAGTATAGACAGGTGCATGAACAAGGTTAGCAACTAGACCTTCACCATAGAAGAAGGAAGTTGTGATGGAACAAAAATCAAAGGAAGCTACACCAAAAAAAACCTACACAAAAAAAAATGCCAAGGTTGTAGATAAGGCACCAAATAAAAGGAGAAGACTGATAAGAAATCAAAAAGACCTTGAGGATGAAAAAGATGACAATAATCAATTCAAGGTTGTAAGTAATACGAATAGGTCAATTGATGAAGTTGCTGCTGACATAATAGAGAATGGAAATCTAGCAGATCTAGAACTTAGTAAGTTTGACAGTATGTCAAATGAAGACCAAAAAAAATTGAGGAAGCATACATCTAGATGATGATATGCTTCAAACAAGTTCCATTAGAGTTTGAATTATCATGGCCCAAGGCACTTGAAGAAATAATAAAATAGAAGTGGTCATACACCTTGGACACTGAGAAAACAATGAGGGAAAAAGCCCTAGTATCCATTACACCAGACTGATCTCTTGATGAAATTAAGGAGCTTATGGATACTTATGTTCAGAGATTCAAAATAAAAAATTGAGCTATGCAAATAATAGATGAGAATCTGGCAAATCTTGATGAGTCCAGTCAACTCATCTAGAGTTCAGTTTTAGTAGTTTGAGAGCAAAATGAGAAATTTGCATTTCAAAATTTGTCTAAAAAAAGATAGAAGTCCAAAGGTAAAGGTATATTCATTGAAGGTGATGTAGCAAAGAAGACTAAACAATCAGAGGTATCATTTACGAACGTAATTGATACAACACTTGTACAAGAAATTAAGGATACTTCACAGGATGCACTAGATCTAGAAGATATCTAGGTCAAGGATAAAAATGATAATTATGTACTCATTGAGGACATCATAAACAATGATCCTAATGATAGGAATGAAGATGATGATGTGAAAATTACACCCGATCACACACAGGACGAAGGTCAAGCTATCAAGTGTGCATTACATCATTTTCGGGTGAGCTTCTTGTTCTTGTTGAAGCAGTAGAAATATTATCATAGGAAAAACCCAATGGCTCAGACCCCGAGCAACCACAAGATATAATAGAGGAACAAAGCACTAGTACAACTATAGAGATAAAGAAGTTTAAGGAGAAAGAGGCACTAGAAGTTGAGATAAAGGATCAGGAGAATCCTACTATAACTGAGGAAACTCCAACAGACTCTACATTAGAGGCTCAATCATAGAAAATTGACACCAAGGTTACTAAGGAGTAGAAAAAAGTAGATACAGTTTCAACCGGGTAGGTTACACTGAGTTTTGAGGTAAAAGATATTATTCTAGTTGTAAAGAATTCACCTCTAGAACTAAAGAAGAAGAAGAAGAAGAGAAAGAAAGGAAAAGGGTCAGTCACATTAGATGAACTTATTGTGGTACCCAAGTGTGACCTGAGGACCCTTAGCTCCAAAGAACTAAGAAAATATGGGGAATTATGTACAAGGAAGGTAGCACAGGAGAAGTTGAGACAAGAGAGAAAAAGCAAGGAGATATTAGAAAATGTAAGAGATATCTTACAATAGGTGGTACACAAGGTACATGTAGATGAGGATGCTCTGATTATGGACCAACTTGCTACACTTGCTGAAGGAATTAATGCCCTAGATCTTGATGTTGACAAGAAAATAGAAGAAAGGGTAGAGTCAAAAATTCAGGATAAACTTGCAGAAAGAATCCTCCAAGAAGAGGTAGTTAACAAGGTTAAGCTATCCGAGGTAATATATGAAATTCCTAGTATTACTGCATTAATTTGTTAAATCTTGTTGAAGCTATGCACTATGGAAACCTTCACTGCCAAGATCAAGGAAAAGATAAAATAGTTTGAAAATGAAATCACAACTAGTGCACATGCAGCTACAACTGAGCCAGATGCTTTTGTGAAGCATATTTTAAGAGTTCAAGAACTTAGGCAGTTGCTAGAAGATCTCAGGAAGCAAGAAGAGAGGATAAGTGATCGGGTCACTGAGTTAAAAAATGAACTCCTACCCTACCTAAAAATCTTTGAGAAACACATTGTCAGTGCTAAAATTCTTGTTGCAACACCATAAATTTCTATGTTGGACATCTTTGACATGCATGCACAAGTTGGTCTTGAGCACATTTCTCTCACCAACTTGAAAGAGGAATGGGCAAACATCTTGGAATCATTGAAGAAAAATCATCAGCACTTTTTTAATAACCTGTAAGTATACATTTTTTTATTTGGCATTAATATCAAAAAAAGGAATAATAATGTATATGCCAAATATGTAAATAGATGCTAAGTATGCTACACATTATCGGGAGCATGCACTGGGGGGAGTATATAGAAATTTTTTAATAAGTATATGTATATGGTGGAAGATATAAATTTTTGAGACATAAGGTCTGTATACATTAAGGTTTGATACTAATGCAAATGGGGGAGATTGTTATCTCTATTTGAGCATTAATGATTGTCATTAGTATCAAAGACATCGGTTGGTTACTTATATTAACCTAGTTGGTAACTGCAAGCAATAGAAGCTAGTTGGTTAAGTCTTCACACTAAGCATAGAACAAGTTTACCAAGCATCAAACACTAATACTAAGTGACAGTAAACATCAAGCACTAGTATATTCACCGAACAATATTTTTTGTATCATAGAAAATGGCATAGGAATCACTATTGGCACATCTATCTATGCAAACGGTTACAACAGAATCATAAAATGTATTACCAAGATCGAGGATAATTTATTATTGAGATATTCATTAAATGCAATGAAGATCTTATGTTATTATTTTGATCTAGGTTATTTTTTAACACCATAGATCTTAGGGTTTTCTCTAAGATATTGTAACCTAATTTTGTTAAGCGGCATAAAGTAGGATGCTATATAATTGTATTTTGCATCTTTTTGATGTAACTAATGAATGAATGAAGAAGTTCTTGAAGCATTAGCCAACTTCAAGATTATCAATTGATAGATAGAGCATAACAGTATTCAGATGTAATTAGATTAAAGCAAAATCATAATCAGGCTAACCGAGCAATTTAGAGAAAAGATCTTCACACAAAAAAGCTAATATCTATTCAGTATTTCATAGATCTGTATCAAACAATTGAGTTGTCATTAGTAGATAGTTATCTATTGCTTTCTAATAACTATAATAGAGTTTTGCTAAAACCTCCTAACAAAGTAGACTTAACATTCTTTTTGTAAATCTCTTAACCGAGTACAAACTTAAGAAGTGTTGTTAAAATACTATCACTAGGTAGATCTAGTTGATCTAATATGTTACTCCTAACAGGGTAAGATCACTAGAAGTGATCACCACTTATAGCCCTAACAGGAAAACCTTTTCTATCTATAGTAGTGAAGAATTTTTGGGTTTCATCCCCACCGTAGTTTTTACCTTCTAACAACGGTTTCTACATTACCAAAATACTTATGTTATGAGTTGATTACCTTGTTGATTTCATGCTATTTATCTTTGATTGTTAAATGAATGAATGATGGATGCAATGGATACAAGTATTGTTTGAAGGTTACTACTGTTTGTTGTTTTACATTTGAAAGGTTTATAAGTGAAAGTTTTTTGTGGGCATTGATTCACCCCTCCCCTCTTAGTACCCTATATCTCCAATCCAAAATGTACATGATAAGAGAATTAGATTATAGAATTGGATATGTTTATTTTAAGATGCAAAGATGATGGAAGATGAATTTTTTAGATTTTATATTGGTAGGATATCAAATATTGTTCCAGGCATCAAAGCTTGTGAAGGAAACAAGACTGAGAATAAAGTGATATGGAAGATTTTATAGACATTGACACCTTTATTCAGGAAGACATCACAAATGATTGAATGGGTTATACCTTGTACTAATAATTTTACCAAAGAAACACTTCTTGGAAGATTAGAAGTACCTGAGATAGGCTTGAGACAGTCTGGAGATCTACCTAGAATTGAGACAGCATTCAGTGCAGTTAGTGTTCATCCTACTTTGTCAAGAAGTACTAGTGTCAGTGGAGACTATGCTAGTTGCAGAAGATCTAAGACTGAAGAAGATAGAAAGATTGAGGAATGAATTTCCTTACTTGTGAATAGAGAACTAGAAGGTAAGAAAATATTTAAATGTTGGACTTGTGAATAATATAATTGTTTCACATCTAAATATCCTAAAAGATTATATAAATATAAGAACTTTAAACCTAGTAGATCCAAACAATGTTACTATTCTAATGATGAAGAACTTGAGGCTAGTGTTGAGAAATTCTTAAGTGAAAGTGATAATGAGAATGATGAGATATGATTTGTAGCTATGAAAGAAGAAAACTCTAAAACTAAAGTTAAGGAAGAGAAATCTTTAGTTTCCCAATTAGAAAAGAAAATTGATTGGATTATAGATAGTGGTTGTTCACATCATATGGCTAGAGACATGAAGAAATTTATAAAGTTTAAATTTTTTGATGGAGGAGTTGTTAGTGTTGGAAACAATGCACCTTGATTGACAAAAGGTATAGGATCTATAACTCTTGAGGAAAAGACTATTAGTGATAATGTTTATTTTGTGGATGGATTGACACATAATCTTTTGAGGGTTGAACAGTCAGTTGATAAGGGATATCAAGTTTGGTTTACTAAGAAAACTTATGTGATCAAGGATAAGGATGGGAATCTAATTAGAACTAGATCAAGAGCCAGAGGTAATGCATTTTAGTTGAATCCTATAGAGATGACATGTTTGATTATTAAAATTGATGACATTTGGTTATGGCACAGAAGATTTTTTCATATAAATTTTGATAACATTTTGAAAGTAAGTACTACATTTGTAGTAAAATATTTGCCTAAGATTATGACACCTACTAACATGGTTTGCAAGGAAAGTGTGATGGATAAGAAGAAGATAAGTTCATTTCCAAGAAAAAAGTTTACATCAGTAGAAAAGTTGGAAATTTCTCATACAGATTTGAGCGATCTGACAAGGACTAGAGGTTTCTATGGTGAAAGGTATTTTATGATTCTTGTTGATGATTTTACAAGAATGATGTGGTTTGCATTTCTTAAAGAAAATTTTGAAGCATTTGATAAATTCAATCTGATCAAGAACAAAGTTGAGAATGAATCTGGAATGAAGATTAAATGTTTAAGGTCTGATAGAGGTGGAGAATTTACTTCAAAATAATTCAACACTTTTTGTGAAGTGAATTGCATTAAGAGGAAGCTTTTAGTGCCTTGAACACCTAAACAAAATGGTTTTGCAAAAAGAAGGAAGAGATTAGTAACTGAAGGACAAAGAGCTATGTTATTTGAAAATGACTTGGTGGAGACATTCTGGAGAGACATAGTGAACACAAAAGTATATACAATGAATAGAGTACAAATTAGAGCAGATACAAACAAGACACATTATGAATTATGGTTTGGACATGCACAATTATTTAAGTGTTTTAGAATTTTTTGAAGTGTTATATTAAAAGAGATGATGACATTGGAAAGTTTGACCCTAGAAGTGATGAAGGTATATTTATTGGTTATTCATTGAAAAGAAAAGCTTATATATGTTTTAGTAAGAGAAATAAAACTATTCTTGAGAGCACACATGTTAAAGTTGATGAGAAATTCAAAATTCAGGAAAGAATGCTTGATTATGAATCTGAAGAAGAATTTTGTCTAAGAGTTAATGTTGAATTATTCTATGAAACTAATAGTGATTTACAGAATGAAAGTCAGACTAAGGAAATCAGAGAATAACCTACAACAGAGCAAAGGACTGAGACAGTGACACCTAATAGGAATCTAGCAAGAAATCACCCTATTGATTAGACTATTAGGAGCATAGAAAAAAGATTTCTCACATGAAATAAGGTACAAGAAGAGGTTTGTTTCATTTCTCAAGTTGAACCTAAAACTACTGATGAAGCTTGTAAGGTTGAAAATTATATTAAAGCAATGAAGGAAGAACTAGATCAAATTGAAAAGAATAAGACTTGGACTTTGGTCCTTAGACCTAAAGATAGGAATGTTATAGGAACCAAATGGGTATTCAGGAACAAGATGAATGAATGAGCCGAAGTTCTAAGGAAAAAAGCAAGATTGGTTTCTTGGCTAACTAAGAAATAGAATTGTATTTCATAGAGCACAACAAAAGAAGAATATGTAGAAACAGAAAACAATTGTAATCAAATAATATGGATGAAACACATGTTGAAGGATATTGGAATCAATTTTGATGAGCCTTTTATTATACACTGTGATAATGCCAGTACTATAAGTATGTCAAAAAATCTTGTATTGTATTCAAAGACAAATTATATTGAAATAAAGTATCATGTAGTGAGGGAGAAAGTTACAGAAAAAGAAGTTAGACATGACTATATAGGTACAAAGGAGTAGATTAAAGATATATTTGCAAAGACCTTACCTACAGTTACATTTGAATATTTAAGAGGTATGCTTGGGGTTATGCCCCAACCTATGCTATGAGAGTGATGTAGATTGTTGGATCAGTCCAGTGGTATAAGAGTTCTATCTTTTCTAGACTGTATGCTAGTACTTCCTCTATGGGGGAGTATGTGTGTTTGAGATGAGTCATAAAGGACTCTAGTGAATGTATTTTTTTGAAAAGTGTCTTTTCACATTGAATTTGTTGACATAGTGATATATTATTTGTCATTGATGTCAATGTGGGAGAAGGATACATTGAAAATCATTTGTTAAAGAGAATTAGAGGGACAAGGATACAAGCAATATAAAATGGAAAACTATAATAATTGAATAGGAAAATGATGTAAGATTTTATTGATGAAGAGGATTTGAAAACATTTTCAGAGTAGTAGTGTTGCAATTGGTATTTATGGAACATGGATGCTTTTTCATCTATGTTTCAATCAATGCCAATGGGGGAGATTATTAGGAATGAATGCTGAATATATCCTATGAGGGATTATTTAGAGCCATTCTATAGTAGGTGTAGTTGCATTCATAACTTTGGTTGTCATTGATGTCAACACAGTGATCTACCATGGATTAGGAGACAAGTAGATAGTGTTTGAATTAGCGCACATGGAGTATTGTAGATCAAGCTATGCGGAGTTGAGGACTTATTCTATATTGTGTCTTGATATCATGTTCAAGAGAACATAGGTAAATTCAATTATTCATGACAGTTATGTGTAATTCAGTGGAAGCAGTATTTAGGCAGAGTTCCTGAGAAGTGGTTTGTGGTAACTAGATGATATTGTTAGGAATAGTCCCAAGAGATAACTAAGAGGGGGGGTGAATCAGTTATCTAAAAGTTTCAATTCTTTAGCCAATTAAGTATACTTAAACATAAACTGTAAACACAATGAAAGAACACTTGAACACAACACCAATATTTTGGTTACGGGGAAACACAAATATGTAAAAACCCTGGTGGTAATTGACACCCACTAATAATTTGCACTAGTGTTTTATGATCCTTGTTAGAAGATCCGTAACCCTATTAGGAGTTTCTTTACAATATATTTAGTACACTGACCTAGTTAAGGGTCAGACCATGTTAGGAGTCTTTTAAAATTAACCCTGTTAGGGGTGAGGACACATTGTATGAGAGCACACTGCTCAAATAGTTGAAGGATACAACCTTCTAAATAATAGATACACACTATATCTAGATCTTGGTGAACTACGCTTTGACCTGCTATCTAAATTAGTTCCAATGTATAGCACAAATACTTTACTTGGTCACATAGACCTTCTTCTGAAGGCTCAACACTTCACACACTCTGTGATGCTCTTCACAATCAACTCTGAACCACACTTTAGCAATCACAAATGATTGCCTATAAATATCTCCCCTCAAAATGATATAGTCAAGTCAGCCTATTAGAACCACCCTCAAATCATATTAGAGAAACTGTAACATACTCCAATGAGAATTATGTCTGCTCTACTATGCACACAACACAATCTGGGACCTGTCCAATATTAATAAGTGTAGACACATGCTACACACTGTCGGCTCTACCAAAGTAACTGAAACTTTCTCCATAAGCTAAATTACATCATGTGCTCTTAACCAAACATTAATAACTCCTCTCCAAGCACTAATCCAAGGGATCATATAGAAATGATAGGCACAACTCTAGAACCAATATAATCTATGTTGGCTCTTCTGAATAAATATAGGAAACTACTACTATTGAATAGCGACTACATAACTTTATTTCTATTAATCATCAAAATCTGTGTCCATGAATGTAATAACACTAACATGTCTCCATCACATATCCAAATGTGTAAGTCTCCATGATAACTATACAGACAATCATTCACCAAACACTACCTATAACTCTATCAGAAACACTACTGACACAAGCTGCCATATAACTGTTTGTACTAAGAGTTAACCTTTGCATCCATGATAACATGTCCATGTTGTATATACTAGAAGCTTACTACATAAGTCTTCCATGCATGCTACTTACCATATGTTGTCATAATGAAAAACATATAGTCAACACTGGCTTGCTGGCAAATCTCCAACAATATCCCCCTTTGGCATTGATGGCAACATAAGGAATGAAAAAAAAAACCAACCCAAATTAAAATTTCTTTTATAACATTCTCCATTTCCTCTTCAAAATGCCCCCAAGGATGAATCCTCCTTCTGCTGCAATATTCTTCAACATTCTCCATTTCATCAACTAAACTGCTTCCATAACTGAATACTACTCCCCCTTAGTATATTACTCCTTTTACTTTTGTTTTTCATGACTATATATTACTCCTCCTTTGACATCAATGGAAAAGGGTGCCAAATAGTTTAAGAACCGGTACTACTACTAAGGTAGAGTAGTCATCCATCCATGAGTCCCTAAGGACTGATGCTCTTTCTTCTTTCTTCTATGTAGAATTAGGGAAGGGAATTACTCCCAACTTCTCCCTGAGATACTCAAAAGTATCCTTTGGAAAGGGCTTTGTGAATATGTCTTCTAGCTAGGTATCTACAAGATCATGAGGAGCCAAACTATGCCCTTAAGTGGCAATGAAAAATCAGCAAATCAGGGTTAGTCAACTTGACATGAAAATTTCAACTACCTATGAACCTAATATCAAAAAGTTGTAAGAATAGAATCTATAGAAAATTGAATTTAGTTTCTAAAATTCTAGGCCTTTTTTGAGAAAAATTTAGTATGATTTGTGAAAATTATAGATTTCAATGCAGCAGTATAAAAGTTCCAAGAAAAAAAAAACGTAGGTGTATGTTTGACCACCTTAATCATAATCAAATGATAATATTTTATTATAAGATTTTATATATAAGTAGTAGACTCATGCCCAAATGTGATGCATATTTTTTTTTAATTTTATTCCAAAAAAAAATTAATTATGAATTTTTTGCTACAACATTTTCAAAATTAAAAAAATCTTGTGTCTGACCACCTTAACTCATTCAAAACTTTACAGAATTCAATTTTTTATTTTTTTCCCTTATAGTAAGCAAATCATAGAATGTGACGCATTTTTTAGATTTCAAAAATGTTATACCGTCTGAAAGTTATAGTCATTTTTCAATCAGTATATAAATCAATACTTTAGAGGTAGCTCAATTAGAAAATAACTAATAATTACTTACTGAATTCAGAATTTGACAGCAATTATATCGATAGAAAGTTGATAATATCCTTAAGATACCTTTTTCATTTTATCAAATTCAAGTGAAAAAAAGTCATCAGCTACATTGTCAAAGTTTTGAACTGACATCGCCACTTTTTGGCCCCACACGATCTTGCACATACCCAACTAATCTTTAGTACTCACATAATCCAACTTAACTTCTACCTCTACTACTTTCTCTCTTAGGAAGTGATACTTGATCTCAATGTGTTTTATATTTGCATGCATCACAAGGTTCTTTGACATATTGATAGTGCTAGTGTTATCACAATGTATAACAATAAGATAGTCAATCTGAATTCCAAAATCCTTTATCATTTGCTTGATCCAAACAATTGTAGAACAATTCAAGGCTGCTGCAACATACTCCACTTTTTTTGTTGACTAAGAGATACAAATTTTCTAATTTCTTATCCAAGTGACAAGTTTGTCATTGAGAAACACTACTCCTCTTGATGTACTCTTTCTATCATAAATGCATCATGCACAATCTACTTCAGTATATACATGAAGCTCAACATTTTTTGAATTTGGATACTATAGACCAAGATCTATAGTACCTTGCAAGTATCTAAATATTATTTTTACTACCATGAGATGACTTTGTTTAGGATCTACTGCAAATCTTCCAACAATGCCAACTACATTAGAAATATCTGGTCTGGTCTGAGTAACATAAATAAGTTTGCCAATCATAGACTTGTACAATGTTATATCTACTACTGGTGAATCATCTTCTTTTGTAAGCTTGCATCTAGTTATCATGGGTGTCCCTACTAGCTTTCAATCATCCATGTTGAATTTCTTTAACATCTCTTTCACATACTTGGACTGATTAAGGAAAATACCTTTCTATGTCTGGTGCACATTCAATCCCAAAAAGTATTTGATGGGTCCACTCATGCTCATCTCAAATTCTCTCTCCATCTCTTTATAAAATTCAGCACCATGTTTGTCATTGCCTCCAAAGATAATGTCATCAACAAATATAGCTACAAGTAGTAAACCTTTAGATGTCTCTCTCGTGAATAGATTACAGTCTTCTACTCCTTTGTTGAATCCAATCTTTGTTAGATATCCATCTAGTCTCTCATACCATTCTCTAGGGTCTTGCTTAAGTCCATAGAGGGCCTTCTTCAATCTACATACCATATCAGGCCTTTCTGATAAGGTGAATCCTTATGGCTTCTCAATATATACTTCTTTCAATTCTCCATTCAAGAATACTAACTTGACATCCATCTGATAGACTTTGAAGTTTTTTACTATTGCATAATCTAGAAATAACTTAATAGCTTCTAATCTACTCACAGGTGCAAATGTGTTTGAATAATCAATGCCTTCTCTTTGTACATAACCCTTACATACTAACCTTGCTTTATTTCTTAGTACTGTACCATCTTCATTCATTTTGTTTATGAATATCCATTTTGTTCCAATCACATTTTTATCACTAGGTCTTGGGACCAGTTCCCAAGTGTCATTCTTGATAATCTAATCTAGTTCTTCTTTCATAGCATCATGCCCATCTGAATCATTACATTCATCTTCAACACTTGAAGGTTCAATCTAAGATAGTAAACATACAACCTCATTGCTAGCTGAATTCTTTCCTTGTGATCTTGTTAAGACTTTGCCTCTTTGATCTCCAATGATATCATTCTTGGAATGGTTTCTAGATGTAAACTTTGGAGCTTTAGGTGGTGTTTTCTAATCTTCCTTCTGAGTTTCTTCTTCACTTGTTTTAGGATCATTGAACAATACATTGATACTGTCAAACATCTCTTCAACAACTATTTCACTAGTGGAGGGTCTAGGTTCATCTTCAATCATAGTTGAGTAATCATGATGTCTTTCTTGAACCATAAACTTCTCATCAATCTTAACATGAGCACTTTCAATGATCTTCTTCAATCTTAAGTTAAAAAATCTATAAGCTTTACTTTTAGTAGAGCAACCAAGAAAAATACTTTCATCACTTCTTGCATAAAACTTACCTATTGCTTCATCCCTCTTGATGTAGCACTTGCTTCCAAAGATTCTAAAGTATTTTACTATGGGAACATTACCAAACCATAGCTCATAAGATGTCTTTTTAGTGCTAGGCATTAATTGTATTCTATTGATTGTATAGATAGTTGTATTGATTGCATCTCTCCAATAGGTATGTGCAAGTTTTCCTTCAATCATGATGGTGTGCATTGTGTCAAGGATAATCTTGTTTCTTCTCTCTGCAATTCCATTCTAATGAGGTGTTCTAGGTGCACTTAACTATCTCTTTATGTCATGTTATTCATAGTACTCATAGAATTTTTCAAAGGTGAATTCTCCTCCTCTATCCAACCTTAGACGTTTTATATTAATTCCAAATTCATTCTCAACCTTTGCTTTGAATATTTTGAACTTATCAAATGCTTCTAACTTATCTTTCAAGAATGCGACCACATAATTCTAGAATAATCATCTACAAAAAAAATGAAATACCTTTCACCATAGTATGATCTTGTTTGAGTTGGTCCACATAGGTCTTTATGAATCAGATCTAGCTTGTTCTCTACTAAATTATGCTTTCTCCTGAATAAATTCCTCACATGCTTTCCCATTACACATTCCTTGCATATAGTATTAATTGGCTTTGCTATGCAAGGTAGGTCTCTAACATCCTTAACAATACTGATCTTAACTATGTTATCAAAATTGATATGATACTGTCTTTTGTGCCATAGCCAACTGTCATCTACTTTAGCAATAAAACAAATTGCTTCTAGATTAAGCTAAAAAACATTACCTTTAGTCTTTGATCCTAATGTAACTATTTATCCTTCCTTCTTGTTAATGATACACTTGTTTCCATTGAGCTCCAATTTGTAGCCTTTGTCAAGCAACTACCCAACACTCAATAGGTTGTGTTTCAAACCATCAACATAAAGAACACCATTAGTGTTGTTCTTTTCATCTAGGATGATGGCTCCTTTTCCAATGATAGTTTTAGGAGTGTTATCTCCAAATTTGACCATGCCTCCTTTGTATCTATCCAAATGAACAAATCTCTCTTTGTCACCTATCATGTGATGTGAGAAACCACTGTCAATGATTCATTTTGTCTTGATTTCTGCTTGTGAAATCAATGCTAACTCTTGAGAGTTATTTTCATCTTCAAGAGCAATGAATCCAATCTCCTCTTTGTTGGAAATATAGATGCAGTAACTGAGAGGGGGGGGGTGAATCAGTTAACCACAAAAATATTACCACTAATCCCTTAGATATCTTAACAAATTATTTACTATTGCCACTCGGTAAACATACAAAAAAATGTTGAAAATCAATCTTTGAAGTGTGTAATAATTAAACTATTCTTAATCATTCATCACTGATTAACATACATGAATAAAGAAAATAACATGAACACAAGAGACACCAGATTTATCATGGAAACCCAATATGGGAAAAACCACCAATGTAACTAGTTACTATTTTTCACTCTTCTGAAGTGATGCCCAGTTAGAAGCCAACCCGGTAAAAGGTTACAAAACACACTATTAGGTGTGACCTTGTTAGAGGATTTACAAAATGGTTGTTAAACCAACTCGATTAAGAGATTTTGATATCATTGCTACAATTGTAAGAGAGTAACAATGAAATGACCTGAAACTAAATTGCTGATTATAGATCTCTATTCTGCTTCACTAGATCCTTACTAATCAAATAAATATTTTCTACTCCTCAAGGATATCTAACCATCCTTCAAAATTTGCACACACCTTTCTTCAAAATGATTTCTGCATGCTGTATGTCTTATTCACCACTTGACCTTCTATATATATACCATTCTAATTAACATTTAGATTGTCAAGTTGGCACTAATAATTATTACAACAGTCAGCTGGGATAAACAAACTGTAGTAACAAAATCCTTTGAAGGGCCGACCTTGCTCGGTAAACATTAATCCTAAAAAAATTTCCTTCAGTGATCGAGTGAACTTGGTAACCACAATGAATTTTGCAACATCCTTCAGAGACCGAGTGAGCTCGGTAACCACTAATCACCTAGCTGACTGACTGAGCTCGGTAGACACTGAGAATGATAATTGATATGACATTTGTGTGACATCAAAGACAACACATAGCTAATCCAACAATGTCCTTCACATAATTATATCCAACACTCTTCTCCTAATTCTTCATCTGATACTCCATCTCTAGTATAGTAGCATTCCTTTGTATACTTAGGCTTGTAGTTATTGTTGAGCTTTTTAACTCTTGTAGGACACTTAGATGCAAAGTGACCAATCTTATTACATGAAAATCATTTGAATCATAATTGACCTTCATATTTTCCTTTTCATTTCTTTTCTCTTTTAGCAATCATAGCAATGAAATCATCTAGTAGTTTCTCTTCATCATCATCATCATCATCATCATCAAAATTAATAGAGGTGTTTGCAAATTTCTTACCATGGACTCATGCTTTGAAGGCAATTTCACTTTTAGGTTATGTCTTCAATCTTGAAATCTCAAAAAGTGAAATTTTGTTGATCAAGGTCTCTCTTTTGAAATTTGATGTAAGCTGCATGGTTTCATCAAATATGTTGATCTTGTTTTCATGCTTTGTTGTGAGAGTGGTCATCAATTTATCCATAATGTCTTCATCTAAGATTACTCCACCATTGTTCCTGATTCCTGTAACCACTTCATTAATCCTTTGGTTGTAAGCTCTGATGTTCTCTTTAGGTAGCATCTCTAATGCATTGTATCTTTTCTTCCAAGTTTTTTTGTGTAGATCCTTTTCTTTTTTGTCTCCTTCCAACATGTCTTATAAGTGTTTCCATATTTTTTAGGTTGTGCCTATTTTCTTTATCTCAAAAAACTCACTTTCAGATAGGGTGTTGATAAGGGCTTCTTTTTCTATTGCATTCTAATGGAACAAATGCTTTTGCTTTGTTGTAGTATCATCCTTTGCAAGATCTGCTAGAGAGGGGATCTCAACTTCCTTGATAAACACTTCAAAAACTTCAAAAGCAATGCACTGCAAATGTGTCATCATCTTGTTCTTCCAATCAAGATAATTCTCTCCATCAAACTTAGGATTGTCTTTTCTAAAGAATGTCATCTGATCAACCTCAAGCTATTAAAATTTCTCTCTGACAAACTTGGCTCTAATACCAATTGTTAGGAGTACTCCCAAGAGATAATTGAGAGGGGTGGGAGGGGGGGGGTGAATCCATTATTTAAAATTTTCAAGTCTTTATCCAATTAAGTATACTTAAACATAAAGAATAAACACAATGAAGGAACACTTGAACACAACACCAATATTTTGGTTATGGGGAAACCCAAATAGCTAAAATCCCTAGTGGGAATTGAAACCCACTAATAATCTGCACTAGTATTTTATGATCCTTGTTAGAAGATCCTTAACACTGTTAGGAGTTTCTTTACAATATATTTAGTACAGTGACCTAGTCAAGGGTCAGACCTTGTTAGGGGTGAGGACACATTATCCTAGAGCACACTGCTCAAATGGGTGAAGGCTACAACCTTCTGAATAGCAAATACACACTATATCTGGATCTTGGTGAACTAAGCTTTGACCTACTCTCTGGATCAATTCTATTTTATAGAAAAAATACTTTACTTGGTCACATAGACCTTCTTCTAATGGCTCAACACTTTGCACACTTTGCTCTGCTCTTCATAATCAACTTTGAACCACACTTTAGCAATAAAAAATGACTGCCTATAAATGTATTTCCTCTAAATTATATAATCAAGTTATCCTTTTAGAACCACCTTGAAATCATATTAGAGAAACCATAACATACTCCAATGATAATTATGTTAGCTCTACTAAGCATGCAACATAATCTGGGACCTATCCAATATTAATAAGTGTAGACGCATGCTACACACTATCAGCTCTACCAAAGTAACTGAAACTTTCTCCACAAGCTAAATTACATCATGAACTCTTAATCGAACATTAATAACTCATCTCCAAGAACTAATCCAAGGGTGCATATGAAAATGATAGGAGCAACTCCAGAACTAATATATGTTGGAAATATAGATGAAGTAACTGAGAGGGGGGGGGGTGAATCAATTAATCATATTTTTACTTTCCGCAAATCCCTTAGATGTTTATTAAATCATTTGCTACTATTGTTCAGCAAACATATAGAGAATTGCTAAAACTCGGTTATTGCAGTGAGTATTAATTATAACTATTCTTAAGCATTCATCAGTGATTAACATACATGAATAAAGAGAATAACATGAACACAAGAGACACCAGATTTAATGTGGAAACCCAGTATGGGAAAAACCACAAATGTAACTAGTTACTATTTTTCACTCTTTTGAAGTGATGTCCTATTAGGAGCCAACCTGGTAAAAGGTTACAAAACATGCTATTAGGTGTGACCTTGTTAGAGGATTTAATCACCCTATTAGGAGTGGCCTTGTAAGAGGTCTTGAAACAATTCAATAGAATTGTCACCTTGTTAGAGGATTTATAAAATGGCTGTTAAACCAACTTGGTTAGGAGATTTTGAAATCACTGCTACAATGGTAAGAAAGTAACAATGAAATGACCTAAATAATGATGAAACTTAATTGCTGATTACAGATCTCTATTCTACTTCACTAGATCCTTCCTGATCAAAATATATCTCTACTACTCCTCAAGGATATCTAATCATCTTTCAAAATTCACTCACACTTTCCTTTTTTTTTTTTTTTACACACTTTTAATTGATAACTTGACCTTCTATATATACCATTCAGATTGTCCATTCAGATTGTCAAGTCAGCACTAATAACATTACTAATCATCACAACAGTCGGCTAGAATAATCAAAATTTATTTCTCAAATTAACAAAATCCTTTACTGGGCCGACCTTGCTCGGTAAACATTAATCTGAAAAGATTTCCTTTGGTGACCGAGAGAACTCAGTAAGCACTGCAAATTCTGCAACATCCTTTGGAGACCAGTGAACTTGGTAAACACTAACTTTCCTTCGTTAACCATGGAAGCTCGATTAACACTATTTTCTGCCATACTTTTCTTTGACACCAGAGATATCTCGGTAGACACTGAAAACTGCCTGCTGACCGACTAAGCTCGGTAAATACTGGGAATTGCTTTGCTGACTGACTAAGCTTAGTAAATACTATGAACTACTTTGCTGACTAACTGAGCTTGATAAATTATATGACATTAGTATGACATCAAAGACAACACATAATTAATCCAACAATCTCCCTCTTTGGCATTGATGGCAACACAATATGTCATAGCATAATGAAATTTCATAGAAAACATAGAGTAAGGAACATATCCTTAGCTTCATTCTGATTCTCATCTATGAGAACTCCCTTTGTCAACAAACTTCTCTTTCTGACTGAAAACTCTCCAAGAAAACTCTTCCTCTTAGAAATCTAAAGAAATTTCTTGAAATATGACAACAAACTCTCCCTCTTTGACAACACATGCCAAAGACAACACATACCAGGTGAATAGCAATGTACCTTGAGTACTGATTCATATGCAATGATTCCTTCACTAAGCTGCATCAACTGACTGATCTTTAATATGCTCTAGTTGATGCATCACTAAAACTTTATTTAGTGAGCCTCGGATAGGGGAATGACCCCTAACTTAGCTCTTAGATACAAGAATGCATCCTTAGGTAGTGGCTTGGTGAATATATCTACAATTTGTTCTTTTGTATGAATATATTCCAATCTAATTTCCTTGTCCTACACCAATTCTCTGACAAAGTGATATTTTATAGCAATGTGTTTGGTTTTGGAATGCATTACTGGATTCTTTGAAATATTTATTACACTTGTATTATCACAAAATATAACAACTGGTTCTTTGATCTCAACCTTCATGCCTTCCAATAACTATTTGAACCAAACAATATTAGAGTAGTTTACTACTATAGCAACATATTCTGCTTCTGCTATGGATTGGGATGTACAATTTTGCTTTTTACTGGTCCAAGATACCAACCTCTTGCCAAGAAAGAATGCTCCACCACTTGTACTTTTTCTATCATCAATGTTTCCTGCCCAATCAGCATCAGTAAACACTTTTAAGTCCAGATTGCCTCCAAATTTATACCACAAGCCATAATCTTCAGTTCCTTTCAAGTATCTCAAGATTCTTCTTCAATTTCTGACTAGATTTTCTTGCCCTTCTTAAGTGAAAGTTTGGCCTCAAATGCTGATTCAATATTTTTAGAAGTTGGAACATAGTTGTCATAGTTATCCAATTCAAAAGCTGTCAATCTTCCAACTAAGGCATCCAAAGTTATATTGTGATTTTGTTCACATCTTCTTTCTTGAATAGCAGATACTCTTATTGCATACATAGGAAGCAATGTTCTAAGAACCTTACTTCTAACAGTTTCATCATCAATTTTTCCTCTAGAAGCTCTAATTGCACTAACACTCACCTTGATTCTTTCAACATATTTTGCAATGTTTTCATCTTCTTTCATCTTCATCTGATCAAACTGTCCTCTTAGGCTTTCTGCTTTGGCTCTCTTCACATTGTCATCACCACCATAAATTTTATTCATCTATATTTCCAACAATTGGTATTAGAGCCAACCTAGTAAAAGGTTACAAAACACACTGTTAGGTGTGACCTTGTTAGAGGATTTAATCACCCTGTTAGGAGTGGCCTTGTAAGAGGTCTTGAAACAATTCAATAGAATTGTCACCTTGTTAGAGGATTTATAAAATGGCTGTTAAAGCAACTCAGTTAGGAGATTTTGAAATCACTACTACAATGGTAAGAAAGTAACAATGAAATGACCTGAATAATGATGCAACTTAATTTCTGATTACAGATCTCTGTTCTGCTGCTCCTCAAGGATATCTAATCATCCTTCAAAATTCACTCACACTTTCCTTCTTTTCTTTTTTTTTACACACTTTTAATTCACAACTTGACCTTCTATATATACCATTCAGATTGTCCATCCAGATTGTCAAGTCCGCACTAATAACATTACTAATCATCACAACAGTCAGCTGGAATAATCAAACTTTATTTCTCAAATTAACAAAATCCTTTACTGGGCCGACCTTGCTCGGTAAACATTAATCTGAAAAGATTTCCTTTGGTGACCGAGAGAACTTGGTAAGCACTATGAATTCTGCAACATCCTTTGGAGACCGAGTGAAATCAGTAAACACTAACTTTCCTTCATTAACCATGGAAGCTTGGTTAACACTATTTTCTGCCATACTTTTCTTTGACACCCGAGATATCTCGGTAGACATTGAAAATCGCCTGCTAACCGACTGAGCTTGGTAAATACTAGGAACTACTTTGCTAATCGACTGAGCTCGGTAAATACTATGAACTACTTTGCTGACCGACTAAGCTTGATAAATAATATGACATTAGTGTGACATCAAAGACAACACACAATTAATCCAAAAAATATAATCTTTGTCGACTCTTCTAAATAAACATAGGAAATAGCTACTATTGAATAGTGACTACATAAATTCACTTTTATTGATCATTAGACTCTGCATCCATGAACGTAACATTACTAACATGTCTCTGTCACATATCCAAATGTGAAAGTCTCCATGGTAACTATACGGATAATCATTCACTGAACACTACCTGTAACTTTGTCAAGAACACCGTTGACACAAGCTTCTATATAACTATATGTACTAATAGTTAACCTTTACATCCATGATAACATGTTGATAACATGTCCATGATGTATATACTAGAATTTTACTACATAATTCTTCCATGCATGCTACTTACCATATGTTGTCATTAATGACAAACATACAGTCAACATTGTCTTGCTAGCAAATTTCCAACGGATATCTCCTAATCAGGATAGAATCTAAGCATGCAAAGTTGTATAGTTGATGAAGAATCTTTGGTGGTGACCTAGATGAGGTAGCATGGTCATAGGTCACATGTGTGAATATTTATTCTATTAAGAAGTGAACAGTCTTATGTAATTGTGAGAATATTATGTAACATATAAAGTGATGCAGGAGCATCTTGGATCCTAGGCAATCTTGTGTCACCAAAAAAATGTTTGAAGTTTTATGTGTTTCTTATTTGCTACTTTGATTAAGTTGGTTTGGCATTGCTCAGTTTCCTTTATTTACCATTGTTGGTTGGTTATCTCTCTGTCGCTCTATGAATTTCCCTAGTGCTCAGTGATACTTGTCTGGTGCTTGATTTCTTTTGGTTACTGAGTTGCTTGTTTTAGATTCCTATTGAGGCTGAGTCTTGCAATTAATTTTGGTCATGAATTTAATGATGGTATCTATCATTGGGAAGTGTGTGGAACTAGATCTGGTTGTTCCTTCCATTGACGGTTGATCTAAAGGCTAACTTGATTCGGTAACATCTTGTATAAATGTTGTTGTCTAGTTAGAGTTTATTATTTAGTTTTGGAGTAATTTTAGTAAGAAGATATGAGATTAGAGAATATTGGTAGATATGTTGGAGGACTTTTGTACTTGATTGTAATATCTAGCCTAAACAAGGAAGGCCTTACAACCTGGCATGTATCAATCAAATTGAAGATAATTTATGAAAGATATCTGCATTCTCTTTCTCACTTGTGTTTTTTCTTCCATGTGTGATCTCTACAACATGGATTTAGTTAGGGTGTGCCTTTGGCCTCTCTCCCCATCCTCCCTTGTGTTAGGTGGTATCAAAGTGAGGTGAGATCTGGATCTATGTTTGTGAATCTAGCTTTGAGGGTTCCTTCTTGTCAAACCATAGATGATTTGTTGTGGAGTAGCATATTATGATCTAGCCTATAATTGCATAGGGTTTCAAGATGGTTCATGTGAGGCAAGATGTAGATCTAGGATTGGTAGACATGTTGAGACAACTTGCTACTAGATTAGAAGCTTTTGAAACAACCAAGAGAAGAGGAAGACATCTTGAAGATGCTAGTGATGATGAAATTGTGGAAGAACAAGGTGTTGTAGAACCTACACCGGCAATCAATGAAGGTGAGGAAATATTGTTGAAGGGTTTGAAAAATCTGAAGTCTACAACATACTTTAGTCCTCCATAGAATAGTGGAAAATTTGATTCTTATGAATTGGTGGATTGGATCATTGAGATGGAAAAGTACTTTGAGTATGAAAATGTACTTGAAGAAAAGAAGCTGAAAATTGCAAGCACAAAGTTGAAAAGTCATGCATCCTTGTGTTGCGAACATCTACTGTTAAACAAAGAGAAGAAAGGAAAAGACAAAATCAAGGTATGGAATAAAAGGGTGAATAAATTGAAAGGAAAGCTCTTGTGATTATCATATTAACCTAGTTAGGTGAATGTAAAGTTTTGAGGTAGAAAGATAGCTCGGTAAAAGAGTTTACTAAGAAATTTTATAGATTAGATATCAGATCTAGACATGATGAAGATGATGTAGATAGAATTGCTAGATACTTGAATGGTTTGAGAGTTTCCATCCAAGAAGAGATTGGTTTGGTCAAATTGGAGAACATTCAAGAGGCTTATCAATTTGCATTGAAGGCCGAGGAAAAATTGAACAAGAAACATGAGCAAAGACAAAGAGGTAGGGGTGGTCGATTCCCTAGAGGAAGAGGTATATCTTATGGTGAAAATGGTATATCTAAACCTAAAAAGATGAATCTAGATAAAGGAAAGACTGAGTGGAAAGGTGAAAGTTCATCTAGAGGCAGAGACAGTAACTACCGAGGTGGTTATAATAGAGGTGGTTTCTAAGGAACTTGTTACAATTGTGGAGAAGAAGGACATACATAGATCATTTGAGTGTACACATGGAAGTAAGAAGGTCAGTAGTAGTAGAAATTCTTTGGTGCAAGAAGAGTTAGCGAATGAACCTAAGAAGGAAAATAATTTGATGGTAAGGGGAGCACTTTGGAGTGAACGTAAAAAGGAAGATTTGGTAAGGAAAATTTTGTTCAAGACTAGATGTAGAGTTTCTGATGAAGTTTGGAAGGTAATCATTGACAATGGTAGCTCAGAGAATTTGGCATCTAAGGAAATGGTTACAAAGTTGCAGTTGAAAAGGTTGAAACATCTGAAGCCCTATCAGATTTCATAGATCAAAGATGAAATTACACTCTTCATAAGTGAACAATGTTATGTGAATTTGAAAAATGGAAAGTATTATGATAAGGTTTTATGTGATATCATGCCTATGGATTGTTGTCATATTTTATTGGGTACACCTTGGCAATATGATAGACATGCTACATATGATGGGAAATTTCATAAATAATACTATTTGGGCTGATGGGAAAAGACAAGTTTTGTTGAATTTGATTAAAGAACCTCTTAGTAATATTTTCACATCTGTGAAAGTTTTCTTGGAGGAAGGAAGAAATTTTGTTAAGGACTTGAAGAAGAATGATGTATGGTTTTTTGTGTGATGGATGTGCTCCAAAGTGTGCTCACACAATCTTTTCAGGACCTTACTTGTCCAGTCTACTTGGGATCCTATTATCTCTCCTAGGATCTTATTAGCCACAAGTCTTCAAGCCTAAGACTACAATAACTCTACTCTAAGAGTTAGCCTCCTTGTGTTTAACCTTGAAGGACAACAATCAATAGTTTTGTCTCAATTCTTCTCAGTCATTTAGAAGACTCTAAGTGCTTCTTCTACCAAAAACTGACATTAGGGTTGTAGAGGGTCTATTCTTCTTGAAAACATCCATTTTTAATCCTTTTGACTTATTTTTGGCAAGTCTCAAAGGTCTACTCCATCAAGTTCATAAACTGGCTTATTTGAGACCTATTACGCCTAATAATTTCTTATAGCCCTCGACATAGTCCTTTTCCTATTTCTTGTCAAAAAATCTCAAATGACCTATAAAACCAATTTGATATTTGGATACCCTTTTGGAATAGACTATAGATTCTAGAGGTTTTAGGGTTCTAGGGTCTTTGTACAGTGGCTTCCTATAATGTAGGGTCAATATGGATAATAGGCCTAGTTTTAACATCTTCACTAATTTCTTTCACAGAGTCTAAGAAAATGGATTGGCCAATGCCCAATCTCTTTAACATATGACAAAATGTTCATAACCTATCTCTAACCATGCTTGTTACATACTCACCTTCTTTCTCCTGCATGTATACTCCTATTTCTTCCCTGTCACACTCCTAACTGGGTACACAAGTCTTGCCTAGGGCATGAATTTAAAAGTAGCATCCCAATTATTAAAACTCCCAAACTCCATATTTACACTGTACAATATCTCCCTAACCATTTCCATTCAAACCCTTAGGTTTCCCTCGGTTTCCACTAAAAACTTCCTAGATTGAACTAGTAAACTACCTACTTCCTAAATGATTTTATAAAGACTATAAAAAATACTCTAAACTATATGATGAATGAATGAAAAATTCTTAAAACTACCTCTAGATTAGGAATCCACTATTATATTTCACATTCTAACTCATTAGCATGTTATCACCATTAACACAAAATGACTGTACTCATAAAAACCAGAGATCTTCTCTATTCACATACTAAAAACTTACACACACACTAACTTCTACCTTGGGAAATGAGCCACAAAGTATCAAAAGATGCCCATAACACAATTTTAGGCCTCTACCTTGATTTCCCACTCCTAGAATGAGGGGAATCCAAATTTTTTGAGTTGCATGCAACATTTGAAAAAATTGCTCATGTTTCCATGACAACATTTTAGCATCTTTTTCATTTATGATGCCAACTGATTTTTATGACCTCTACCCCATTTATCTCAATGAACTAACCTCTTTAAGGCCTTTTCAATAATCTTCCACACTTTTCTTAGGATTAAGACACATTTAGATTTCATTTTCCAACTTTTAGGACTACCCCTAAGGACTAACTTTGAAAGAAAACTAAGCTAGACTAGATTGGATAGTAATAACTACTAATACATCTAGGGACACATCAAACAAGATTTTCTAAGGTATGTTAGAGATATTTCTTGTAGGGACAAAATTGATAAATAGGTATACTAGATTATCATATTTGTGAACTCTCAAGTTTGACAAGAAATAGTCTAATTGATGAGGATTGGATAAGATCCTGCTTCTTCTTTGAGCTCCACAGGACTCAAGAGGGTATTGCCTTAGATAGATTACTATATTTCAAGTAAAATTCAAATGGTGGATTAGGTTCCTCACTACTATGTTACTATGCTTCTAATTACTTCAATAAAACACAACTCTGTGAATAGCTGAGAATATCTTGATGCAGAGTGTAGCAAGGAAAAGTTATAAACACAATAACAAATAGTAGTGGCATAAGGATGTTAATCCTTCTTCTTTTTATGAGTTTAACTCAAGGAAGGCTAACCTTTTGGATTATCTCTTAAAAGAATCAGTAATATGAGTTGTATCACTTGGACACAATCCTTGTAAAATATGTATGAACTTAGTAACCAAATGTATTGGAATTTTATGTTTTGTGTTTGATGATTGAAAGATTTGTATAACAAAAAATCAAACCAGTGCCTAATCCTTCGGTGAATAGTTTTTTTTTAATGTAAATCCATAGGAAACATTCAAACAAAATGCAGTAAGATGCCTTGAAAACTACATGTAATTTGAATAGAATGCCTTACAAACTATCCTATCACTCTTATATTGTTATCATCAAAATCCTAAAAATTATGTTTACTCTCTAAAATTATTTATGAAACTTTTAATACTTTTCTTGAAAGAAATTAATAAATAATTAAACAAGTTCCCTTACAACTGGTATATTTTTATATGCCTTACAAATGAAACCATACAAGAGTAGAACATAAAAGAAAAGAGACAATAATAGAATACGAGAGAAATTGCAATGTATTTTATTGAAAATTATTTTGTTTCAATACATACAAAATTTCAAGCTAAGAAGCTCTGAAACAAAGGTGAGAAGTCTACTCTATAGAAGTTGTATTCAATATTCATCTATCATCATCTCAAAAATGAGGTTACAACTACTATTTATAGCTAAAAAAATCTTGGAAACCTTAATGAGAAAGGATGCAACAAGCTTCAGATGTTTTAGCCCTAAATCTAAAATAGAAAAGAAAAACTTACAATTGAGGCCCTTCAGGTGGTGGAAAGAAAAAAAACTTTTGGACTCATTTGACATCTGATCCTTTTTGTTTGATAACTGACACCTTTGTCTAGAGATATTCTTGATAGCTTCATTGAGTTATTGTGAGATATGGTGACTACCATTTTAGGCTAATTTACACCATTCTTTATCAATAGTTATCATCCCTGTGCTCATAGGTCAGGTGATAGGTACCAAGTGTCCTCTTTATTCCTCATCAATTATGTCAAGGTCAACTACTATAGGCTTTTTCTTCTTGGGCTTGGTGAGTGTATCCCATGTAGTTGTTGGAAACTACAATTGAAGCAATTGTTGTATTATCATTGATGTCAAACCTTAACTAGTAAGACTGTTGCTATCTAAGAAAGTACTATATCTATTTGATTGTTGAGAAGGATTGGGGAAAAGGTGATAACAATAGCACCTAAGGAAAGGTTGAGTTACCTTGATACTTCAATGGGTACTTGATTATGTGGCACAATGATAAGATAATGTATTGCTTATCTAAGTGAGAAGCAAGACTAAATAAGTAGGCTTAACTAAACAAAAGTGAAGAAATCTAGTTTAAGCTGAGTGATGTTAGTGTTGACTGAGCTAGTATATGCCGAGTAAATTCAGTGTTGACCGAACATCAGTTTATTATCGAGGAAGATAGTATTAGCTGAGGAAATAGTTTTAGTGGTGACTAGGATACATAGTGATGATCAAGGAGATGAACATAGTATTGACTGAGCGTCAGTAATTTACATTTGAGGAAGAATTTAGATTCCTAGCCGACATAGTTGAATTCTTGGGTTATGTAAATATTGTTGACTTTATGTATTGAATGTATCAAAGCATTTAATGCACTATGTTAGCACAAGTAAAAATTCCATGGTTGCAGTATTATTTTCTATCCCTTTGCAGTTATTTTTTCCATTCCCTTGCAAAAACACTAGGCAAAAATAAAAATTCTAGCCATTTGCAGGAAAAGCCCTAATTTGTTGTGCCCCTGTTATATTTAACGTTACCTTCTTTAGGCCACTAAGCCCCCAATTACCCATGTGTTAAAAGGTTGTGACCCCTTGTTCTATTTAAGCTGTTTGTCACATGATCGCATGAGCCTTTTTCGTGCTATGCGATCATGTGACTAAAGTTTCATGTCGGGGCCCCCTTTAATATTTTCCTAAGCCTAGGTCTGTCGGCTTTAATTTTTCCTAAACTCTGGCGGTAGTAATTTTTCCTAGGTCTCAATGCTAAATATTTCCTAAATTTTCTAGCCTTTATCCTTTCCTGGGCCAGGCTTTCTGACACCATCTCAATCCAACGATAGGCGTAAGATCTTATGGAGTGTGTCAGAGGGTTGCAAAGTTGTGCCAGCTCTTGATTCTCTTTCACGGAAAAGATTTTTCAATGTAATGGGTCCACATGCCAAGTGTGCTTAGTCATCACTTTTTCATTGGTCCATGTATTAATGACTCAGAATATTGTCAGTGGGGCCAATGATTTCAGAGGTTCAGTGGTTCTGATAGTGGTAGAGCATCGATGGCCAGCATATGATATTAAGGGTTATTTCTGACACATGAGGCTATAAGACCAGTCATTGATTCTTTCTATGTCAGAGGTTTGTCAGAATAGGGGCAAGATTCTTCATCGACGTTGGGCATATGTTCTGGTGGAATCTTCATGGGTTATGAGGGCTTAAGCCTGACTATAGATTTGTTTCATGTCAGGGGATCTATCAAAGGAGTATAAAAATGTTGACCCAACGGTTGTCATAAGATCTGATAGAATGTGTCAGATGCATGAGATTATATGACAACCATTGATCTCATTTAAGGCGGGCCCAGTTTCTGGTCTAAGGTTTTGGCGGAGCAGTTAAATCTTTGGTGGTCCCGATAAATGTTTGTAGTGTTCATTTGTTCACAAAATATTATGGCAGGGTTCTATTTTTTTTTTAGTGATTCAACAAATACGTTTTCATTGAATCTCTTGATAGAGTGGCAGTGTTTCAAAATTTTTAGTGAATTAGCGAAATGTCTTTGGTCACTAATTCACTAGATAATCAGTTGGCCTTGAATTTTCTTATGTATTCACCAGTTCGTGAAGAGTAACCTGAGGTTAAGAAGGGACTTCACGATTCAGCAAATTTAGTCATTCACTAAATTATTTGACTTAACTGCAGTCAAGGAAGGCATTAAATGACTAAATTTTTTCCCTTCAGTCGCATGTTTGTAGGATAACAAAAAGGTTCAAGTTTACTGAGAACAGTGGGGTCATCTGGTTATTCATTGTTGAGGTGTCAGGTTGTGATTGATTGAGTTGGAGGATGATGCAGACATGTCGGTGGGCCCAAATATTTTAGTGGGGTCATGGCATGGATGATCTAATGGATGGCATAAGAGTAGAAGGGATGTTTTAGAGTTTTAAGATTATGTGCCTACTGTCCGATCAAAGGCTTATTCAAAGTGGGTCTAAATGTGCTAATTCATCACTGACATGCTCCATTTTGATTGGTTCAAAGGTTTTATGATGTGTAAAGTGATTTTTAAAGGTTTTGTTGACTATTGAAGGATTTTTATGAGCCACCCAATCTACCAAGAATAAGATAGATCAACGGTCACATTTTAAAGTTGAGTTGGTTACCATTTTTATTCAAATTCAAATATCTTAAAGGGTTTTTGCTAGGGTTTTTAAACTAGTGAGTCATTTAAAATGATGCGGTGGCCAAGAATTGAATTTTTCAATATAGATTGCAGTTGGGGAAGGATACATAAGGCATATATTACTGCTATAATCTAATTTTTGTTCCTATGATGCTGAGCCCAATGAATTTTATGGTTGAATAATTACAGAAGGGCATTCATTGTAGTTTGACAGTGAGATAATAAAATCACATTTGTTGAAAAGGAGCCAAGGATAGCATTGAAAACACAAAGCATGTCAACTCAATTGCAAATATCTCACCTATTTCAGTAGTGTAGTTATTGAAAACCCTTTGGGGTTGTTGTAAAGGTTTTTTAGGTTAATTTTTTTTGTAGCCCTAGAATGATTGGTTGCTTGTTGCATATCTTGATAAAAAGGGATTTTTTATGATCATTCTAAGGGATTGGGATTTTAGGTGTTAAAAAGATAGAAATTTTTGAAACCCTAGCTTTTTAGTCGAGGATTCTAATTTTTGATACCATTTTATCAAACAATAGAGAAGAACTACAAATTGATGTTCTTATGTTGCAAGCTTACTATTCTAGATACTGTATGCACATGGTGAAAGGTTATACTTAATACAAACCTTAGATCTTTGCTCTCCTTCACTCTATTCTTTGAATCTTTAAATCTTTGCATAAGGTTTATGTGAATGTATTGGTGCTTTGTGTTCCAACCTAAGAGTTAGATTAAATATTGCTCAAAGTGGAATATGTGTTTTTGGAATTTATTTGAAGGATTTTCATAAGTAGGAAAGAGTTGGGATATTTTGTATTTATGTCTAGAGACCAATTTCAGAAACCATTGTATTCATCCTTTTCCTTGATATTTTGCCCAATGGATAAGGCACTGGCCTATATTCTCCTATCTTTGTGTTTAGAAGAGTGATTCAAACCTTATAATCCCAATCATTTAAATCATTACCAGTCTTTTACTTTTATTTACATTTATGTATTGTCCTATCCAGTGATGGAGAGTCAATGAACAATAGGTTTTTGTTTAGTACTTTCTCACTATATTCATCTCTTGAAAGATCCAATAAAAAAATAAGGGGCAAAGTTATAACTATCAGTCAGAGTTAATACTATTGGATCAGGTGCACCCGCCTTGGTTTTGCAGAGCCAGAAGAAAAAGAGGGTAGTCTTATCCCTATAGTTGGTCCAGTTGCTTATAGATTACCCATATTTGGAGCTAACCATTCCTTAACATCCATCATAAGCATATTGGTATCTCATGGAGTGTAAAATCCTATCTAGGAACCAACAAATTGGTGACTCTATTGGGGAGTAAAGCATAAAAAACAAGTAAAATTAGTTCTGAATCAGTGTTTATATTAAAAATTTCAATATCTCATTACCCATTCGATTCAGCCCTTCCAGGTCACCATCAAATCAATGATTCTACTAGAGAACAGAGAAATACTATCAAGAGCAAATAGTGTAGCTTTCAAGTTGAGCTAGACTTCTGACCTACCTATTTTAGTTATTTGATATCTCTGGTGTTACAAATCAGCATAGATAACATGGGTACAAGTTGAGCTTAGACTCCCGGTCAGCTTATCATTTATCTAGTGGTCTTCATTAAAGAGTATAAGAGTCAGTTTTAGTAATGTTTCAAATTATGTCACATATTGTGAGTGGCAACTTTGAGCATCTCTGTAACTAGTGCTTTAGGTAATATATCATAATGAGTTTCAAAATCACAAGGTCTTGGAGGAAGGAACACCCAGAAGAAAGCTTGCAAGGTGGGCTTCCTACCACATCAAGAAGAACTCAGGTTAGGAAAGAAAAAAGTGTTAATGATATGTCTCTAACCTAGAAGCAAAGGGGAAACCCAGGATAGGAGGGTCTTACTCCTCCTAGTCAGCAAGGAAATGCCTTAGAATATGAGGAGGCAGTTTTGAAGATAGAACTAGTAAATGAATTAAGGGATTATTTTTCTTGTCAAAATAATGACTTAATATTATAAAGAGATGACATCCTAGATGTTTACTCTTGGATAAAGATATGCAAGCCGACAAGAGAAAGATATTATGTTTTTATCTTGTATAAATGAAGATGTACCGAGCATACTTGAAATGTAACATGTAATATATGTAAATTGTGATAGCAACAAAAGTTGTTGATGTGAAGTTGTAAGAAGTACCATATTGTAATTAGTAAACATTTGTATTAATTGTTTGTGCAGTGAGCTCATCTGGTAATTAGGTTTTGTATCTACAACTCCTAATAGGGTTGAGGCTTCTAACAAGGCCTATAGTCCCTTAATCAGGACTGATACACTATATGATTGTAACAGGCTCCTAACAGGGTCAACATCCTTAACCGAATATCTTTTGATTAGTGGATCTTTGTGGGCACCATCCCCACCGGGGTTTTCCCTTGGCTAGGGTTTCCTTGAGAACATATCATGTGTTATGAGTTCTTTACATTTACTGTTATGTATGCTATTCAGTTTCTTATGCTTTGCATGCACTAAAGTAATCTATTATATCCATAAGTGGGCAAAAGTAAAAGTTTGTGAAATACTGATTCACCCCCCCTCTCAATATTTCCAATTTCTAATAGAGGTACAAGCAAGACCTTCCATCCTTGACAATCTAGATAATTGGCAAGTTTTTTCTGATGACCAAGATATATTAAGGTTTCTCCATTGTGAATCTCACTTTGGTGATAAAGAAATGGATTTCAGTGCTTATTTTAATACAGTTAATGGCAAAGATGTCATCTTTGGGAAAGAGGTTTTTCAATTAAAATCAAACAAGGTTCCTAAATGACTAATTGCTCTTGAAAGGGAATTTGACAATAAAGACAAGGCCTTCTTGGCTAGTACTGATAAAATCAATGAGCTTGAAGAGATAAACTTGGGCATAGGGATAGCTCCCAAGAAATTTTACATAGGAAATTCTCTCTCTCCAAGAACTAGAAAAAATTTGATTGACCTTCTCAGAAAATTTAGGCATGTTTTTACATGGTCTTATGAAGACCTTAAAGCTTATAGAGAGGACCCTTTTTAGCATGAGGTTCCACTCAAGGAAGGCACAAAACATTTCAAACAAAAATTAAGACCTGTTAACCCTACCTTGGCACCCAAAATGCAGAGTGAACTCAAGAAGATGATGGATGCTAGAATAATCAAGCCCATTAGGCATTCCACTTGGGTTTCAAATTTAGTGCTTGTTAGAAAAAAGAATGGTGATATCAGATTATGTGTAAATTTTAGGAATCTTAACATAAATTCTTTGAAAGATAACTATGGATTACCCAATATGGAGAGCATGTTACAAAAGGTTACTGGATCAAAATTGATGTCCATGATGGATGGTTTTTCTGGTTATAATTAGGTCATGGTAAAGGACATAGAACAATTTAAAACTACATTTACAAATCCATGGGGAACATATGTTTATGTAAGAATGTCATTTGGGTTGACTAATGTAGGTGCCACTTTTCAAAGGGCTACAAATGTAGCCTTTGCAGATTTCATTGATAGATTTATGGTGGTATATTAGGATGACTTGATAGCCTTTTTAGTAAAAGAAGAACAACATTCTCAACATCTTGAGAAAATTTTTATTAGAGCATTGGAATATGGGGTTTCTTTGAACCCAAAGAAATGTGCCTTTGGTGTGATAGAAGGGAAACTTTTGGGGCACATTGTTTCAAAGGATGGTGTAAGGATATATCTTGAAAGAGTAGAGGCTATTGACAAGCTATCCTTACTAAAGAATATCAAGGGAATTCAGTCCTTTTCAGGACAGGTCAACTTTTTAAGAAGGTTTATTACAAACTTTGCAGAAATTAGTATTCCCATATCAAGGATGTTAAAGAAAGGAGAAAAAATGGAATGGAATAATGAAGCAATCCAAGCCTTCAATGAAATTAAGAGGGCCATTAAGCATGACCCAATCTTAAAGACACCAGATTATAGCGAGCCAATGAAAATTTTCTCTTTTGCATCTGCTCATACTATTGCTACAGTACATTTACAAAAGAATGCTGAAGGTTTTGAACAACCTATTTCCTTTTTCAGCAAGACTTTACAAGCAACAGAATTGAATTATGATATCATTGAGAAATAGTCTTATGCCTTAGTCAAGGCCATTAAAACATTTAGATTTTATCTTGTGGGAGCCATGGTGGTTGCCTATGTTCCAAGTGTTGCAGTCAAGGACATCTTGGTCCAACAAGAGGTTCTAGGAAGAAGATGTAGGTGGATTAATAGAATTCAAGAATTTAACATTGATATCCACATTACAAAGTTGGTTAGAGGTTTGGGCCTAGCAAAGTTGATGGCCCAAAGTAATCTAAATGCAAACTAGATCAATATGCTAGAAGAGGATCAAAGGCCTTACATGTGTAATGTGGATTGTTGTGAATGGTACAAAGATATTTTCAAGTATCTACAAAAGATGGTCTTACCCCCTGAATTGGATGATAACAAGAGAAGAACCATTAAAATCCACTCTTTGAGATATGCAATTATAAATGGTGAACTTTGGTGGAGCATTAATGAAGGTGTTTTGCTTAGGTGTGTAGACCATGATAAAGCCCAACTCTTAATGCATGAAATGCACAGTGGAATTTGTGGAGGACATTACATGGCTAAGACTACAGCCCACAAGATCATCAAGGTAGGTTTTTGGTGGCCTTCACTTTTCAAAGATACACATCAGTTTGTCAAGAAGTGTGATCCTTGCCAAAGGTTTTTAGGAAAACTAAAATTCAGTGGGAATTTGCCTCTCAGACCTATTTTTGTTCAAGCTCGTTTCCAGAAATGGGGTATGGATTTCATTGGTGAAATCCCTAATAAGTCTAGTGGTGGACATTCCTACATCTTAGTGGCAACAAATTATTTCACTAAGTGGGTTGAGGCAATCCCTACAAGAAGAGAAACCAATAGGGTAGTAACAAATTTTATAATGCAGAATATCTTGACAAGGTTTGGTTGCCCAGAAACTATGGTGGTTGATAATGCATTATGTTTTAGGTCAGAAGAGTTTGTTGACTTCTACAGACATAATGGTATTAAAATTTCATATTCATTTGCTTATCATCCACAAGGCAATGGCTAGGAAAAATCCAACAATAAGACTTTAATTAAGATTTTGAAAAGAGTTCTGGACAAAAACAAGAAGGTCTGGGACTCCCAATTGCTACAAGCCCTGTGGGCTGATAGGGTTACAACAAAGAAAACAATAGGGCGTGCCCCTTTTGACTTAGTGTATGGAATAAATGCAATATTACCTCAAAATAATTTATTGCAGATGTACCAATTCATTCAAAGATATGATGAAGATGTTGAAGGAGATATGATAGTTAGAATGAATGATTTGATTCAACTCAATGAGGTAAGAAATGATGCACACATCAAGAATGAGAATTTGTAGGCCCAGTGCAAAGTCCTGTATGATAGCACTACTCAGAGAAATTTTATAGGAGACATGGTATTAATGTGGAATGTAAGAATGAAAGACAAAGGAAAACATGGGAAATTTGATCCCATATGGCTAGGCCCATATATTATTGAAGAAAAATGGGGAGCAGGTTCTTTCATTCTAAATAATTTGATAGGAGAGCTCTTAGAGCTACTTGTTCATAGTCAATTTTTGAAATTCTATTTCTCTTAAAAGTTTTAGTAGTTTTTGTATAGGTTTTGTTTAGGTTTTTGTTTGTATTTCCCTATTTTTGGTTCAAATTTTTGGTTCTGGTCTATTGTACTAGGACATTCTAGTTTCTCATTGTATCTGTAGGAGATACACATCCCCGAGCATTAGCCACTATTAGCACAAGTAAAAATTCCATGGTTACAGTATTATTTTTTGTCCCTCTATAGTTATTTTTCCCATTTCCTTGCAAAAATCCTAGGCAAAAATTCAAATTCTATCCATTTGTAGGAAAATCCCTAATTTGTTATGGCCCTATTATATTTTAATGTTACCATTTTTAGGCCACTAAGCCCCAAATTACCCATGTGCTAAAAGGTTTTGACCCCTTGTTCTATTTAAGTTGTTTTTCACATGATCGCATGAGCCTTTTTCATGCTATGTGATCATGTGACTAAGGTTTCATGTCAGAGTCCCCTTTAATATTTTCCTAAGCCTAGGTCTGTTGGCTTTAACTTTTCCTAAAGTCTGCCAGTAGTAATTTTTCCTAGGTCTCAATGCTAAATATTTCCTAAAGTTTTCGGCCTTTATCCTTTCCTAGGCTTGGATTTCTAACACCATCTCAATCCAATGATAGGCGTACCATCTTATGGAGTGTGTCAGAGGGTTACAAAGTTGTGCCAACTGTTGATTCTCTTTCTGACAAAGGTTTTTCAATGTAATGGGTCCACATGCTAGGTGTGCTTAGTCAGCACTTTTTCATTGGTCCACATATTAATGACTTAGAATATTGTCAGTGGGGCCAATAATTTCAGAGGTTCAGTGGTTCTGATAGTGGCAGAGCATCAATGACCAGTGTATGATCTTAAGGGTTATTTCTGACACATGAGGCTATAAGACCAGCTATTGATTCTTTTCTATGTTAGAGATTTGTTAGAATAGGGGTGAGATTCTTCATCAATGGTGGGTGTATGTTCTGGTGGAATCTTCAGGGATTATGAGGGTTTAAGCCTGACCGTAGATTTTTTTCATGTCATGGGATCTGTTAGAGTAGTATAAAAAGGTTGATCCAATGGTTGTCGTAAGATCTGATAGAATGTGTCAGATGCATGGGATTATATGACAACTATTGATCTCATTTAAGGCGGGCCCAGTTTTTGGTCTATATTTTGGTAGAGCAGTTAAATCTTTGGCAGTCCCAATAAATGTTTGTAGTGTTCACTTGTTCACGGAGTATTATGGTAGGGTTCTATTTTTTTTTAGCGATTCAGCAAATACGTGTTCACTGAATCTCTAGATAAAGTGGTAGTGTTTCAAATTTTTCAGTGAATTGGTGAAATGTCCTTGGTTGCTAATTCACTAGATAATTAGTCAGCCCTTAATTTTCTTATGTATTCGCTAGTTCATGAAGAGTAACCTGGGGTTAAGAAGGGACTTCATGATTTAGTGAATGTTGTCATTCACTGAATTGTTTGACTTAACTGTAGTCAAGGAAGGCATTAAGCGACTATAATTTTTCCCTTCAGTCGCATGTTCGTAGAATAACATAAAGGTTAAGGATTACCGAGAAGAGTGGAGCCATTTGGTGATTCATTACTGAGGTGTCAGGTTGTGATTGTTTGAGCTAGAGGATGATGAAGACACATCGACGGGCATAAATATTTTAGTGGGGTCATGGCATGGATGATCTAATGGACGATGTAAGAGCGCAAGGGATGTGTTAGAGTTTTAGGATTATGTGCCCACTGTCTGATCAAAGGCTTATTCAAAGTGGGTTTGAATGTGTTGATTCATCATTGACATGCTCCATTCTGATTGGTTCGAAGGTTTTATTATGTGTAAAATGATTTTTAAAGGTTTTCTTAATTGTTGAAGGATTTTTATGAACCGCCTGATCTGCCATGAATAAGATAGATCAACGGTCATGTTTTAAAATTGAGCTGGTTACCTTTTTTATTTAAATTCAAATATCTTGCAGGGTTTTTTCTAGGTTTTTTCAAATAGTGAGTCATGTAAAGTGATGCGGTGGCCAGGAATTGAATTTTTCAGTACAGATTGTAGTTGGGGAAGGATACAGAAGGCATATATTACTACTAGAATCTAATTTTTGTTCCTATGATGCCAAGCCAAATGAATTTTATGGTTGAATAATTATATAAGGGCATTCATTGTAGTTTCACAGTGAGATAATAAAATCAAATTTTTTGAAAAGGAGCCAAGGATAGCATTGAAAACATAAAGCATATCAACTCAATTGCAAATATCTCACCTGTTTTAGTACTCTAGTTATTGTAAACCCTTTGGGGTTGTTGTAAAGGGTTTTTAGGTTAATTTTTTTTGTAGCCCTAGAATGATCAGTTGCTTGTTGCATCTCTTGATATAAAGGAATTTTTTATGATCATTCTAAGGGATTGGGAGTTTAGATGTTAAAAAGATAGAAATTTCTAAAAACCTAGCTTTTCAATCAAGGATTGTAATTTTTGATACCATTTTATCAAACAATAGAGAAGAAGTATAGATTGATGTTCTTATCTTGCAAGGTTACTATTCTGGATACTGTATGCACATGGTGAAAGGTTATACTTAATACAAACCTTAGATCTTTTCTCTCCTTCACTCTATTCATTGAATCTTTAAATCTTTACATAAGGTTTATGTGAATGTATTGGAATTTATTTGAAGGATTTTCATAAGCAGGAAAGAGTTGGGATATTTTGTATTTATACTATTTTGTATTTAGGAATGGTTAGCTCCAAATATGGGCAATCTATAAGCAACTAGACCAAGTATAGGGATAAGACTACCCTCTTCTACTTCTGGCTCTGCAAAACCAAGGTGGGTGCACCTGATCCAATAGTATTAACTCTGACTAATAGTTCTAACTCTGGCCCTTATTTCTTTATTGGATCTTTCAAGAGATGAATACAGTGAGAAAGTACTAAAAAACAACCTATTGTTCATTGACTCTCCATCACTAGATAGGACAATACATAAATGTAAATAAAAGTAAAAGATTGGTAATGATTTAAATGATTGGGATTATAAGGTTTGAATCATTCTTCTAAACACAAAGATAGGAGAATATAGGCTAGTGCCTTATCCATTGGGAAAAATATTAAGGAAAAGGATGAATACAATGGTGTCTAAAATTGGTCCATAGACATAAATACAAAATATCCCAACTCTTTCCTACTTATGAAAATCCCTTAAATAAATTCCAAGAACACATATTCCACTTTGAGCAATATTTAATCTAACTCTTAGGTTGGAACTCAAAGCACCAATACATTCACATAAACCTTATGCAAAGATTTAAAGATTCAAAGAATAGAGCAAAGGAGAGCAAAGATCTGAGGTTTGTATTAAGTATAACCTTTCACCATGTGCATATAGTATCCAGAATAGTAAGCTTGCAAGATAAGAACATCAATTTCTACTTCTCTATTGTTTGATAAAATGGTATCAAAAATTACAATCCTTGACTGAAAAGCTAGGGTTTTAGAAATGTCTATCTTTTTAACACCTAAACTCCCAATCCCTTAGAATGATCATAAAAAATCCCTTTATATCAAGAGATGCAACAAGCAATCAATCATTCTAGGGCTACAAAAAAAATTAACCTAAAAAACCTTTACAACAACCCCAAAGGGTTTATAATAACTACACTACTGAAACAGGTGAGATATTTGCAATTGAGTCGACATGCTTTATGTTTTCAATGGTATCGTTGGCTCCTTTTCAATAAATCTAATTTTATTATCTCACTATCAAACTAAAATGAATGCCCTTCTGTAATTATTCAACCATAAAATTCATTTGGCTCGGCATCATAGGAAAAAAAATTAGATTCTAGCAGTAATATATGCCTTTTGTATCCTTCCCCAACTACAATCTATACTAAAAAATTCAATTCCTGGCCACCGCATCACTTTACATGACTCACTAGTTCAAAAACCCTAGCAAAAACCCTGGAGGATATTTGAATTTGAATAAAAATGGTAACCGTCTCAACTTTAAAACATGACCATTGATCTATCTTATTCTGGACAGATCAGGTGGCTTGTAAAAATCCTTCAACAGTCAACAAAACCTTTAAAAATCACTTTACACATCATAACACTTTCAAATCAATTAGAATGGAGCATTTAAGTGATGAATCAGCACATTCAAACCCACTTTGAATAAGCCTTTGATTGGACGGTGGGCACATAATCTTAAAAATCTAACACATCCCTTGCACTCTTATGTCATCCATTAGATCATCCACATCATGACCCCAGTAAAATATTTGGGCCCACCGACATGTCTGTATCATCCTCTAGCTCAATCAATCACAACTTGACACCTCGGCAATGAATCACCAGATGACCCCACTGTTCTCGATAAATCTTAACCTTTATGTTATTCTGTGAACATGCGACAGAAGGGAAAAAATTTAGTCGATTAATGCCTTCCTTGACTGTAGTTAAGTCAAATGATTCAGCAAATGACTACATTCACTGAATCGCAAAGTCCCTTCTTAACCTCAAGTTACTCTTTGAGAACTGGTGAATACATAAGAAAATTAAGGGCTGACTAATTATCTAGCGAATTAGTGACCAAAGACATTTCACCAATTCGCTAAAAATTTTGAAACACTGCCACTTTATCTAGAGATTCAATGAACATGTATTCATTGAACCGCTAAAAAAAAATAGAACATTGCCATAATACTTTGTGAAGAAGTGAACACTGCAAGCATTTATCGGGACCACCAAAGATTTAACCACTCCGCTAAAACCTTAGACCAAAGATTTGGCTTGCCTTAAATGAGATCAATGGTTGTCATATAATCTCATGCATCTGACACATTCTATCAGATCTTACGACAACAATTGGATCAACCTTTTTATACTACTTTAACAGATCCCCTGACATGAAACAAATCTATAGTTAGGCTTAAGCCTTCATAAATCATGAAGATTCCACCAAAACATACACCCACTGTCGATGAAGAATCTCACCCCTATTCTGACAAACCTCTAACACAGAAAAGAATCAACGGCTGGTCTTATAGCCTCATGTGTCAGAAATAACCCTTAAGATCATACGCTGGCCATCGATTCTCTTCCACTATCATAACCACTGAACCTCCATAATCATTGGCCCCACTGACAATATTCTGAGTCATTAATACATGGACCAATGAAAAAGTGCTGACTAAGCACACCTGGCATGTGGACCCATTACATTGAAAAACCTTTTCCATGAAAGAGAATCGATGGCTGGCACAACTTCACAACCCTCTGACACACTCCATAAGAGCTTACACCTATCGTTGGATTGAGATGGTGTTAGAAAGCCGAGCCTAGGAAAGGATAAAGGCCAGAAACTTTAGGAAATATTTAGCATTGAGACCTAGGAAAAATTATTGCCACCGGACTTTAGGAAAAATTAAAGCCGACAAACCTAGGCTTAGGAAAATATTAAAGGGGACCCCAACATGAAACCTTAGTCGCATGATCACATAGCATGAAAAAGGCTCATGCAATCATGTGACAAATAGCTTAAATAGAACAAGGGGTCACAACCTTTTAGCACATGGGTAATTTGGGGCTTAGTCACCTGAAAAAGGTAACGTTAAAATATAACAGGGCCATAGAAAATTAGGGCTTTTCCTACAAATGGATAGAATTTGAATTTTTCCTAGGGTTTTTGCAAGGAAATGGGAAAAATAACTGTAGAGGGACATAAAATAATACTGCAACCATGAAATTTTTACTTGTGCTAACACATTGTAAGCCATTTTATTGTAATTCCATAAAGAGATTAGAGATGTTTCTAGAAGGATGGCTGGAGAACATAATGTTGGAAGGATTTGATGGATCCGACATAACCCTAAAATCTACGATGGAGATTAAGTGGAAAAAGTTAGATCGACCTATCGAAGAGGTATTAAGGAAACCTAAGGGCCCGTTTGGTGCTGCGAATTAACTTATCCAGAATAGGCCTATTCTAGAATAAGGACCTATTTTGGAATTAATTAATGCTCAAAACGAAAGCTGGAATAAGGTTTGGACCTATTTGGTGCACCTAGAATATGACTAAGAATTAATCTATTCTACGTTTGGAGCCCATAATGTGGAATGGGAATAAGGATTATTTTTCATTTTTTTCATTTTTCATTTTTTAACTTATCATTTTGTTGCTAGTTTTTTAATTAAAATGTATATGTATTTCTAACTTATATTTTTTAAAATTAAAATATGTATTATTAACTTAAAAAAATTAAGATTCTAAAAAAAATTATTTTCTTACAAATTTTAAAATTTTCAACTTTTATCAATTTTGTTGCTCATTTTATTAATTTTTAATATTTTTCTATCCAAATTTATATCGAAGTAAAAACTAAAAAATTGGCATGACAACATAATAAAAAGGTTACCACATATATAAAAAATTGACATGATAACATTATAAACAAGTCACCTCATATATTATAGTACATCGTAAACCAGTTACATGTCCATATTTTGTCTTGAATAATTTGGGATACATTCAAAGTTCATCTTGTCATATGTTCCCAACAAACAAATGCAATTAAAATACAAATAAATGTAATAAAAATGCTATGAAGCCGTCGTAAAAAATTTATTTCAGCCTTCACCATTGACAGAATCTCAGCCATAGCCGCCTCTCGAGAGCACAAGCTAAACTGATGACCTTCATCGACAACAGGTCCAAATGGGTGAACATATGAAGCTGACACATCATCTGCCCACCTAAAGTAGCCACAACCATTGTCACCCTGCAATATCAACTCTACATTACTTCATACTCCAATGAATAGTATGTACATTTTTTAAAAACATAAAATACATTACCACTACCAACCTTCTTGCTAAGTGGACAACACCAAAATTGTCACTCAAGGTTCTTCTTCATGTGTGAGGTTTTCAAAATGCAAGCCCCTTCACCACACTCGCAATCTAGCACATTTAGCACAGCCATTGATATCCCCCAAAAAACTGTAAAAAACAAACTCATGTTGCAATGATCAAACAGATATAGAAAAAGAAACTCTTATTACGGTATCGTCAAAAAGTGTTCTAGAGTATTTAAATATACAGTAGGCTAAATGAGGTGCCTAGATCTTAATGCAAAATTTAAATATCCATCGTGATTGGTCAACATAGCTAAATAGTATGTAACTCCTATGTCAAAACATGTCATAATATCATTCACCAAACTAGAGCATATCTTACTCATCTATACAAAAATTCTATTAGAATATGTTTGGCTAGCATGAGCTCTTACAAAATCACAAATCTACAATATTCATCTTAAGCATTTAATATATGCTTTGTAATAGGAAGCCTTGGTTTGTTTGATTTTTTTTTTCTAATTGTAATGAGTAGATTGATGTGTTCGACACTAATTTATGCATTCATTAATGAAATATAGTAATGAAATGCAACATTTTTAAATTATTGAAAGACATTATCTTAGAAAATAGCACCCTAGATGCACACTAGATACTTCCACAATTTTCAATACAGATCTAAATAAGTGATTCTCTTATTATAGTGAAGAAAATAATATGTAGTCCCCTTTTTTCTTTCTCAAGAAATTGAGTAGTATAAGAAGTGGAGATCCCATCTCTGGGTTTTCCTATATCATTTGTCAAGAGAAGATGGATGAAAAAATCAAGTCTTGGATGGCTGAAAATAGAGAGCGTACAAACTGAGTGGGTGTTGTAATTGAAGATATTGATAAAAAATGTAGTAACCACAAAAAAATTAATATAACCGTAGAATACTAGCAGAGAATACTCACACTAAATTAGAATATCCCATAAATTGGCATAGAAATGGTAGCTATTGATACATGATATATTTATTAATAGATTTTTAATTATCATTATTTAGAAGATTGACAAAGAATAAATGAGAATTGAAACATGAAGAATTAGTGAAACTCTTCCCATCATACTAGTAATGTTAAATATTTTCAACCTCACAAAAGTGAAAACAAAAGGTGAACAATTGACTAAAGCAACACATTGTGTTAATCAAGGGAAGAAAACTACAAATTTAAAATGGTATCAGCAACTATTCATTCATGTAGTAATTCATGTTTGTGTTAATTCATGCAGTAATTCCCTCTCTGCAAAACCCACAAGTTATTCATTAAGGAGGACAAAGCTGCAAAGGGCAAAGCTTACCATAAGGGCTATGAGCAATACAATGGAGGGGGTCATGACATTTTATGATGTGTTGTCTATGTCTCAGAGTGGATTTTAACCTGCATTTCAACCCCCAAATAATGTTGTTGAGCAAGAGGAATGGGAGTGTGAGGGATGCTTCTTCCAAGCAACAATGGGTGGCACAACTTGAAAGGCTGAATAGAGGAAGAATGCAGGTTGAGTTGGGGAGGAAGAATGCATAGAAACCAAATAGTTTCCCAAGTTCCCTCTTAAAACATAGTTTTCTGAACATAGGGGCAGCCGAAAATGAACTTGAATAGATAAGTTAACATATGAACTTTGTGGTTTCACTGTTTGAGTATGCCTAAAATCTGTATGATATATTTTAAGACTTGACCAAGGATGAACTTTTGGGTCTCATTCAGAAGTCTATCTACACCAATCACACATAAGAGCAGGAACAAAATTTATTGTGTTCAAATGATGTTTATTGTTGATTATTCTTAAACAACATACTAAACATATTATAGAAGTCTCCTCCTTAAACTGATTACTACTTCAAATAAGCATGATTACAAAATGTTTGAGACATACCATTAAATGGTTTGAGCAGTCTAGTTTTTCCTTCACACTCATCTTCTCTTGACTGAGGAGAAGATGGTAACTTGAAAAAAAATCTCAACAAAAGAAACATATATATACCAAATTTAACCATATTTTCACACTTATTACTAAGATTTGGCAAAATAATACTATGGTTTTTCTGCTCTCTAATTGTTTCTTTCATTCTGAAACATTGATGATAGTTAGACCAAAATTGAAAAACATAAACATCATAGATTCTAGAATTTACATAACTCTATAACACTATGGAAAGTTTATGAGAATAGGAAAAATGCATTAAATCTCAAAAATTTATGAGAATAGGAAGCCCAACATCAGACCCAATTGATGTATTGAGTTGCAGATTTAATCCCAAAATTTCCAAATGAGGTAATAAAAAATTAACAATGGCTTGTAAAGAGTACAAGCATACAAGTATAACAACAAAATAGCCTTCTTTCTTTAAATATATTCGGTCTGAAAATTCTAATTAGAAGTTTTGTAACTAAAACACTTTTAAAGATAGTTTTAAGAAAATTATAGACTACCAAACTTTCTTTCAATGTATGTGACCCTCTGTGATTCAGTCATTATCAAGAACCCCTTTGCTCTTGCAGGTTCAGCTAGTAAAGTGTCATATGCATTAACCAAGGTTGCTTCACTAAACCCAGGGATTTCTTGTAGTGCAACATGTACTTTTTCATAGACAACATTCATTTTAGATGCATCCACTTTCATATTTTGAGTCTCACTCATGTTGTCACCTATCTTACCTATGGTTTCACATATGGCATCTAAGGAACCTACCATGCTAGAACGCTTCCTCTTTGGCCTCTTTGACATCATTGATGAGTGAATCCCACTATCAAATGTAGTAGATTGCGTGGGTACATGTGTAGGGATATCATCATCATTCAAATCAGCGGCACTTTCAAAAGGTCCATTGAACTCCTCCTCATAATTCAGGACAAAGCTATCATTTATGTTTATCCCTTCTTCCGTCTCTAGAGGTGTTGCAGTTGCATTCCCTTTGGCTATGTCATTGCCCACAATGGTGGATAACTCATTGAAGTAGTAAAAGGGCCACCTCTTAAACACCTTTGCATTTCTAAAATCTTTTCACTGCATGTTGGGAAAATGAATCAATTAATTATTTGTATTTGATTAGTAACTCATTAAGATAGATTAACTTATAAAAAAAAATTGTAAAGAGCATTTCACCTTCAAGAGCTCCTCCCAAACCTTATCATCAGCATCCATACATTGTGTGCTCTCGTTCCATTCAAAACCACTTGTGTTTTTTAACTCTTTCATCATTTTGTAATCCTGTTTCCAAGTTTTTAGTTTGTTCTTGTAGTTTTCTTTTGTCAAACTCATCTTCATTTCTTCCTTGAACCTCTTTTCAATAGAGTTCCAAGCTTCCTTTTTAAAACCACCTTCAACTTTTCTTCCCAACTGAACTTGCTCGTGGAGCAAGTCTAGGAGCTTTCTTTCCATCTCTTTGGTCCATACAATCCTGGTAGAAGGATTACCATGGCTGTTATGAACAACATCATTGTCCAATGCATGGTTCATTTGAGAAGCATTGCTATCTATGCTTGTCATAAGGTCTGTGAATGACATTGTTGAATCACATGAACATTTAAGAGACTAAACTAAGTCAGCATGCATGCTACTAGATAATGCTTCTGCTACTGTCATGAATGCTAATGCTACTGTCATACATCGATGTTACACTGATCATTAGTTTATACTATGTATGTTACAGTCGTAATCTAGATCATTAGTTTATACTGTGTATGCTACAGTCATAATCATAGCTGTTGTTTTTGATGTTAGATGTAGCAGGAACAGAAAAGGGGTCATTAGATGTAGCAGAGCAATTTACAGGCATGAGCAAAAAGTCATGGAAAATGATAGCAGTGTTGTTGCTCAGTATAATCGTCCATCTCTTTGATAAAGAAAACTATTCAACTCCTCATCATTTTTCTGTAGAGGTCGTTAACAATTGGAGATGTCATATAGGGTCTAGGTGTTGCTATCCTAATCTTTGATATGCTTGACAACTTTGACTATCCTATGAATATTACATTATTCATGTGATTTGATAGAATGTTTTGTTGAACAGTAAACACCTGCATTATCTCAAATTTCCATCATAAACTAATACTACAGACTTGATTTCAAGCACTAAATAAAGCCATGTCACAATCTGTGTTTTGGTAAATCATGATGGTAAACCAAAAGAATTATTGACGATGGATTTTGATTTTACAAAAAGTTTTGCAAAAAAATCTTACATTCCAAAACTCATCTCCAATCTAAAAGTTAGTGTAAATCAAAATAATTGATATTCCACATTAATGAGTAGAGTTGGTTGAAGAATGTGAAACAAGGCACAAATGAAACTAATTTAGTGCCAGTCTCCATTAACCTTAAAATATCATGGAAAATTTATTAAATACATAATAAAAACTTCACAAAATTAGTGAGATTTATAGTCTTCCCACATCCTTCATGCTATTTCATCTTGAAACATCACCCAGTCATCTCTATCACATTGAGTCAAACCATAAGTCTCAAGAATTGGTACATCTATCCCGTCATGACTATCTTCCTCTTCACATTCTTCCACCGGTGGAAGGCCATCCTCTCTCGTAATGAAGTTGTGTAAAATGCAACATGCCAAAATAATCTTGGTTTGTGTCATGGTTTTATAAGATGTTGCATGCCTCAATATAGGAAAATTTTGCCTCAAAATGCCAAATGTACGCTCTATTGTATTCCTCAGTGATGAGTGTCTATGGTTAAACAACTCCTTTGCTGTGTTTATGGGGTTTTCTCTTACAAATTCCTTTAGGTGGTAACATTTACACCTATAAGGAGTGAGAAATCCTGGTGCATTTGGATATCCAGCATCAACCAAATAATACTTTCTGGTATATAATAAAGAATATTAATATAATAGTGTAAAATTTATCATATGCAGGAATATGAAAATCATAGTCTACATACCTTGGGGAACCATAGTGGATCTGATCTGAAGAGAGCCGAAGCTAGAACATGGCTATCTGCAGCAAACCCTTCCCAACTAGCAAGGACGTATTGAAATTGGTAATCAAATGAACATACACCCATAACATTTTGTGAAAAATTACATTTTCTATCACAATATTTGGGTTAGAGGTCAACATCGATAGTGACTGGTATATGTGATCCATCAATTGCTCCCACACAATCCTATAGTCAGAAAATGGATAATCCAATGAAAATGTGGAAATAGGATTAAGACTCAATCAAATAAATGTGTATGGCAAGGAGATTTACCTTGAAGTATGGGTCGAACCGGGTCTTCCCACTAATTTTTGGAGGAGTGTTAGGACCAGGGGGTAGAAGATAATCTGCATGGAGTGCTAGGATAGCTGTCAACACCATGTGGAAGTATCAACTAACTATCTCTCCTGAGTGCCCAAAGTTATGGGAAATCTTATGATTACGCAGATTGTGCCCAATGGTATGTAGGAACATCTCCAGTTGTTCTTCTAATGTGATATTTTTTGTATTTGTGATGCTTCCTTTTTGCCTTAGAAGATTTTCTAGCTGAAAGAAGGCTCATCTAGTTATGTGTATTTGGTCATGACAATCTGTGTTGTTGGATTCGATGATACACTTATAAAAAGGAATTTCATCCCTTAAGTGTTTAGGCATTTGTCTTTTGTCTTCATCTGCAATTGCCACTATGGCTACCGCAATGGCTGCAAGCACGCATGCAAGACAAATACTGACTCTCTTCTTCCTAAGAGTGAGACCTTGAAGGTGTGATAGTTTGGTAAGATCCATTACCTAAAAGGAAAGAAAACTTAGTAGTTATTTCCCCTACTTATCTATGCTACAAAATATCTAAGATATTGATGAATGTTTGATGATCTTATTGATAAAACAATACAACATTATATTATTGGGTAACTATTTATAGGAAAGGAAACATTAAAAATATTTTGCTGACTACAAAGTCTGATTATGGAACTCTATTTCAATTGCTCTATCATTATTGTCAAACCTTTTATTGGCCATTGATTCAACAAGAAGCAAGTCCAGTAATAGAAAAAAAACATGGGAAACACTCCATTAAGTTCTACTAAAGGATTCCTATGATCAGTCATTTATTAGAGTAGCTAACATTTGAGCTGAGAAATATATTGACTGACTCAGATATTTCTTTTGGCATAATCAAATAACCAGTTGTTTTGTGCACTGTTTCTTTGGAAATATATAGACAAGATTTTTACAAAACTGTTTATACTATCATTATCAACTCATGACTTGTCACTTGGTGGGACTGAATTTTGTAAACACATAGGACTAAATTTTTAGTTTTTACAATTATAATAGATTCCATATATTGCTGCTATAGTCAGAACAAGACATGTACAGACTGGCTCAGATACTTCTTTTGGCATAATCAAATCACTAGTTGTTTTGTGCACTATTTCTTTGGAAATATATAGACAAATTTTTTTATAGATTTGTTTATACTATCATTATCCAATATCCACCAATGACCTATCACTTAGTGGAGCTGATTTTTGTATAAACATAGGACTAAATTTTTAGTTTACAATTATAGTAGATTCATAGATTGCTTGTACAATAAGAACAAAATATTTTCTCACACCAAGAAATATAACATAGCTGACATTCCAACTTTTATGGGCTTACTACTAAACAAAATGTATATTCTGAACCATTAAATAAAGGATGTTGATGATTCTTTTACATAGGATGTGCCAACACTTTTATTGTGAAGAATAAATAGCTAAATTGACATATCTATAACATATATAAATATATAGACTATCTTGAACCCCTATTATCTTACTCATTGGTATGAGACAACTTATGCAAAGAGAAACAACTCAAATCCCCATTATAGTTTAAAAATAAAGTTCCTAATCAAAAACCCTTCAGGAGCTCAGATCATCATTAAATTTAAAAAATGAAAAAAAATTGTCGATTGACAAAAAAAATAACACAGGCATGGAGAGTGGTTGTGATACATTTCTACTATATGTCTATACTCATGTAGTGCTACCCAGTAGTTACAAAAAAAAACCATAGAAACATATCAGAAAGGCGTAAATTATGTATCCGTATATATACTAACATAATTGATGACATCAAAGGGAGTGCCATGGAAAAAGATGAGGAACTTAATGGAAAAATAGAACTTGAAAGTCAATACAGTCATGCATCTCATCTGGAGAGACTATAATTCAAACATGGTAGAGAATACAACTTGGATACAAATACTATGGATTTGAGACAACACCAAAAAATCAGACTAGCCTTCGATAAATAACTTAAATTTTAGGCACCTTCTAGCATACCAACAAATACAAGCCAACAAAACACATGGTTTAATTTAGGCATCTAGATGGTGCTGAGTAAAAGCCTTCTACAATACAAAAGAAAAAGAAAAAAAGTCATAAAGTTGCACATATTGGCACCAGAAAACTCAAAACTTTTAATAGTTAAATCAAACCAGCCTTCAATAAAGACCTCAATTTAAGCACCTTGCAACATACCAACAAATACAAGCCATAAAAGAACATGGTTTAACATATATGCATCAGAAAGCTCAAAACAAATACAAGTGAACACCCTACAGCATACCAACAAATACAAGCCATAAAAATAGATGGTTTAATGGCAAGATAGATGGTTTAATGTAAGGCATGTAGATGGTGCTGAGTTTAGTACTTCTACAAAACAAAAGAAATTTTTTTTTATAAAAGTTGCACATATACGCACCAGAAAGCTCAAAACTTCAACAGTTCAAATCATAAACTACCAAACAATGCTCTTTAAGCCACTTTCCATAAAAATTCAAATATGAACTATCCTTCAAATTAAAAGGAAGTATATCATATGGTTCACATATCGAATCAAAAAGTTGTGAACTTGAGGTACCATGGCCTAATAATTAAAAATTGAAGGCATCATTATGCAGACAATTCAATCAACATTTGAACACCAGCATGCTTGTCCAAGCCCAAACTTCGAGGGAAATATTCAGTGTAAATTTTTTTACACCTTATTAGAGCTATAATGACATGCAGGTTTATAATAGTTAATAGCTCACTGAAAGGAACACATCCAACAGCAATGTAAACCTCAAAGACAACCAGTTATACAACATAAAATGATAAAAGCTAAAAAAAAAACCTATTAGAAAATGCTCTGAGCATAACTTAGCAATGAGATTTTAAATAAATGCTTGTTGCAAACCAGGGTTTGGCCATATTGGTCAAACCTTAGAGAAATGATAAAATGAAAAAATACACCATTAGCAATGAGAGGATTCATATCACCTTTCTGCCCAACAAGTCTTGTCTTCCAGAACAACTTGGCAGACCTGAATAGTCACAATATTTTTCCAATTGCCGATACTGACATTAGAAGCATACATGTTGTTCTATACTAGAATGAATTTTAAAGCTAATATTCAGTACTTTAGCTACTCGTTAGGTAAAGAACTCTAACGGGCTTAATCCAACTTTAATCAACATAAAGGATCCACCCAACTAGAGAAAATACCTTGAAAAAAAAATTAAACTTAATTTCTTACTGCAGTACAATTTAGGCAAGCAGAGATAATGTGTAAAAACATTTCTCAAACATATCCATCCATTTTCCCCCATTCAAATTAATTTATATAGAATGTTACAGTTCATGAATACAATGTAACAGTACCATTTCAAGCTGGTTTAACTTCTATGAAGTATAGTCCCAGTACATTATTAGAAACCTATTTTCTTTAGCAAAGCTAAATGTACATAGTGCATAGTTCTCTGTCAACCAATACCCAATTAAGTTGGAAAAACCCTTGTGCCTGGTATATAGAGGTTCTATTGGGATTTTACATTTCACAAGGTTGCAATGATTCCTCCTACAATGAATCCACTATTATAACTGAGATAAAACCTCACATTCTTCCGATTCTGACTTCCAAAAACTTCCAAACAAAAAAAAATTGCAAATAGGAGGGCAAAAAAACAAGAACAAGGGTAAATAGGCAACGTGAGGGTAAATGGGAATAATGTATAAAAATAGGAAAACTAGTGAAGATAATGCATGAAATAAAACATCTCGAGAGAAGACCAAGCTCTGGTGTTTGAAGATGCTTCAAAGACTGATTTGCAAGCATGCTAGAATCTCACACATGCTTTGAAGAGGCTGTAGATGCAAATGAATGGAGGATTTGTAGGCACACTGGGAGGCTATGGATGCAAACAAATAGAATAAAATGTGAACAAAAAAATCTAACTTTTCATAAAAAAACCCTATTTGCAAATGCCTGGACCCAACGACACTATAAATTGCCATCTAATTTTGAATTCTTGAATAGAGTTATTCGAGAATAAAACTAATTCCATATTTTTTTTCGAATTAGTTAATCCATGCATAAGCCTCAAAATGGTAATGAAATTTCCTATTCAAGAATTAGAAAAGATGTGCCAAACAAAGAATTATTTTATTTAGGTATTATTGAATGCCTATTCCAGGCTAATTCCAGGTGCCAAACGGGCCCTAAGTGTGAGGTTGAAGTAGTATGCTAGAGTTGTTATTGTTACTGATTGAATAAGTAGAAAAGGCTAAAGGAGAAGGAGTTGTGATTTATTGAAGGGATTTTTTAGTAGATCAGTGATGGAGATGGAAATGGATCTTAGTTAGTAAGCTAGTATATATATATATATATATGTAAGAATTGGATCTATTATTTACAAAGTGAGTTGTATGTTTTCAGATCAAACACTATTGTTACTTTCTAACCATTGTATCAGTTTAAATCCTTTAATCAAGGTTGACCTTGTTGGAGATTTTCTAGCAAGCTAGTGCTGACTATATATTTGTCATTGATGACAACATATGGTAAGTAGCATGCATGGAAGACTTATGAAATAAGATTTTAGTATATATGGAATGCACATGTTTATCAACATGATATTATGGGTGTAGATGTTAACTCTTAGTATAGATAGTTATATAGTAGCTTGTGTCAGCAGTGTTCCTGACAAAGTAATAGGTAGTGTTCTATGTATCATTGTCTATATAGTTATCATGGGGCTTTACACATTTGGACATCTGATGAAAACATGTTAGTGATGCTACAATCATGGATGCAGAGTCTGATGAGCAGTAGAAGTGAAGTTATGCAATCGCTATTCACCAGTAGCAGTTTCCTCTATTTTTTCAAAAGAGCTGACAGAGATTATATTGATTCTAGAGTTGGGCCTATCATTTCAGTATGTTCCCTTGGTTTAGAGCTTGGAGAAGATTTAGTAAGATTTAGTTAAGAGCACATGAGGTAGTTCATCTTGAGGAGAAAGATCTAATTGTTTTGGTAGAGCCAATAGTGTGTAGCATGTGTCTAAAATTATCTTATTGGATAGGCCCCAAAATGTGTTGCATGCTTAGTAGAGCCAACTAAATTATTATTAGAGGTTGCTATGACTTCTCTAATAGGATTTCAAGATGGTTCTAATAGGATGACTTGGTTATATCATTTAGAGGAATGATATTTATAGACAGTCATTTGTGATTGCTAGAGGATGGTTCGGAGTTGATTGTAAAGAGTAGAGTAGAGTGTGTGAAGTGTTGAGCCATTAGAAGAAGGTCTATGTGACCAAGTAAAGTATTCATGCTATACATTGGAATTGATCTAGGTAGCAGGTCAAAGTGCAACTCACTAAGAACCAGATATAGTGTGTATCTATTAAATAGAAGGTTGTAGCCTTCACCCTTTTGAGTAGTGTGCTCTCAGATAGTGTGTCCTCACCCCTAATATGGTTAATTGTAAAAGACTCCTAACATGGTCTGACCCTTGACTAGGTCTAATGTACTAAATATATTGTAAATCAACTCCTAACATGGTTAATGATCTTCTAACAAGGATCATAATACACTAGCGTAGAATATTGGTGGGTATCAATTCCCACCAAGTTTTTTACCTATTTGGGTTTCCCCATAACCAAAATATTGGTGTTGTGTTCAAGTGTTCTTTTATTGTATTTATGCTTTATATTTAAGTATACTTAATTGGATAAATATGATAGACATGCTATATATGATGGGAGATTGTATAAGTATACTATTGTGGCTAATGGAAAGAAAAAAATCTTGTTACCATTCATGGATGAACCTATTAGTAATGTTTGGACATCTATGAAAGTTTATTTGATGGAGAGAAAAAAATTTGTTAACTCTTTGAAGAAGAATGATGTATGTTTTGCTATGATCCCTAAAAAATTGAGTAAGAAAATAGAGGATAATGTCCCTGGGGAGATTGATAAGTTACTCACCAAGTATAGTGATATCATTTCTAATAATGTACTTGATGGTTTTCCACTAAAAATAAGCATTAATCATTGTATGGATCTAATCCCTGGAGCTATTTTACCAAATAAGGCACCTCATTGGTTGTCACCTATCGAGAATCACAAATTGAATGGACAGATTCAAGAGTTGCTAGAGAAAGGTTTGATCAGAGAAAGTTTGAGTCCTTATGGAGTACCTATTGTATTGGCATTAAAGAAGAATGGAGAGTGGAGAATGTCTACTGATTCTAGAGAAATCAATAAGATAACAGTGAAGTATAGGTTTCTTATATCGAGAATGTATGACATAATGGACAATTTGGCTAGAGAAAAGTATTTCACAAAGATTGATTTGAAAAGTGGGTATCATCAGATCAAAATCATAGAAGTTGATGAATGGAAGACTTCTTTCAAGACAAAAGAAGGTTTTTATGAGTGGTTGGTTATGCCTTTTGGTTTAACTAATGCACCAATTACTTTTATGAGGTTGATGAATGAAGTTTTGAAGATATTCTTGGGTAAATTTATGATTGTATATCTTGATGATATTCTAATATTCAGTAAGACTAGAGAAGAACATTTGTTGCATGTTAGACAAGTTTTGCAGAGATTGAAAGAGGAAAAGCTACTGATAAATTTGAAAAAGTGTTCATTCATGAAAGAAGAGATTGTGTATTTGGAATTTTTTATTTCAGCTAATGGTTTGAAGATAGATCTTGAAAAGGTTGAAGCTATTTTGAATTGGCCTACACCTATGAATGCTAGTGAGGTAAGATAATTTCATGGTTTGGAAATTTTTTACCAAAAGTTCATAAGGAATTTTAGTTCAATTTGTAATGCTATGACTGAGACTATGAGAGGAGACAAAAGAGAATTCAAGTGGACACATGGAGCTAATAAAAGTTTTGAGACTCTGAAGTAGAAGGTTGTTGAATTACCTGCTTTGGCATTACCTAATTTCAATAAGCTATTTCAAGTAGAATTTGATGCAAGTGGAAGTGCAATTATTGTTGTGTTGAGTTAAGAAGGTAAACCCATTTCTTTCTTTACTGAAAAGATGAATGATGCTAGAAGGAAATATTCTTTGTATGATCAAGAATTATATGCTAATGTTCAAGCACTAAAGAAATGGAGACATTATTTGATACCAAGTGAATTTGTGTTGTATACTGATCATAAGGCTTTACAATATTTGGGTAGTCAAAATAAGTTGAATCAAAGACATATGAAATGGGTTCAGTATTTGCAGAGTTACACATTTGTGATAAAGCATAAGAGTGGAGTCACTAATTGAGCTATTGATGCATTGAGTAGAAGAAGATCTTTGATGACCGAGATGAAAATTGAACTTCTTGGTTTCGATAAGATGAGAGATTCTTATGAGTTTGACCTTGATTTTTTTGAGCCATGGAGAAAGTCTAGAGCACCTATTCAAGATCAACAAGATACTAAATGGGATGAATATTTTTTTTAGGAAGGTATGTTGTTTAAAGGTATTCAGTTGTGAATACTGAGAGGAGTAATGAGAACTAATTTGATAAAGGAGAAACATAGTAGTGGTTTGGCTAGACATTTTGGTATTGATAAAACATGGAATTTTCTTAAGGAGAACTACTATTGGCTGCAGTTGTATAAAGATGTTCAAAAATTTGTGAAAAGTTGTGGAATTTGTCAAGTTGCAAAAGGAGTAAGTTAGAATACTGGATTGTATACACCGATTGTTGTTCTCGAGAAACCTTGGATTGACATCAGTATGGACTTTGTTCTTGGCTTACCGAAGATAGTAAGAGGCAATGATTCAATATTTGTTGTTGTGGATAAATTTTCAAAAATGGCACATTTTAAACCATGTAGAAATACATCAGATGCAGTACACATAGCAAATCTTTTCTTGAAGGAAGTTGTTAGATTACATGGATTATCGAGGATAATACTCAAACCGATGGAAAAATTGAAGTTGTGAATAGAAGTTTGAGAAATCTTTTGAGATGTTTAGTTGGAGACACACTGAGTAATTGGGATTCTATTGTAATGCCCCTCCAACCCTATCAAATATTGGTTATGCTCACCTGAGGAGTTAGATTATGCTATAAGTGATTTCATGGTTATTTTGTAAGAGAATGATCCTTCTTGAGATGGTTTCTTACTAATCATGATAAATGTTAATATGATTTAGAAAAATAGAGAGGGGGGGGTGAATCAGTTGTTCTTAGGTCCTAATGTATAAAATAACTTTTCTTTAAATCAGATCAAGCAACCATAACAAATTCGGTCATCACTGATTCAATAATAGAAACATATAACTCAACAGTCCACTACCTAGCTATAACTAACTTGTAAAACATAGAAACATTCAAACCCAAAGCATTCACACAAGTATTGACACCAAGATTTATAGTGGAAACCCAATATGGAAAAACCACTTTGTAACATGCTACTATTATTTTCACTCTTCTGAAGTGAGCTCGGTTAAAAGCCAACCCTATCAAAGGTTACAATACACACTGTCAAGTGTGACCTAGTTAAAGGATTTCAATCACCCTGTTAAAAGTGAGCTTGCTCAAAGGACTTACATACACTCCATTAGAATGCAACCTTGTTCAAAGGATTTAACATACGACTATTATATCAACCTCTGTTAAAAGGATTTTGACTACTACAATGGTTAGAAAGTAGCAATAGTATTGATCTGAAAACATACAACTCACTTTGAAAATATTAGATCCAATTCCATACATAAATGCTGGTTTACTGACTTTGAAACTTTGCCATCTCCACTTTTGATTTGCTCAGAACTTTCCTTCAAGCAATCACCACACTTTTCCTTTAGCCTCTTCGCTTATATAGTCAATAAAACTTTACTGTTCTTCTAGCATCTACTTCACCCATGCATACACATACCTAATGCTTTAGTTCCCTTAATACTTTCCTCTATTAGGTTAACTTTTCTTTTGTTGCTTAATCTCCTTCATAGATCTTAGGGTTAGGTGAAATTCATTAAATCTACCCACTTCATGTTCTTTGTCTCCTCTTCTAGAATCATCTCAAATCTCATAAAGATTTACAATAAATTTTTTTACAAAATATTAAATGCTTCCATACAATAAATAAATAATGTCAACATGTTTTACCTTGAAGCTGAAGATGAAGAAGTTTGGACCTTGCAAGATTTTGAAGAAATTTGATAGTGGAAATGCATATGAAATTGAGTTACCTGATGACATGGACATATCACCTATTTTCAACATTTCTGATTTGTATGTATATCATGAATGTGATGAAGAAGTGACAGTACTGATATAATATCCTAAGAAGCAGAATGATGAAGTGGAACAAATTTTGAAGGAAAGAGTTGGCAAAAGTACAAGAGGAAAATAGTATATGGAATATCTAGTTAAGTGGAAGAGTAGACCGATGGAAGATAGTTCATGGATTTCACAGTCTGATTTGGATGTAGCTCAGACCAAACCTACCAAATGATCTAGAGAATCATTTCAAAATAACCCCAGGTGTCTAATGTAGGAGCTTCTTGGGTCCTTTGCAATCTTGTGTCACCAAAAACAATTCAGATTTTGTGAATGTTTCTTTGTTCCTGCTTTGATTGAGTTGGTCAATTTTGTTTGGTTACCAAGTGTGGTTGGTTATCTCCTAGGTGGTCAGTTGTTTCTCTGGCACTCAACATTACCTGTCTACTACTCAATTATCTTGCTTACCGATGAGTTTAGTTTTAGTTTTTGTTGTGGCTGACTTGTGCATTTATATTGGATCATAGATTTTAATGTTGGTATCCATCATTGGGAAATGTGTCATCCTAGATCTGACCATTTCTTCCATTGATTGTAGATTTGAAGGCTGACTCAGTTCGGTAGCTTCTTGTACAAATGTAGTTGTTGGTGTAGAGTTTAGGAGTCAATTTTTGGATAGAAGATAGTAGACATTAGATTGGATATTTGTAACAGATCCTTGCATGTTTGAGGACTTTTGAGATTAATTGTAATATCTAGCCATAATTGGGAAGGCCTTACAGCCCGGTATGTATGGTTCTATTTGATGATAATATATAAAAGATTTTGTATTCTCTCTCTCACCATTGTGGTTGTTGGCTTCTGCATGTGTTAGATAGGCTTGGATTATTAGGGTGCATCATTGTTTGGCCCCTCTTATTCCCTACCTTGCATCAAAGGGTTTGAGACCAGTACTATAATTTCACAATTCTTATAAAAATATCTAAATAAACACATCCCAAAAACATCATGTGTTTTTTCATCCCTACACATTGCTAGTCTATCAGCAAAAGTTTCATCACTCACCTTTTTGTTTTGCATAGAACTAGTTAGCAAAGAGAGGAATTTTTTTGAGTAACTCTCTTTTACCTTTGTATCACCTTTATCCTTTGTTCCCTTTCTTGTAGAAGCTCCGCTCATGGCTGGTTGACTCATACTAACTTGCTGATAAAACTCCTTGTAGAAATTTTAAACTCTGGAATTCTTTGAAAGCTAAAAACTCAGAAAATCTCATACTCTGGCTCTTTTAATGCTTTGGTGAATTTAGAATGAATAATGGTTAGCTATATTTATTTTGAATAATTGAATGCATTAGACCATTCGAGACTCAATCTCTATAATTCATGTCACTTTTGTCATTACTTGATACGCTCTAAACTCAATTCACTAGCCGAGAGATGAGAGAATGATAGGTAATCAAATTTTGATTTTTGGTGACCTAGTGACCACACATCTCCCCATAGTCACTGAAAGACTTGGCATTTTTTTATTATTTTCAAAGATCAAGCGTCCAAAGAGAAATTCCCAGTCACTGAATGATTTAATCCTTTTAAATTTATCTCAAGACCTGCGACTGAAGAAAGAAATCATAGTAGCTGAATATTTTAACTTCTCGTGACTTTATCTAGCGATCTAGTGACTATCATTAGATCTTGATCTAAGGGTCTCTATTAAGTCTCTTGAAAACTTTAACTTTTGCATTTTGAGACTCAACGACTGTAGTCTTCTCATAGTTGCTAAAAGATTTATCATTTACTGATTCCATTCTAAGACCTCGCAACTACCATTAGATTTAAATCTGAGTGCCCTCCTTAAATATTATTAGCTTTACTTCTTATCTTAATCATTGAGAGACTTCGAAACTTTAGTGAGTCTCTTAGTCACCGAAACCTTGTTGACTTTTCAAACTTTTCTAGAGATCAACCAACTTCACTTATCTAGAGATCTAGCAACTATAAAGAATTCTATTGATCATTAAATCTTTTAACAAACCCTGACTTCATCTCGCAACTTCATGCCAACCACAAGATCTTAATCTGATGGTGCTCATTTTTTGAACCAAAACCTTTGATACATTAAAGATATATGAGATCAAACACTGACCACACAACCTTAATCCAATGGTAGTCACTCAATCTTTGTACTTTTGGGATGACATCATCTTTATTAAGCAATTAAGAGAACACTGTAGGATCTTAAATTTGAAAAGGGAGAATCAACGATAGTCACACGATCTCAAAATCTTTACTTTGACTTTGACTTCCTCAAGAGATCTAGGAATTGTATGAATATATCAATGATTTATAGCATATGGAGACTTAACGACCATAGTTATCTCATAGTCGCTAAAAGATTTATTACTTCATCTTTTTATCTGGAGATCACTCGAATGAGGGTATATGGGATCTAGAGACTGGGAGACTATAGTTATACTTGAGACATTTTTTAATGTAGTCACTAAGTCTCATAAAGTAGTTTAGATGATTAGGAGACTTCTTGACTAAAAGAATTTACTAAGTCGCTTATAAAAAGGGATATTCTTATGACTTGAAGAGATCAGGCGACTGAAGGGTTTCAGGATGTCACTTGATTAAAAGGAATATACAATATTTCTTAGGAGAATAAGTGAAATTTAAAAAGCACATATAAAAAGGTTTCGTAAGTGGTTTCAAAAACTAAGAACAAAATAGAACTCGATTAGGTTTTCCTACGGTTTTTAGGATTTTTAAGCATATTTGACCTAGCACTAAGGATTTTCAATTTTGATCAATTTTCAACTTCTGGGAATGGAGAATTGTAGGATATTTTCAACACAAACAATAGGGAAAATCTAAGGAATCAAAATTTTGAAAGGAAACTTAAAAAATTGGCAAAACTACCAATAGTGGCTCTATTTGAGGATGCTTAAATGCAAATTTAAGAAATAACCACATATCTCTGGGAGAGCAGACCAAATAAACTAACCTACTATGGGAAAGAAACACATGACAAGAAAGGGAAACACACCTATAAATTTTTTATAGAATTTACATATGCCCAGAAACTAGACTTCAACTGAAAATTGGTTTTAAGAACTACCAATGCATTGGCAATTCAAAAATTTGTCCATCCATATTCTTCAACAAGTATGAATCCTTTCCAAAACTCTAATGAAATATATAGGGGCCAAGCCATAATGATTCAAACTTCTTATGCTTTCCCTTGTCTTCAAGTCTTACATTCCATTGGAGTACTAGATCATCAAATTGCAACTTTCTAGTAGTAGCTCTTTTATCAACTAAGTATTTCATCTTTTGTTGTAATTTGACATTATCCTTCTAACTATCTCTTCTAACTTCATCCAATTCAACCAACTACACTATTCTATCATGCATTAGTTCTGAAATGTCTAATTCTTCATCTTGCATGAATTTGTATACTGGAAGCAAATTGTTAATAGGTAATCTTGACTAGAAGCCATATACTAGTTCAAATGGGGACTTTCCTATAGCCTTCTTCACAACAATTTTGTCATCCCATAGAGCAAGTTTTAACTTTGAGTGCCAGGCTCTTTTATTCTTTTCCAATGTTTTCTTCAAGATTTTCAGAATACTTTTGTTTCTAGACTTAGCTTGTCCATTTTCTTGAGGGTGGTATCTGTTGGAAACTACAATTGAAGCAATTGTTGTATTGTCATTGATGTCAACCCTTAACTGGTCAGACTGTTGCTACTTAGGAAACTACTATATCTATTGTGAGAAGGGAAAGAAAGGATGGTAACAATAGCACCTAGGGAAATGTTGAGTTATCTTGATACTGCAAAGTGTACTTGACTATGTTGTACAATAATGGGACAATGTATTGTTTATCTTAGTAAGATTGAAGACTAAATTGGTAGGCTTAATTGAGAAAAAATGAAGAAATCATGTTTAAGCTGAGTTATGTTACTGTCGATGGAGTTAGTGTATGTCGATCAAAATCCTAGTGTCGACCAAGTATCAATTAATTGTTGAGGAAGATAGTATATGCCGAGGAAACTATTTTAGTAGTGACCAAGTGTTTTACATGAGGACCGAGTGGATGATCATAGTATTGACCGAGCACCAGCATTTTTTAATATTTGAAGAGAATTCAGATTTGGAGCCGACATGGTTGAATTCTTGGATTATGTAAAATGTGTTGACTTTATTTGTTGATTGCATGGAAGCATTTAATGCTTTGTCAAATGTTTTATTATAAATCTTTATGAGATTTGAGATGAATCTAGAAGAAGAGATGAAGAACATGAAGCAGGTAGATTAAGTGAATCTAACCTAACCCTAAGATCTACAAAGGAGATTAAGTGGCAAAACACAAGTTAACCTAACAGAGAAAAGTATTAAGGGAACCAAAACATTCAGTATGAGAATGCATGGGTGAAGTAGATGCTGGAAGAATAGTAAGTTTTAATGACTATATAAGTGAAAAGGCTAAAGGAGAAGTGTGGTGATTGCTTGAAGGAAAGTTCCAAGTAGATCAAAGATGGAGATGGAAAAGTTTCAAAGTCAGTAAACCAACATTTGTTTACTGAATTGGATTTGATATTTGCAAAGTGAGTTGTATGTTTTTCAGATCAATACTACTACTACTTTCTAACCATTGTAATAGTCAAAATCTTTTTAACAGAGGTTGACCTAATAGTCATATGTTAAATCCTTTGAACAAGGTTGCATTCTAATGGAGTGTATGTAAGTCATGTAACAAGGCTCACCTTTAACAGGGTGATTGAAATCCTTTAACCGAGTCACACCTTACAATGTGTATTGTAACCTTTGATAGGGTTGGCTTTTAACCAAGCTCACTTTAGAAGATTGAAAATAATAGTAACATGTTACAAAGTGGTTTTTCCCATATTGGGTTTCCACTATAAATCCTGGTGTCAATACTTGTGTGAATGTTTTGGTTTGAACATTTCTATTTTTTACAAGTTAGTTACAACTGGGTAGTGGACTGTAGTGTTATATGTTTCTACTATTGAATTAGTGATGATCAAGTTTGTTTTGGTTGCTTGATCTAATTTAAGGAAAAGTTTTTGAAGTTATTTTATACATCAAGACCTAAGAACAACTGATTCACCCCCCCTCTCTGTTGTTCTAAAACATATTAATAGTATGGTGATGAATAAGATGTCATGATTCCATATTCTTTGTAGAAGTCCTTGAATTCATCTAACCTAAAACACATTGCATTATCTATAACCAACTTAATGGGAACACCAAATCTAGTTAAGATGTTATCCATTAGAAAGTCAATCACTACTTTACTTGTTTCCTTCTTCATGGGTATAGGTTGTAACCATTTTGTGAAACAATTAGTTGCAACAAATAACCAACTATGCCCACCACTAGATTTCTCAAAAAACTCTCGAGTAAAATCCATTCCCCACATAGAAAATGGTGCTTCTGCAACTACTAGGTTTAATAACAATGCACCTGAATACTTTAACTTGGAACCAAATTTCTAACAAGCTTCACATTTCTTGACAAACTGAAAAGAATCTTTAAATAATGAGGGCCAAAAATAACCAACTCTTAGTATCTTATGGGTAGTAGTTTTTTTAGAGTAATGACCTCCACAAATACTAGCATGCATGTCCTTCAAAACTTTCTTTGCTTGACTCTTGTCAAGACAAAATAGTAATACTCCATTTCTATCTTTCCAATATAAATCCCCTTGTATCAAATTATATCTTTGAGTTTGCAATCTTAAAGCTCTTTTCTAATTATCAGACATATATTTTGGACATTTAGCATTTTTAAGATAATAAACAATATCAGTATAGTATGGTTATCTCTCAATGCTTGTCACTATCAAATTTGATATCCTTGCATTATTAACTTGAACTAGGTCCATGTTTTGTTTAGTCATCAATTTAACTAGGCCTAGTCCTCTTACTAATTTAATAATATGGATTTCCAAGTTGAACTCTAGAATTATGGTAATCCATTTACATCTCTTTCCCGTAACCTCTGATTGTGTAAGAACATCCTTCACTTCTACATGTGGAACATATGCAATCACCTTTGCACACACTAGATAGGGCTTGAATGACTTTACAATTTTTACTAGTGCATATGCTTGTTTCTCCATCATCTGATTATTCAATTCAATAGCTTGAAAGGATTTACTAAAGATTGCAATTGGGTGTTCAAAATTTTCATCATCCTTTTGCAATAACACAACAACAATTGTATGAAAAGAGGAAAAAGAAAATAATGAAAATGGCTTACTATAATCAGGGGACTTTAAAACTAGTGCCTCTTGAACTACCTTTTTTATTTTGTCAAAGGCATATTGTGCATCTTCATTCCATTGAAACTTTGCATCCTTTTTTAACAACTTGACTATTGGTTCTACTCTCTCTACAAAGTTGGCAATGAACCTTCTAACAAAATTAATCTTTCCTAAAAAGGATTGCACACCCTTGATGTTCTTTGGAGCAGTGACCTTCTAAATAGCTTCTACTCTTTCTGGGTCAATCCTTACTCCTTCCTTAGATACTATATGTCCTAATCAAGGAGGTTATTAAGGAAAAAGGCAAAATTTTAATCAAAGAACATTCCAACCATACAACCCTGCACCTCTCAATTCTGTGAATCCAGTTAGGGACATGGTCCCTAGTCAAAATAATATGGTTATGGACAATGAATGGTGTTTCCCTTGTAATCAGCCTCATAATTAGGCTACATGTTCAAATGGATGGATGAACCAAGCTCTAATGGTTCAAAATGCCTCACAAGCTTAATCAGAGGCTTCTTCTAGTGGATCAGTTCCTCAACAAGAACCACAAGATAATGAGACTACTCTTTTCAATTGGGAGAAGCAAGACTTCAATGGAGTCATTGGTGAACCTTCTATTTCTGTCAACACAAGGTCAAAGAAAAGAGCTCAAGACATAGAGTGAGAAGACTCTGGGGCTAAAGCTACTACATCAGCAGAGCCAATGTAGCAAGCTACTCTCATCATATTTAAGAAGGCTCCCATCATTACAAGCAAAGAAGGCCAAACTCTCAAGGAGGTGGAGCCCATCATAGTAAAAGCACAATAGAGAGTACACACTATGACACCTTTCAACATTGTAGACAACATGAAGAAAGTGAATATTACCATGTCTATGTGAGACTCTTTGGCTATTCCAGGACAACCTAAGATTTTGAAGAGGGCCATGACTAAAATGACAACTCCTTAGCATACAAAAGAAGCTACAAAGCTAGTGTTGGTCAACACTGATCAAGAAAAGGAGGCTCCAAGTTGTAACTCTGAAGCCAATACCATGCAAGGTAGGAATTCAAAACCACCTCGCTTTTATGTATCCATAATTATTGGAAAATTCTTAGTACATAATTGTATGGTAGATAGTGGAGCTACTAGTATTGTAATGCCCAAAAAGGTGGCTGACTAATTAGGACTTAAATATGAACCCCTCCAAAAGAAGGTTACACAACTTGATGGATCCTCAATTAACACTATAGGTGTAGCTAAGGATACCAGTCTAATCCTTCATGCTAGTCCTAATTTGTCTATCCTACTTGACATATATATCATAGATCTCCCTAATTTATTTTCCATATGTTTATCGAGGGAGTTTACAGCCAAAATAGGAGGCTACCTTTCCTCTGACTGGTCCCACATGCTTTTTCAAACAAGATATGCTACCAAGGTCACCATAAAATTTGAATCATTACCAACACACCATATAGAACCATGTGTCCAGTACCATCAATGCAAACTCCCATGTATTTGATAGGAATGACTTCCCAACTATCAGAGAAGCAAACACTAACACAGAAAGTATCCCTAATATTTTACTTGATGAACTAGAATCAGAAAAGGCCTTTGAGGCCCAAGAAGATGTTATTTGGGATGCTATTTTGGGAAGCTATTTGATACAAGAAAGTGGATCCATAGAGCCAAACCTCCTCAAAGAGGACATTGATTTAGAGGATCAGAGAAATCAGATTTGGGAAATGTTTTTTGATGGAGCTAGAAGTAGACATGGCTCTGGTGGTGGTGCTATGCTAGTGTCCCCAAGGGGAGAAAGATAATATACAACTTTCAAATTTAGTTTCTCCTACACTAGAAACACTACAGAATATGAAAGCCTAGTGAATGGACTGGAGTGGGCTAGAAAAAGAGGGCTCAAGGCCTTAAAAGTCTATGGTGACAGTGAGTTAGTAGTCAGTCAAGTGAGAGGGATAAGTGCAACCAAAAATGACACCTTGAGAGCATACAAACATAGAGTCTGGGATGCAATTGAAGACTTTTGTGCTTTCAACATTGTTTCCATTCCTAGGAAGCTAAATCAAAATCCAGATAGATTGGCTTCTATTGGATCTCAGTATGATATTCCTAATGGTGTTTCAAAGGAAGAGACCCAATAGCACATCAAAGTGATTATCAAACCTTATATCCCTGATAATGATACTAATTAGCAAGTGTTTGACAATGATGATCAAATCCTACAATTCTTGTTTGAAGATGTCTTCTTAGAGCATAACCAAGATAGACTATTGCAAAATTATGGTGACCAAGTGATACAACTTAAGTCTAATAAGATACCTAGAGGTCTTGTCACCTTAGAAGCTATCTTCAACAAAGATGATCAAGTTACTTAAGAACAATAAAGCTGGCCTGGTGGTTCAACAGGAGCATTATGTTGAATTAGAGTTGGAACTAGGTAAAAGTTTACAATTTGGAAAAGTAAACACTAACTTAGAAAAGCAGGCTTATACCCAACTATTCAAAGAATTTAGTGATGTTTTTGCATGGCAATATGAATACCTCAAAGGTTTTAATCCAGCCCTTTCTCAAAACACTATTGAATTAGAGCCTAATGCCAAGCAAGTAAGGCAAAAAAAAAGGCCGGTTAATCCCAAGCTTGAGCCACTTATGCATAAAGAGGAGCTCAAATTGATAGAAAGTGGTATCATGTACCCCATCAAGCATACTAGTTGGGTTTCCAACCTTGTTCCTATAAGGAAGAAGAATGGGGAATTGAGGTTATGTGTTGACTTCAAGGATCTTAACAAGGCCTCTTTAAAAGACCACCATCCATTACCCTCTATGGAGAAAATCTTACAATGTGTGTCTAGATCTAAGAGATTTTTATTATTAGATGGCTATTTAGGATATAATCAGATCTTAGTTAATGAAGAGGATCAATACAAGACTGCATTTACAACCAAGTGGGGAACCATGGCTTATCAAAAGATGCCCTTTGCTTTGTCAAATGTAGGTGCTACTTTTCAAAAGGCAATGGATATGGATTTTAAAAGCCTCATGTACTAAGTTGTACTGGTCTACTTAGATGACATAATTGTCTATTCTAAACATGTAGCAGATCATATCAAACACTTGAGGAAAATCTTTGAAAGATGTAGAGAGTTTTGGATATCTCTTAATCCCAAGAAATGTGTGTTTGTAGTTCATGAAGGAAAATTGATAGGATATATATTATCCAAGAAAGGGATTATAGTAGACCCTGAGAGAATTTCAGCCATCCTAGAGCTACCATTGCCACATCATAAGAAAAGTCTCGAATCTTTCGTAGGAAAGATTAATTTTTTTAGGCATTTCTTTCCTAATATTGTAGATTTATTGAAGCCTTTGATTGCCATGTTAAAGAAGACTTCAAATTTTAGACGGACTAAAGAAGGCAAGGCTAATTTATAGGCTATCAAAGAAGCCTTGACAGAAGCTCCTACTCTATTAAACCCAAATTTTAGTAAGGATTTTATCCTTTATGCTTATGGAGGTCATGATGCTATCTCTGCTATGCTGACTCAAGAAAATTTAGATGGGTTGGAGCAGCCTATTGCTTTCTTCAACAAAGGCTTAGAAGAATATGAACAGAGATACTCTTTTGTAGAAAAACATGTACTTGTTATGGTAAAAAGTCTTAAAAAGTTTAGATATTTATTGACCCATAGCAAGGTACTCTTGAGGGTTACTCATCTGAGTGTCAAAGAATTTTTCCTTTCCAGGGACCTAAATGAGAAAAGGGCTGGTTGGATTACCAAAGTGATAGAGTATGACATTGATATCCAAACTGTTGGTGTTCAAAATGGATGCTTATGCTCTTAGGTTGCCAATATACCCTCAGGTTGATTTTAGGATTGGTAAGTTCCAAAATGTATAAGGATCTTAGGGTAATTGGACCAACTATAGGGACAAGACTACCCTCTTCACTTCTGGCTCTACAAAACCAAGGCGGGTGCACCTAACCTAGTGAAAACTATACTTTACACACCAAAGACTAGGTTTGAATAAGAGATTGATAGTAAGAATGTACTAAATTCTAACCACACATTCATTGACTCTCCATTACTATTGGGAAACATAGCCACACAACCAAAGACCTAAAGCTTAGAAAGGTTATTGATTTTAAGACTTTGGAATGTAATAACTTTAATCAATGTATGTTAACAAGAGAAATACTCATTTAGGCAAGTGCCTCATCCATTGGGAAATATTTCTTAGACACAAAGACACATAGATTTGAAAATATTTGAGAATTCATAGCCATAAATACATTTACCCTAATCTTTACTACTTATAGAACATCCTTACATTGACAAGGGCAAACTCATATCCCATTAGGAGAATTGTTTAATCCAATCCTAGATCAGAATTCAAGAATGAAGATACATACATAAAAAAAAATGTAATGAGCTAGAAAACTCAAAGCTTACTTGACTTGACACAAAGGAGAGATAAGAATCAGATATTTATATTAAGTATGATGAATTCCTTCTGTGTGTACACTAAATCACAAGACACCTTGCTTGCAAACTATAGCTTAGACCTACAACTTTCTTCTTTCATCAACAAACACTAAATCAAAAACTATTACAAACCCTAACTGAGAATAGGTCTCACCAAGAAAAATTTTCCAAACACCTAACTCCCAATGGTTTGAATGGTCATGAAAAATCATTTTATCTCAAGGATTGCAACAAGCACTGATGATCATTCAAAGGAACAATTTCAAAACTACCTAACTCAACAAAAAGAATGAAAGCTAGACAAGACAGGCTCCAAACACAAGGCTAGTAAGATAAAAAATAATCATCAAATTCTACAATAGATTTGACCTTGTACCAGCCAAGGACACAAAAATTCATGCTAGAACAGCCACTAGGGCCTTGCTCATAAAATCTCACCCACAACCAAGCTAGAACGATAAAAAATAGTCCTGTAATATGGCTTTATTTGGTGCACTATCTCCAAACCCTACAAAAACAATTTGAATTTGAAAAACAACGGATACATCCTCCAATTTAAAATGCAATTGTAGATCCTTTTATTTCCCTGTAGATTAGGCAACTCATGTTAATCTTTCCAACAGTCACAAAACTCTTTGAAAAGTCACTATCCATGCCAGCAATCAACACTAATGAAAAATGTACATGTCAGCTACCTCTAACATACAAGATGCACCCTCATCAATGCCTGAGAAAAAGAAAAATCAAAGGCTAGCACAAGATCTCATGGCCCTGAAAAATTCCATGAGAACTTACACCAACCATAGATCCTTTCTAGATGTCAGGGCCCTCAAAACCTGTCAGCAACCAGGTCCCACTGACAACTCTCTGAATCATCAATGCCTTGACCAATCAGGAAAAATTAAGTCAGCACCATGTGGCACATTGGACCCACCATCTTGTCTTCCTTTAACACATGGAAGATCGGATGACTGGTGTATAATCTCAAGGGCTCCAAAGATTCCTTGAGATCATGCACCCATCCTAGATTTTGAATCTTCACACTGAGATACTGGGCCCGCTTGATAGAATGTCCAACTCATGATCATGGGGACCAATTAAAGAATGCCAACTGTGCCAACATGGCAGTGGACCTGCTTCATATGAAAGGCAACATCATAAAGGAGAATCAATGGCAATATTAAGATCACATGCCTCTAACACACTCTATAAGAACATACACCCACCATTAGATTGAGATGGTGTCAGAGAGGCTAGGCTTGGGAAAATACAAAGGCTGAAAACATTAGAAAAAATCAAGTGTTGGGACCAAGGAAAATATTAAACCCATCAGGTAGTAGAATTAGGAAAGATTTAAAACACATGTGATTTTAAGAACTTAAGTGGCCCAAAAAGTAACATGGAAATAGATTTAAAATAGGGTGCACTCGGGTTTTTCAAACAAACGGCCAGATTTAAGAAATTTTGCCTAGGGTTTAGCCAGGAAATGGGAGAAAAAAGACTGCAAAGGCACAAAAATAGGATGAAACCACAAAATTTTTTTACTTCTACTAGTAGTGGCTCATACTCGAGGACGTGTATCTCTTGTAGATACAATGAGTGGGCTAGAATCTCCTGGAAGAGCAGACCAACTCAAAATTTTGGCCCAAAAAAAAAGAAAAGATGATTGTACAAGGGAAAACCTAAACTACTGCTCATGGAAAAGATACTTCAGGAGAAGTAAAACTTTAGGAATTGTCCATGAACAAGAAATTCCAAAGTACCACCAGTTAAATCCTTTAGGACATAAGAATCTATCCCCCATTTGCTCTCAATAAGATAAGGGCCCAACCAAATTGGATCAAATTTTCCATGCTTCCCCTTATCTTCTAACCTTGCATTCCACATCAGGATAAGGTCATCAACTTCAAAACTTCTTTGAGTAGCCCTTTTATCAAACAAATTCTTACATTGTCTTTGCAATGTTTCATTTCTTTCATGTGCACTTCTCCTTACCTCTTCCAATTGGATCATTTCATCCATTCTTACTCTCATCTCATCATTCAAATTTTCATCATATGCCTAGATGAACTTATATATCTGCAATAAATTATTTTGAGGCAATCTAGCACTTATTCCATATACCAAATCAAATGGAGCACACCCTATGGCCTTCTTTATAGTTACCCTGTCAGCCCATAGTGCCCACCATAATTTTGAGTCCCAGGCTTTCTTATTCTTGTCCAACACTCTGTTGAGAATCTTAATCAAACTTTTGTTGCTAGACTTAGCTTGGCCATTTCCTTGTGAATGATATGGGGAAGAAAATGAAATGTGTATCCCATATTGCTGACAAAAATCACTAAATTCCTGTGATCTAAAACACATTGCATTATCAACCACAATTACCTCTAGGCAACCAAACTTGGTAAGGATGTTTTGCATCATAAAATCTACTACCACTTTGCTAGTAGCCTTTCTAGTAGGGATAGCTTCAACCCACTTGGTAAAATAGTCTGTTGCCACTAGTATGTAAGAATGTCCACCACTAGACTTGTTTGGAATCTCTCCAATAAAATCTATACCCCACTTCTGGAAAGGAGCCTGAACTGCAATAGGTTGGAGTGGCAAATTTCCATTAAACTTCAACTTTCTAGAAAATCTTTGACATGCATCACATTTTCTTACAAATTGATGTGTATCCTTAAAAACTTTAGGCCACCAAAAGCCAAACCTAAGGATCTTGTGAGCTATGGTCTTTTCCATATAGTGTCCTCCAAAAACACCTTGGTGCATTTCCTTTAACAGAGCTTCAGATCTCTCATGGTCTATGCACTTTAGCAATACTCCTTCATTGCTTCTCCACCACAATTTACCATGTATAATGGCATACCTTGCAGATTGCAACTTGATAGTTCTCCTTTTATTTTCATTCATCTTAGGGGGAAAGACCAATTTTTGCAAGTAACCAATAACATCTTTGTACCAATCACAATAATCCAAATCACAAATGTAGGGCCTTTGTTCTTCTTCTAACACATTTATATGATTGTCAACCAAATTTTTTTGTGCCATTAATTTTGCAAGACCTAAGCCTCTCACCAGCTTTGTAACCTGGATGTCAATATTAAATTCTTGGATCCTGTTGATCCATCTACATCTTTTCCCTAAAACTTCTTGTTGCACTAATATATCCTTAACTGTAGCACTAGGAACATAAGCAACCACCTTAGCTCCCACAAGGTAACATCTAGAATCCTTAACTGCTTTAACTAAGGCATAAGCCTATTTCTCAGTAATATCATATTTTAATTCTACTACTTGTAGGGATTTTCTAAAGAATGATATAGGTTTTTCATATCCATTTGAATTCTTCTACAATAAAACTGTTGCAACTATGTGACAAGAAGCAAAAGAAAATATCTGCATGGGCTTACCATAATTAGGTGTCCTCAAAACTGGAGCATTCTTGGTGGTCTTTTTGATACTTTTGAAAGATTCATCTGCTTATTCATTCCATTCAATCTTTTCTTCTTTTTCAACATTCTAGAGATAGGGATACTGATTTCTGCAAAATTTGTAACAAATCTCCTTAGAAATTTTACCTACCCAAAGAAGGATTGTATTGCTTTAACATTTCTAGGTGGTGAAAGCTTATCTATAGCCATAACCCTTTCAGGGTCACTTCTCACTCCATCCTTGGACACAATATGTCCTAAGAGCCTGCCTTCCACAACACCAAAGGAACACTTGTTTGGATTCAAAGAAACCCCATACTCCAAGTCCCTAATAAAATTTTTCTCAAGATGTTCACAATGATGACTTTCCTTATCTAAATATGTTGTGAGGTCATCCTGATATACCACTATAAATTTGTTTATGAATTCTGCAAAGGCCACATCCATAGCTCTCTAAAAAGTAGCTCCTGCATTTGTCAAACCGAAAGGCATTCTAACATAAACATATGTTCCCCAAGGGGTAGTAAATGTAGTCTTGAACTATTCTATCTCCCTGACCATGACCTAATTATATCCAAAGAAACCATCCATCATGGACATTAACTCTAACCCAATAACCTTCTGCAGTATATTTTCCATATTAGGCAAACCGTAATTGTCCTTCAAAGAATTGACATTCAAGTTCCTAAAATCAACACATAACCTAATGTCACCATTATTTTTCCTAACTGGAACCAACTTTGACACCCAAGTAGAATGTTTGATAGGCTTGATGATGCTAGCATCCATCATCTTTTTGAGTTCATCCTACATTTTTGGTGCCAAGGTAGGATTCACAGGCCTTAATTTTTTCCTAAAAGGCTTGGTACCTTCTTTCAGTGGTATTTCATGTTGAAACAAATATTCTCTATAGGCTTTCAAATCATCATAAGACCATGCAAAGACATGGCTAAATTTTTTGAGAAGATCAATCAGATTATTCCTAGTTCTTTGGGACAAACATTTACCTATATAAACATTTTTAGGTATTTGACTTGTTCCTAAATTTACTTCCTCCGAATCATTAATCTTATCAGAAAATTTAGGAAAACAACTCCTTTCTTTATCATCAAATGCCCTCTCAAGAGCAACCAATCCCCTTGGGATCCTATTTGACCTTAATTGCAAAACTTCCTTGCCAAGAACATTTTATTTTCCATTTTTGATGTCAACATAAGTGCTGAAATCCATCTCCTGACCATCAAAATGAGAATCACACTGCAAAAACATTAGTATATCCTTATCATCAAAAAATACCTACCAATTCTCAACATTGTCTAGGATAGAAGGCCTAGACTTACACTCAATCCAATAAGTCAGCCATCCTTTTTTGGCTTCTATCCACCCAATCAATACCAAAGGCACTGAAACCTTCAATTTCATCCCAAACAACATTTATATATTGTTTTAACCTTTGATTCTTTGATGCATACCTCAATCTAATCTGAGAAATTATTAACTCAAAGTCACCAATCACTGTAAGATGTTTGAATCCATGTTTTGATGCTATCTCAAACCAATCAGTAGGGCCTCATATTCAACAACATTATTTGTGCAAAGGAATAAGAGACTGAAAGAAAACTTGAAAGTCTTACCTCTTGGGGATATCAATAGCACTCCTACTCTGACACCTTCCTTTGAACTTGCTCCATCAAAATATAGGGTCCATAAGACATTACCTTCTACCATGTTATTTTCATCATCAATCAAAAGGATGGGCTTGACCTTTTCTTGCACCTCTCTCTCCCGAACTTGGAAAGAACCAATGTCAGTGTTAACAAAACAATTCATATTGTCATCTTCATCCTCCTTAATCATATGAGGGGTTCTAGTTTTGCTTGAAACCTTCACACTTTAGCCTTCAATGTTAAATGTGGCAAAAGACAAGTCACATTGAATACTTCCTCCCATAGAAGCACTCCATCTTCTAGATAATAACATTCCATACTAAGGGGGAATATCAACTACTAGAACACTCATAGTTAGTTGCTTATTAGGAAATGCTACTAATTTATAAGGAAAAGCCTTAATGGTACCAATAACTGGCACTTCTCTTGAGTCCATGGCTTGGCATCTCCCATGAGGTGTATCAACCTTTAGTCCTAGTGACTTCATGATTTCTACAGGCATGGCAGTGTTTGATGCTCCAGAATCAATCATGCAATTCTTCAATAATTTTCCATTTATCATAAGGGACAAGAAAAAGGGATCAACTATCCTTGATGCAGTATTTACAATGTTTGCATCCAAATATTTTTGAGGAATCTTAGAGACAATTTCTTCATTTTTACTATCAGGTTTTTCATCTAGAGAAGCCACATGCTTATCACTCCTACTCATTTCTTGGACCTTTACTGAAGAAGCACCATCTACCCAATCCAAGGCATTAACCTTGTGCTCTTCTATTCTCATCATTTCCAAAAGTGGAACATTGACAGTTATTTGTGAAAGCAATTTAGTCATATCAATGCGAACATATGTATGGTTGCCCATGTCTTCCTTAATCTCAGTGACATCTTTATCTTCTTCTTCATCAAAAGGTCACCTTAAGGAAACATGTTCCTCAAACTTCACTGCACCACATACAACATCATCAAATTCTTCTTCCTCTTCATCAAAGTCAGCCTCATCCCATGCATGTGAAGAATTCATTCCATAACCACTCTTATGATATTGCTCATCCCATTCTTAGTTCTCAGATAAATTCAGAGCAATAACACAATACTCTGGACTATGAGGAGATTGACAAGTAGTACACCATGGGATATCATAATTCATGTTAACTAAATTTCTTTGCAAAGGATCATGAATCCTATCATCAGGCCTATCCCTTTTAACTAGAAAAATGGGCTTTCCATCCTTCCACTAAGTATTGTATGGGTAATTCTGCATTCTTGGTTGTCTACTAAAATTACTTGAAACAGGCCGGTCATTTGTTGCAACCCTATTGTTTCTTTTTTCATTAGGCTTTAAATCCTCTAAAGCACTTAGAATCTTCTTTAGATTATCCTCCTCCTTTGGCTTAAAATTAGCAGACCTTCCCATCTCTTTCCTATTTTGCACTTGAGGCCTATAATAATCTCTTCTCCCAAATTTTCTTGATATTCTTCTATTACTTTCTATGCTGATAGCCAACTTGTAAGCATCCCCAATATTTATAGGGTTCTTATCCCTTAAAAGGTAACCCATCTTTGCAACAAAAGCATTTAAGTATGTCATAAGACACACTCTATCATCTAAGTTGATAACTTGAAGGAGCCTATGCATAGCCTTTTGGAATCTTATATTAAATTCAAGGACCTCTTCATTCTGATTTTTCTTTATGTTATTGAATTCATTCAAAATAAAACCCTCATTTATTTTATCTCCATAATGCTCTTTGAAAAAATTCTTAAATTCATTCCAAGATCCTATACTAGCATGGGGCAATCCTCTAAACCAGTCCCTAGCATCCTTAGTCAGAGATTGTACAAATAAATTCATTACAACATCATCAGGCTCAACATTATAATCATCTATTATATCCATAAATTTTTTTACATGTTCATCACATGTGATGACATTGTTCCTAGTAATCTTTGGGAGCTTCTTTCTAATTTCATCAAGAATTACATTAGGATAACCGGGAATACCAAAAAAGATAAATTGTTTGTACCTTCCATGAATAGGAACTCCCTGAGGTGAGTCCATTCCTTGAGATGTAGATGTCCTTGTGTTTCAACCAACAGGAATTTTAGTAGCACCCAGTGATGGAATGCCATTTGTTTGGGCTGCAATGTTACCATGATTTCCACCTTGTCCCAAAAAGGAAGTAGCAACATTTGAAGGTCCTGATGTATGCTTGAGAAAATCAATCTTCTTTCTTATTTCTATAGTAGTAGCCTCCAACTCTACTTTCTCTAGCTCTTTATCTAATTTTTATTTTTCCTTTCTAGCCTTCTCAAGGTCTGCATCTAATCTCAACCACTACTCTAATGGGTTTTCCACATGAACTTGTTCATTGATTTGAACTCTGACAACTTTATGTTTGCCTTTATCTCTAGGCCTATTTATCTCATATGTTCTCTACAAAATAGGTTGTTCCTCTACTCTTTCAAGCTCTAGGACAAAATTAATTACCTCCAAATCTAACAACTTCCTCTTTAGCTAATCACCCCTTATCATTGCTTGTATTACTCTGTCTTCTTTATCTTTCTCTCTTTGCTGTCTGATAGAAACTTGTTCTTGGACTCTTTTTTCCAACTCATAGAGCTCTTCAAAGATTTCTTTTGATTTTAGGAGAGTAGTCTCAGATTCATCATCTCCCACTTGAAATTCATCCTCATACTGGTTCAATCCCAAATCGACAACCTCTTCATATTCTGAAATATTTTCTTCTTGACCATGCTTGGTTTGAGTTTCTTGTCTTGTATCCTTTTTACTTTTCCAAGTATGAGAAACATTTCTTTTCTTCTTTCCTCCCCTTGTCTGACTAGGCCTAGAAGTTCTTGGAATACCTTCCTCCATTCTATCTTCAGGATGCTCCTTTCTCTGAGACCTAGTACCTATGTAACTCATTTTATAAATAATCTACTGACTAGCACTATTATAGAGATGTTTGAGTCACCACCCAAGAATAATGGGAATCTTAAAATACTATTTCCTCACTAAAAAGTATCCAAATGAGATTGACAAGACAAGGGACAAAGAATAAGCCTGTTTCTACCAATGATGACCTACTGGTTACAATAGACTTGTGTAACATTCCCCAGCAGAGTCACCATCTTGTTGGTGTTCAAAATAGACGCTTATGCTCTTAGGCTACCAATATACCCTCAGGTTGATTTTAGGATTGGTTAGTTCCAAAATGTATAAGGATCTTAGGGTAACTAGACCAACTATAGGGATAAGACTTCCCTCTTCACTTCTGGCTTTGCAAAACCAATGTGGGTGCACCTAAACTAGTGAAAACTATAATTTACACAACAATGACTAGGTTTGAATAAGAGATTGATAGTAAGAAAGTACTAAATGCTAACCACACATTCATTGACTCTCCATTACTATTGGGAAACATAACCACACAACCAAAGACCTAAAGCTTAGAAAGGTTATTGATTTTAAGACTTTGGAATATAATAGCTTTAATCAATGTATGTTAACTAGAGAAATACTCATTTAGGCAAGTGCCTCATCCATTGGGTGAGATTTCTTAGACACAAAGACACATAGATTTAAGAATATCTAAGAATTCATAGCCATAAATACATTTATACTAATCTTTACTACTTACAGAACATCCTTACATAGACAAGGGCAAACTCATATCCCATTAGGAGCATTGTTTAATTGAATCCTAGATCAGAACACAAGAATGATGATACATACATAAAGATAATATGTAATGAGCTAGAAAACTCAAAGCTTACTTGACTTGACACAAAGGAGAGATAAGAATCAGATATTTATATTAAGTATGATGAATTCCTTCTATGTATACACTGAATCACAAGACACCCTGCTTGTAAACTATAGCTTAGACCTGCAACTTTCTTCTTTCATCAACAAACACTAAATCAAAAACTATTACAAACCCTGACTGAGAATAGGGCTCACCAAGCAAAATTTTTTGAACACCTAACTGCCAATGCTTTGAATGATCATGAAAAATACTTTTATCTCAAGGATTGCAACAAGAATTGATGATCATTCAAAGGAACAATTTCAAAACTACCTAATGCAACAAAAATAATGAAATCCAGAGAAGACAGGCTCCAAGCGCAAGGCTAGTAAGATAAAAAATAATCATCAAATTTTGCAATAGATCTAACCCTGTACCAGCCCAAGGACACAAAAATTCACACTAGAACAACCACTAGGACCTTCCTCATAAAATATCAACCATAACCAAGCTGGAACAATCAAAAATGGTCTTGTAATATAGCTTTATTTGGCACACTATCTCCAAACCCTACAAAAATAATTTGAATTTCAAAAACAATGGATACATGCTCCAATTTAAAATGCAACCATAGATCATTTTATTTCCTGGTAGATCGGGTGGCTCACGTTAATCTTTACAATAGCCAAAAAACTCTTTGAAAAGTGCTTGTCCATGCTAGCAATCAACACCAATGAAAAATGTGCATGTCAGCTCCCTCTGACATATAGGACCCACCCTCGTCAGTGCCTGAGAAAAATCAAAATCAATGGCTGGTGTGAGATCTCATGGCCCTAACAAATTCCATGAGAACTTACACCAACTGTAGATCTTTTGTGGATGTCAGGGCCCTTAAAACACATCAGCAACTAGGTCCCACTGACAACTCTCTGAATCATCAATGCCTCGACCAATCAGGAAAAAGAAAGTTAGGACCATGTGGCACATCAGACCCACCATCTTGTTTGCCTTTAACACACAGAAGATCAGATGACCAGTGTATAATCTCAAGGGCTCCAAAGATTCCTTGAGATCATGCACCCACCGTATATTTCAAATCTTCACACTAAGATACTGGGCCTTCCTGACAGAACGTCCAACTCATGGTCACACGAAGCAATTAAAGAATGCCAACTGTGCCAGCATGGCAGTGGACCCACTTCATATGAAAGGCAACATCATAAAGGAGAATTGATGATAGTCTTAAAATTGCATGCCTCTGACACACCCTATAAGAACATACACCCATCGTTCAATTGAGATGGTGTTAGAGAGGCTGGGCTCAGGAAAGTACAAAGGCTGAAAAAATTATAAAAAATCAAGCTCTAGGACCTAGGAAAATATTAAACCTGCCAGGTAGTAGGCTTAGGAAAGATTTAAAACACATGCAATTTTAAGAACTTAAGTGGCCCAAAAAGTAACATAGAAATAGATTTAAAATAGGGAACACTAGGGTTTTTAAAACAAACAACTAGATTTAAGAAATTTTGCCTAGGGTTTAGCCAGGAAATGGGAGAAAAAAGACTGCAAAGGCACAAAAATAGGATGAAACCATGGAAAATTTTTACTTGTGCTAACAAAAACCACCAATTTGGTTAGAGGAAGAGGTCTTTGTGAGCATTTGGTAGGAGGTGAAAGTTCAAAGAAAATAGAGCAAACAAATGCATCTCTGGTTGTGCATTCCATAGAGGAACATGTTGAGGCATCAGGTTGGTTGTCTAACATGATTCATTACTTGAAGATAGGACAATGTCCTGCAAGCCTAGATTCAGCAAAGAGAAGACATTATAGACTACAATCTATTGCCTATGTGCTGATAGATGAGGTTCTTTTTAGAAGGGATCACAATGGTGTCCTTTTGAGATGTATTGATTTAGAAAAGATAGCTGATGTCCTATTTGAATTTCATGATGGACCTTCTAGAGGTCACTTTTCTCCTAGGACTACTAATTTTAAAATCATGAGGGCTAGATACTATTGGCCATCCATCTTCAAGGATAGTCATGAGTATGTAAGAAAATATATCAAATGTGCCATGTTTGCAGGAAAAGAAAGGCTTGCAGCTCTACCCCTTTAGCCAATTAGAATAGAACAACCTTTCATGACATGGGGCATAAACTTTATTGGTATGATTAATCCTCCATCTAGTGTAGGACACAAGTGGATAATCAATACAATAGATTATTTCACTAGATGGGCAAAGGCAGTTGCCTTGAAAGAATCAAATGAGAGTGTTGTCTTAGGTTTTTATGATGATATAATTCATAGATTTGGCACTCTAGACTCCATAATATCAGATAATGCATTGGCATTCATAGGCCTTAAAGTCTCAGAATGGGAAATCAAAAATGACATATATCTAAATACAAGTTCAAATTACTACCCTCAAGGCAATGGTTTGGCAGAATCAACTAACAAGAACTTGATTAGGATAATCAAGAAAATTCTCCAAGACAGCCAGAGAGATTGGCATACTAAGTTGAAGTCTACCTTATGGTTAGACAGGATCACCCTAGAGAAGATTATTGGGAATTCTCCTTATGTATTTGTATATGGGAGAGAGGCTAAGTTATCCATTTCCACTGAATTTCCAACTTTGGACTTGGCCACTCGATATGTCCTATTTGAAGAAGGAGATCCCTTACAAATTAGGTATGCTCAGCTCATGGAGTTAGATGAACTTAGAGATAAATCCATGAAAGATATGGAGTTTTATCAAATAAAAACAAAGAAAATTTTTGATAGAAGAGCCAGGGCTAGAGACTTCAAAGTTGGAGATGTAGTCCTTAAGTGGGATGAATTTAGATCAAGGCCTGGCAGACATACAAAGTTTGATTCCTCTTGGGGTGGACCATTTGTTATTATAGAATGCAAAGGGCATAATGCTTTTTAGCTATCAAATCTAGGAGGAGATGCGTTTCCCATTTTAATTAATGGAATCCACCTGAAGCCTTGCTTTGGGGCTAATCCTTCCTTGTAAATCTCTATGAATATGTTTCTTGCTTTATTTCCTTGCTTTCTAGGTTAGTTTTCCTTATTTTCCAAGAAGTGCCCATGCATAGTTCTGTCCCTCTGGTCCCAGGTCTCTCTTTGTTAGGAAGTTTTTATGTTCAAATGATGACTCCATGCCCAATGAATTGCTTAGGACCACTGGTTTCAATGTCTAGCAGGCTGACATCTAGCAAAAATCACCAAAAATGTTGTCCAAAATTTCCTATCTATTCAATTTGGCCATAGGCTAGGATGCATATAGTATTTTAACCCTCTTGAACCTCTAGGAAATTTTCATGGCCTTGCATCCTATCCTCTAGTCTCTACAATTGTTTAGTAATCTAGTTTGAAGCCCTTTTATTTGAAAATCTAGCCATTATAGCAATAAACCCTCAAAACCCTTTGGCCTGTTCTATTTCACCATTACCTTTCTTGGTCACTTAAGGGTTCTTTTTCCCATGTGTACTTTATAAGATCTACCTGGTTGCAAGATCTCTAAGAACCCATAGAATATTCTTTTATATTTTTCAATCCTACGATTACCCTTTGTTTGCGAGATCTCCTAGTTGGAAGGCTTATTCCATTTTTCATTCCATGACTTGGCGATGGTCTCTTCAGTTGAGTAATCTCTCAATGTAACTTGAGGTCACTAGTCCTTTCAGCGATTAAGTGATTATGTGTTCACAAGATCTCTTATTCTTGGTGGTTAAGTCCTTAACATCCAACAACCTGGCAAGGGGTTATCTTATTTCTAGCAGTCTCGACTGTAAGGCAGTTAAGATCCAAGCAAGATTGATAGCTATCATTATACCGTTGGGTAGAGGTGATGCCTTTTTAAGTGTTGTGGTATAATGATGATCATTGATCCTCTTCTTTAGCTTAGCACTCTTGTCAAGTGGGTCCTACACCAGATAAATTATGGGGGGGGTAGTCAATAGCATGTAAATGAGTGACACATGGTAGGGCTGGGCCTGGTTTATTAAAATCCTAAGCATCCTTGATTAACAAGGTTAATCTTTTGATCTGACGATTGTCACATGTTTGTAAGACTTAATCTTCCCTTTTGCAATCATCTGACAACCATTGATCTTCATCCCAATGGAGCACTTTAGTTGTCAGTGTGTCCACTCCCACTTTATCTGAAGTGTTTTCTCCTGATTGGTCGAGGGTTTGTGAGGTGAAAGTTTGTCAGTGGGCCCAAGGTATTTGGCTTATAAGGTGAGTTAAAACCTAGATGAATCTCACAGTTGTCACTATACCATTGAAGTAAGATGCATGAAGTTTAAGGTTGCGGTATAATGACAACCGTCTGATGAGGATCTTAGGATGTCATGGGTCTGATGTGCTACGTGTTGGTGAGGTGTTAATTTTTTATTGGTTTCAACTAGTGATGTGGTGTTTGACTTTTTAGAAGGGTCTTGCGACTATTACAAAGGTGATCTAGGCTGTTCATCTATTGGGAAATGATGATATCGATGGCCACATTTTAAATTGCATCAGCTAGCCATTATTTTCCAAATTTAAATATATTTCTTGTTGGTTCATTGCTGTTGGTCGAATGCGAGGTTGAGGCTAGCTCATAATTTAAGTTCTCTAGATAGTTGTAGTTAGAAATGATGATGGAGGATCTAGTGGCCATCACTTGTTGATTTCTTAGGGTACCATGTTGATGTTCTTGCACTGAAGAAGCATTAAAGGTTGGCACCACCTGTGGCCTTCTGTACTTCAAAAAACTCAAATATCTATAAGGATCAAATTTTAAGCATTCATGATAGACTCAATTCAGTAGAATCAAGGTCATGGTTATGGCATGAGGTTTTCAACTTGTAGAGAGATGGGATGGACTTGCGAGGACTGGTATCTGATCAGCTAGGATATTTTCAAAGATGCACTTATGACCAGAATTGACAAGGTTAGGGTTTGATTATTTTATGACAATTTATGTAACCCTAATTTGGTTTTGGCTCCTTTCGGTGTGCAAAGGGAGATTTATATAATGGTTTTGGAGCTTTTTGAAGCTTGGACTTTACATTTTGTAAAAAGACTTCTTCTTTCTTACGAGCTATCTATGGCATTTGTTCTACCCTCTGGCTATTATAGTTTGTAATCTTTCATTGGAATCTCAAATTCAATAGAGGCTATCCATGGCATCTATTCTCCCTTCTAGTATTTCCCTTGTCTATATTTCTCTTATTGAGTATAATATACTAGCCTTGTTAGAAAAATCTTGGATTTCCAGAGCCCTTCTTTCTTTCAGCTTATATGTGTACTATTGTGTTTTAACTGATTTGAATGAGTTTGTGGGTATACTTCAGCCCCCTGTCATTCTATCTCACTCTTATGCCCTTTTGCTAAAGAGAATGTTTGTTTGTAGGTCATACTCTGTGTCTTTTGTTTAGAACCCTCTATGAAACACTTATGGAAGCCTATTTAGAAATATTGTGTTCTATTAGATCTGAGAGCTTTCATGCTAGTTTGGTTAGTATATTGTGTTCATTTCATTTCGGTGTATCACCTAGTAGGATAGTTTCCTTTCAATCATTTCCCTTTCATGAATTCCTTCTATCCCTTTTCCCTCAAGATTTTACTTTACTATCAAGAAGAAAATTAAGGTGATTATCCAAGATGAACTAGCCTAGAACCTAGAGGTCTCATCTCAGTTAGCATAGGTCCCACAACTTGGATATGATTCCCATGTTATACTAAGTTATCAAGACCAAGAGAGCTTGAAACAAGGTGTGAAAACTTAGTGTATAAAAATATGATGCATGGACATGATATCATGGGTGCAGAGGTTAACTGTAATTACCGATAGTTATATAGCAGCTTGTGTCAGTAGTGTTCCTGATAGAGTTACAGGAGGTGTTCTATGTATGGTTGTCCATATAGTTGTCTTATGGGCATGCACCCTAGGATATATGTTGAAAACATGTTAGTGATGTTTTAGTTATGAACACGTAGTTGAATGATGAATGCACATGAAGTTATGCAGTTGCTATTCACCTATATCATCTTCCTCTATTTGTTTAGAAGAGACAATATAGATTTTATTATTTCTTGAGTTGCACCTATCTTGAGGATATGCACCCTTGGATTTAAGCTTGGAGAAGTGTTATTGATGTTCAGTTAAGAGTGCATAAGTTAATTTAGCTTACAAAGAAAGTTCTAGTTGTTTTGGTAGAGGTGACAGTGTGTGGCATGTGTCTACAATTATTTTATTAGACAAGTCTGAGAATGAGTTGCGTGCATAATAGACCCGATAGAATATTTTTTGGAGTTTATTATGGTTTCTCTAATGTGATTTCAAGGTGGTTCTAATGGGCTGACTTTATTATATCATTTGGAGGAAATATATTTATAGGCAGTCATTTGTGATTGCTTGAGTGTGGTTCATGGTTGACTAAGCAGAGCAAAGAAGAGTGTGCAAAGTGTTGAACCATCAGAAGAAGGTCTATGTGACCAAGTAGAGTATGTGTGCTATTCATTGGAACTGATACAGATAGCAAGTCAAAGCACATTTCACGAAGATCCAGATATAGTGTGTATCTATTATTCAGAAGGTTGTAGCCTTCACCCATTTGAGTAGTGAGCTCTTGGACAATGCGTCCTCTCCCCTAATAGGGACAATTGTAAAAGACACCTAACAGGGTCTGACCCTTAACCAGGTCTACTATACTTAATATATTGTAAAGCTACTCCTAAGAAGTTAAAGGATCTTCTAGCAAGGATCATTATACACTAGTATAGAATATTAGTGGGTATCAGGTCCCACCAAGGTTTTTACCTATTTGGGTGTGCCCATAACCAAAATATTGGTGTTGTGTTCAAGTGTTCTTTCATTGTGTTTATGCTTTATGTCCAAGTATACTTAATTGGATAAAGAATTGAAACTTGTAGATAACTGATTCACCCCCCCTCTCAGTTATCTCTTGGGACTATTCCTAATAATTGGTATCTAAGCCAAGTGCCTCAAAGAGAAATTTTAAGAACTTGAGGCTGATCAGATGGCATAATTTAGGAAAAAAACTCCTAAGTTTGATGGAGAGAATTATCTTCATTGGAAGAATAAGATGGTGACCCATTTGCAGTGCATTACTTTTGAAGTTTTTAATGTAACCATCCAAGAAGCCAAGATTCCTACATTAGAAGACCTTGCCAAAGATGATGCTGCTAATGGTCAAAAGGAATTGTTCATTAGAATGCTATTGCTAAAGAAGCCCTTATCAGGGCCCTATCTAATGGTGAATTTTCATAAGTAAAAAAGATGGATACAGCCCATAAAATTTGGAAGCACCTTAAAGACATTTTTAAAGGAGACAAACAAGAAAAGGATGGGTGAAAAAAGACATGGAAGAAAATATAAAATACATTAGAGATGCTTCCTGAAGAAAATATCATAGCTTACAATCATAGGATTAATGAAGCATTTGCTATAATCAGGAACAATGGTGGAGAGATTTCTGAGGAAGACATTATGGACAAGTTGATGACTATTGTTACTCCATAATATGAGAGAAATATCAAAATACCTAATGAGACCATGAAACTTACATCAAATTTCAAGAGAAAGACCTTGATTAACAAAATCTCAGCTTTTGAGATTTCAAGATTGAAGACAGAACCAAAGAGTGAGACAACTTTCAAAGCAACAGTTCATGGTAAGAAATATGCAAACACTTCTGGTAATTTTAATGATGGTGAAGAAGATAAAACACTAGATAATTTTATTGCTATGATTTCCAAAAGAGAAAAGAAAGGAAAAGGAAAATATGAAGGTCAATTACCATTTAAGTGTTTTTCATGTAATAAGATTGGTCACTTTGCATCTAAGTTTCCCACTAGAGTTAGAAAGTTGAAAAAGGATTATAAGCCTAAGTATTCTAAGGAATGCTACTATGCTGGAGATGGAGTCTCAGATGAAGAATTAGGTGAAGAAGAAATTGGATTCATTGCTATTGTAGACAAAACAAATATTAAGTCAGTTCCTAAAAATGAGAAAGTGAATCAAGAGCTATCATTGATTTCCCAAGGAGATATAAGAATAGACTGGATTATAGACAGTGGTTGCTCACATCACATGATAGGTTATAAAGTCAGGTTTGTTCATTTGAAAAAATATAATGGTGGTATGGTCAGATTTGGAGACAACACTCCTAAAGCTATAGTCGGTAGAGGATCCATCACTTTGGATGGAAAGAATAGTACTGATGATGTTCTTTATGTTGATGGTTTGAAACATAACCTTCTCAATGTTGGACAATTACTTGGTAAAGGTTATCATTTGGAGTTCAAAAATGACAAATACATCATTAACAACAAAGATGGTGTTATGAATGCATCAAGCATGAAGACAAGAGGTAATGTTTTTCAACTCAATTCAGAAGAAAGTTGTTTGGTTGCTAAAGTTGATGATAGTTGGTTGTGGCATAAAAGACTATGTCATATCAATTTTGATAACATAGTAAAGATAAGAAATGTTAAAGAAGTAAGAGATCTACCTAGAATAGAAAATCTAGTTGATACTATATGCACTGAATTTGTGATGGGGAAGCATGTGAGAAATTCATTTAGGAAAAAGCAGAATTTAGTAGAGAACAAGTTGGATCTGGTTCATATAGACCTATGTGGACCAACTCAAATAAGATCATACTATGGTGAAAGGTATTTTATTTTGTTTTTTGATGATTATACTAGGATGATGTGGGTTTCATTCTTAAAAGATAAGTCAGAAGCTTTTGATAATTTTAAAATATTCAAAGCTAACGTTGAGAATGAATCTAGATTAAAGATAAAATGTTTGAGATCGGATAGAGGAGGATAATTTACCTCTGATAGATTCCATGAGTACTGTGAAGAACATGGCATAAAGAGACTATTAAGTGAACTTAGAACAAATTAGTAGAATGGAATTTGAGAGAGAAGGAATAGGATCATTCTTGATATAGCATGCACCATTATGATAAAAGGAAAAGTTGCACACACCTATTGGAGAGATGTGATCAATACAATAGTCTATAGAATCAATAGAATTTAGTTAAGGCTTGGCATTCAAAAAACACCTTATGAGCTATGGTTTGGTAATGTTCCCACTATAAAATACTTTAGAATCTTTGGAAGAAAGTGCTACATCAAGAGGGATGAAGCAGTAGGAAATTATGATGCAAGAAGTGATGAAGGTATTTTTCTTGGTTACTCTACTAAAAGTAAAGCTTATAGATGTTTCAATTTAAGATTGAAAAAGATCATTGAAAGTACTCATGTAAAGATTGATGAAAATTTTATGATTCAAAAAGGATATCATGATTACTCACCCATGATTCAAGAAGAACTTAGACCCTCCACTAGTGAGACAGTTATTGAGGAAATATTTGACAGTATTGATGTGTTGTTCAATGACCCTGAGACAAGTGAAGAAGGTAATCCTAAGGTTGATGAGTTAGCATCACCTAAAGTTCCAAATTTTATATCAAGAAATCATTCCAAGAAAGACATCATTGGAGATCAGAGCGACAAAGTCTTAACAAGATCACAAGCAAAGAACTCAGCTAGCAGTGATGCGGTATGTTTACTATCTCAGATTAAACCTTTAAGTGTTGAAGATGCTTGTAAGGATTCAGATTGGCATGATTCTATGAAAGAAGAACTTGATCAAATCATTAAGAATGACACTTGGGAACTTGTCCCAAGACCTAGTGATAAGAATGTGATTGGAACAAAGTGGATATTTAGAAACAAGATGAATGAAGATGGTACAATAGTAATAAATAAAGAAAGATTAGTATATAAGGGATATGCGCAAAGAGAAGGCATTGATTATTCAGACACATTTGTACCTGTGAGTAGATTAGAAGCTATTAAGTTGTTTTTAGCTTATGCTATAGTTAAAAACTTAAAATTTTATTAGATGGATGTCAAATCAGCATTCTTGAATGGAGACTTAAAAGAAGTATACATTGAGCAGCCTGTAGGGTTAACCTTAGCAGATAGACCTAATATGGTATGTAGATTGAAGAAGGCCCTCTATGGACTTAAGCAAGCCCCTAGAGCATGGTATGAGAGACTAGATGAATTCTTAACAAAGATTGGATTCAAGAAAGGAGTGGATCCATGGATGACCCAGGAGGATGTTGTAAGGGAGGTCAAGATCAACAATGTGGCATATCATGTCCTGAGTGATAGGACCAATCTTGATTGGTAACAAAATACTACCTTCAGAGGTACATTCTAGATTATCATAGGCCTTGATGGTGATCACCTCATGGGAGCTATCTACTTTTGTGAGGCCAATCTACTAAAAAAAATTTAACATACAAAGATTTAGGGCCAAACCATTATCTATCATGACCCATTTGATGGGTAAGTCATTGATCATGATGGTGATGTGGAGTGGGAGATTATTATCTGGCTCAATAGTTGGCATGTTGGATGGCTGGAAAGAGAGGGTGGATGGTGTGGATAGGTGCCTAACAATGGTCTTGAATTGGATGGCATTGATGTTTGTAGGGACATGGTCCTCTTGGAGGGCTTTATTGAGGACTTGCTAATGGAGGGGTGATGTGTGAAGTCAAGGATGGAGATTTATGTAGGGGTGTTCCCAAGGTGTTCCAGGAGATTATATTATGCACTGGGGATGGTTGTAGTACTAGCACTGATGATAGATATCTAGCCTCTATGGGTAGTTACGACACATTGATTGTCAACACCTCAGACATGGATCATGTTCATAGTAGGATCGACCTGGGAGATACAACCAACAAATTTGTCATAGTTGATGTAGGCAGTGGTATAATCTTTCCCATCACCATGCCCACCTTGTTTACCCTTATCTTGGTCTATGGGAGGGTTAGTATTAAGTTGGATTTTTTCGGTATTCTATTTAGGAAACACATTTTGGTAGATTTGCAGGTTGGCATTGGGTGACATTTGGGGAGGAGCATCGATTGTGATCTCCTTTTTGTCTATAAGGTCCTAGACATAGTTCTTGAGCTTCATGCATTTAGCAGTAGTGTGTCCCTTAACATAGTCATATTCATACTACTCACTATCCTTGTACTAGGCTAGCTTGGGCATTGAATCATCAAAGGGTTGGGTTTGTAGATACACAACCAGGTCGACACTTACCATCTTGTGAAAAATAGTGCCCAGAGGCTCTCCAAAGGGGGTAAACATGTGTTTTGGGTCATTCTGAACATGGAGCTTATTTCATCCTTGAGTAACAGATATAGCATTGGTTTGATTAGCAGGAGGTTGACAGGGTGGCTATTGGTAGACAAGCACTAATTGTTGACACATGGATGCTTGTTGTTGATACACAAGTGTTTGTGATTGATATGCTAGAGGAGGGGGATTAGGAATGGCAACCACAACTTGGACATTCCTAGTGTCTGTGGCTCCGTCAATGACCACATTCTTATTCTTGTTCTAGTATCGAGTACGGTCATTGTTAGGTCTATTGTGAGAACTATCCTTGTAATGTTTGATGTTTCCATCATCCAAAAGAGCTTGCTCGATATCCATGCCTTTGCCCTTGATCTCTTGATATGTTTGAATGTAGTTCATCTTCATAAAATGGGTTAACTTTGGATGTAGATTATCAATGAATACCTTGGCAAGGTATTTTTCTAGTAGTTGGTATGACAATCTCATGGTGAGGTTTTTCCATCTTTGCAAGTAGTCAGCTAGAATTTCACCCCCCTTTTTTTTGGTATTGCATAGGTCCAATAAGGTGATCTCATTCTCAATGTTGTGTGCATATTGGGCTACAATTTTTTTTGAAAGCTCTCAAAATGTGGAAATAGACCCATACGGTATTTTGTAGAACCATTCAAGGATACGCCCTCCAAAACTCTTGGGAAAAAGTCACATGAGAAATATGTTGTTAAATGCCACCTCCTAGCATGCCATGTAGAACTCTTTGACATGGTTTATTGGATCACCCTTCCCTCGATATTTGTTGAACTTTGGTGTTTCAAAATTCTTAGGGAAGGGGATCACTATGATTGATCTATCAAACGGATATGAAAAAACCTCCTTGAACTTGAATGTCTTAGTCTCAATACCAATCTTAAGCTCTTTGATGGCATTTCTTATTTCTTCCCATTCTGATTTGGTAGGTGTTGGAGTGGGTAGTCCCATTGAGAATGGATCAAATGGTGCAGGTGAATATGGGGGGATATGTGGAGGATATGGTGAGCTAGGGTGTAGGGATTATTTGACTCAAAAGGCCATCTAGAATGGGTTCTAGCTAGCCTGCTGAGGGATGTATTGTTTTTGTAAGGTGGGTGCATGTTGAGGTAGGGCTTGTGGCTATGGGATGAGAGGATTGGGTTGTGATGTTGGGAAGTATTGTTGTTGTGGGGGAGTTTGATAGAATGGTTGTGGTTGGTTTTGGTGATGCGCTTGACTAATATATGATGGGTGCATACCCACATTGTTGAGAGTGGGAATGGTGGCTTGGGTGTGCACTATGGGATGTTGCATATGGGAGTTAGTGGGATGCATAACATTGAGTTGCTATGATTGTAGAGGATTGGTTTGCTGAGTGATGGATGGCATAGACAAATAGTTGGTAAATGCAGGTGGAGGTGTGGAAAATGATGATGAGGCTGATTGTTGTACTTCTTATGGGATGGTTTGTTGTTGAGGGGATTTTTGGTAAATTTGGCCATGTTTGGGTATGCCCATGGCATTAATTTGTGCTTGGTTGAGGCCCTAGGTGGCGCTGATTCCTGGTAGGGGTTGCAATGTAGAGTTAGCTACAAATGTGGGGGCTGATATGGGGGTTTATAGTGTAGGTGGAGGATTGTGGGATGGCATGTGTGGCATTCATGTTCTGAAGGTGACTTGTGGGGTCTACGTGCTAGTAGAAAATGTGAGAGGTGCTTGCATAGATTGAGATTGTGGGGTGGATGTAGGTGGGGTGGTTTGTGTGATTCCTTGCAAAAAAGGTTTTGATGTAGTGAGAGATAGCATTGCTTGAGTAGATTCTTGGGTGGATGCTTGTGCTTGAGTAGCTATTGGTGAGGAGGAAAGGGGTGGTATGCCCATAATGGAAAGTGGTGTGGTTGTGGGGATCACTGCACCAGGTTGCAAGAGATGTGGGATGGGTGACACTGTATGGGATAGTTGCATGGTCGGATCATGGACTTGCTGGATGAAAAATGAATCAACATTGGGGGAGATGTGGAAGGGGTTTTTGGGGTCAAAAGAGTGTAATTGTGGTGGAATGGGAGTACCCTCCTACATATAGTTTGCCAAGATGGCCAGATGATTTTGTGCAATAATTGTGCTTACCATTTGCACATGTCCTAAGAGGCACATGAAAGCCTCCATGGAGTTAGTAGTGGGTGTCTTGCTAGGATCCTCCCATACATTCTAAATTATTGTTTTCAGAGGGTCATACATTACCATTTCACATGTGGAATCATTTGGGTCTGTCGAAGTAGTGGCTCGGTTGGAATCCATCCCTTTTATTTCCTTTGATCATGTCATAGTAGGCATGAAAATGAAAGGTCCTAAGATAAGGGAGAATGTAGGTGTATTAGAATGATGCTAAGGATGGGGATTGATGACAACCTAAATGTAGAATGGTGGGTGATGAAAGATCTTGATGGTGGGGTTCCTAAGGGATTGCGATGAGCTACCTTTCTTGATGTGGGATCAAAATATGCAGGCTTGTGGTCCTCAAATAGACTTGTGATCTTCAAAAAATAGGATCCTTACTAACATGAACCAATCTCTAGATAGAGATGATGAGGTCCACAAGAGAAAGTACTAGCTACCCTAGACAATGCTTAGTCAAAAGGTGTGGCTAATATTTTAATTCTAAGGATGAAGTTGAGAAAACTCAAGGTGAGTCCTTAGATGTGCTGGGGATTTTGGATGATGGTTCTTAGGTTTTGGATAAGAATTGATGCTAGATGAGAGTACCTAAAAGTATGATGCAAATGTTCCTATGGGACTATCTAAAATGAAATGATGCTAAGACAACTTCACAATTTTGAAAAAGGAGGAGATTGTGCCTACTAGTCTTCACTTTCTAATCTGACAAAGCGATGATTAACTTGGATCTGAAAGGAAAACTATTTAATTCTTGCATTGTATTGAATGTTATCCAATTGGGTTTGGTACTTTCCCTCTTGATGAGCTACAATAACAATATGATGGCAATCTCTAAGCTTTCTTTTTGTAACTTTCTTCTCTTGATATGCACATGGGATGGGTAACTTAGCTTTCTTATGCTTCACAGTTTGGGTCATAGGTCAACAAAAGTAACTATTTTCAGGACACTAGATTGGATCAAGCTAGGAAGTGACTATGGTAAGTATACCTTGGCTTGGTTTTGAACAAGAACTTGACTTTCAGGATAGTTTGACAAATAGTCCCACAAGAGGCAAAGCAACCTTGTGGGATAATAGGCAGATGATCTCTCTTGGCAAAAGAACTTTGTAAATTCCAATTTTGTGTATGTTCAATAGATGTTTTCACTAGGTCTGACCACTTTCAAGAACATGTACAAGTAGTTCCTACCTATAAGATAGGCTAGTATCACAATCTTTGCCCATAACCTGATATCCCTAAAAGGGAATACATATGGTGAGTGATCTTTAGAAAACTAAGGAAACCACTTGGGTCGGTCCTTGCAAAAAGATTATCATACTTTCAGGAGTAGATCATGTGGCTTTTGATTAATGGCTTCTAGTAAGGTCTGTGGCATCCCCCCAATCAGTTTGTACATGCATGACTCACTTAAGAGCCTAGTGGACCATGCCAAAATCATAGGGATATTCACCTACCTTAGGTTACCATCAACATGCCTCACCTCAGCTTGTGGGGATAAGGAAAGAGTTTTCTCAGTGCCTTGTTTATATACTAGTCAGGGAATTACCAGTTTGAGGTCATTATCTAAAGGGGAAGTGATTCTCTCTAGATAGGCCTTACTAGAAGTTTCATCAATCAATATTGATCTTTCTCCTCACCTAAGATCTATGAACGCAAGGGGAGAGGATACAGATACAAGTAGATTGCTTTCACGTCACTTACTTTAACAAGGTTTATGCAAAAATTAAAAAGCTCTAAGGAAGTGTTGAAAAACACCTTCAAACATGCCAAGAAGTATTCATTCCAAATTGAACCTAGTTTAGACTAAGTGTTTTCTATCCTAGAACATCAAACACTCATGTTTAGCATGCAAAGTTCTTTTTTGAAATGTAAATGACAATGCTTGAAAAATAGAGATTGCTTTGCACAAACAATGGAAGTGTTAATCCTCTTAGCATTCAAGATTGTATTTGATCAATTTTAAGCACCAAACGAAGTGTTCATTGCATTGATTCTTTATCCCTTATGCATTCAAGATTGAATTTTGTTGATTTTAAGCACCAAAAAGAAGTGTTATGTTTTCCTTGTTGAATTTTAACCCTTGTTTATTTCAAACCTAAATTGAAAAGATGAAGTGTTGTTTGGCATACACTATTCTTTTTAAGGCACTGAAAAAAATTGAGCTAATTTTTTAAAAAAATTTAACTCGCATTCCCACAAAGACCTATAGTAGAAAATTGTGTTCTCGCAAGAGCTATACAGGCATTCCCATGGATTTTCAGAGAAATTGAAATGATAGAAAATAAATAAAGACATAATCTCAATACTTGTAGCTGCATTCCCACAAGTCAATTTTCAATCCCACATTATGGGAATGAAGGCAAGAAACTAAGAAAACTGATAGGGTTGTATGACTTATAGATGTTTAACAATCAATCCCACCAGGTCAAACCACATTCTCACAAGTCAACTGTCAATGTCGCACTGTGGGAATGAAGGCAAAAAAAAAAGAAGACAACAGTGAATGCCTTACAGCTTACAAATCATACACCGGCAAGCCCACCTAGTCAATGTGCATTCCCACATTGCAGGAATATGATCCCCCAAAAAGGGTATAGTCAAAACACTGGTAGAGTCAAGACAGAGAGAAGAAAAAGATAGGAAAATAAAAGTTTCATTGTGGGAATGTGTTCCAGCAAATCTGTACAAGTGTTCCTGCATCTATACAAGCATTCTCATGGAGAAGACAATGTTCTTGTGTCCGTACAAGTGTTCCTACAAAATTGAGAATTTTTGAAAGTTTGTGCTGTGTAAAATCCAAAGGTGGGAATGTATGCACAAATGTCTCCTCTACAGCCCTAAACCTACAAAACACCCAAAAACACCTTGTAGAGAACTTAAACAATAATAAACATTAGTACTTGGGTTAGTTTTGCAAAGAAAAAAGGATGAGAAGATGAACAAGAATGACCCTAGAAGTGGGTCCCACTGGGCATGCCAAAATGTAATACCTAAAAATGTAGTGTTAAGGAATAGAAAGCAAGCTAAGCATTCAACAATAGAAAACTAGATAACACTTATGCTAAGACCTACAAAATGGAAGCAAAACAACTCAAAAGTAATGCAAAACCTTCAAGCAAACCTCAAATATGTAGAGGATTTGTCCAAAGATTGGATGTGTGCTCATAGACTATGCTTCAAGCTTCAAGAGAGAAATGGGCATAATAACTTTTCTTCAATGGTGAATGAAAATGAAGGAGGAGAGCTTCTCTTTTATAGAAAGGAGGGTGAAATGGATGGTCAAGATTAAGAGGTAAAAGGGGAAAGAACAATGGTGGAGATGCATCCAAGATAGAGCACATGGATTCTGCTTTCTCAAATGCATAGCATTGTGGCAAGTGTCACAATGAGGGAGGATGAGAGGATAGGTCAAATGCTTAAGGGATGTGTCCACTTTGGAAGGTGTGAGAGGGGACAAGTGTGTAAGACGTGTAAGAGGCTTTATGATTTCCCATTGGAGGATGTGGAGGTGTTGTCATGAGGGTTGACTTTCTGTTGGATTAGCATTTCTTAATCTTGGATTATTATTGTGCACATGCTTAAGGGGTGATTTAGGCTTGGTTTAGAGGGTAAGTGGTGGATTAGGAGAATGTGATGGGAGGAGAGAGAATGAGTGGAGGGTTAGATTAGCTAAGCATGGATTATTAGCTAATTGTGGATACTTGGTATTTTTTAGAATTAAATATTTTATTTCATTCCAAGTGGGAGGAAAAGGGGGTTTATGAATTAATTTGTTTAGATAAATGTATCCATTTAAATTAATAGAAGAATAGGGATTTAATTAATTATCAGACCATAGGTTTGTCATTTAGATAATTAATTGGACTATAGTTAATTAATTAAATTAATTAACAAGGGGATGACATAAATTAATTAAATATTAATATTTAATTAATAAAATGCCTTAGGAGAAGACTAAATAAAATTACTAAATGATGTACTCAAATTTAGGTTTCTACACATATAATCTTGTCTCCCTCCATCTTCTCTTGTATATTCAAAAGAGAAGGCTTCTGATCCTTAGGATATAGGCTCCACATAGCTAATGCTTGGTTCTTTGGGCTATACCCAAATCCTTTTATTATATCCCCAACTTGAGTCTCTGAAGACAAATTTATATCTAGTTTCCTTCTGATTTGATCTATTATGAAGGTAGAGGCAAGATCCTAGCTAGGCACAAGTAGCATATTGCTTGCCTTTACCAACCTCCTGGCATTTTCAGGGGTGATTGTTTCTAACTCTAGATCATAGTCTTTTAAAGCTTGAATGGCTTCATGTGGCACTTGGCCTTCTTTTGTTATTTTAACACTAGAAACAACCTTCTGTTGCTTATGCCATAAGAGGAAATTCTTAAATTCATCATTTTTTATGAAATCATCATCTTTGAAGAAAGCTTCTTAATAAAGCAATCTTTCATCTTGACACAAAGTGAGTGGCAACTCAATTTCTTCTACAACTTCCTTTTGTTTTCTCTTCTCTTCTCTAATGCTTTTGCTTAACTGATGATCATAGGCCCTTGTGCCAATAATTAGAGGTCCCACTTTATCTTTTTTCTTCTCAGTTGTTCTTACTTGGGAAGGCTCTCTTGTTTGCAATTTTTTCCTTTCGAGAGGAGGCTCATTGGTTTTCTGAGAACTTGGAAGTTCTGTTAAATCCACAACTACATTCTCATTCACTTCTTGCTTAGTTGTAGCTGACTGTTCCATAGCATGAAGGTTGTGTAATGAGTAACCATCATCACTATCTTCTTCATACTTTGAAGAAAATGTTTTTCCTTTTCCCTCTCCTTATAATTAATTAATCCCTCTAGTGAATTGACCAATGCATTGTAATTGGCCATGAATTGATCTAATCTCTGTAAATAAGGCAATGTAGGGAAAAAACCTCCAAAAGGAATTCCCTTTTTCTTCAATTGTTTCTTTAATGACAACAAATCTTGGAATTATTCTACCCTTCTTTGTATCTCATCTTCCTTTAGGATATTCCTTATAAGATCCTCTTCAGGACATTCCTCAAATCTATTATTGATGGGAAAGGTGGGAGTATAGAATTTTCTTGCAATAACAATAAAATTCTTAGTGTTTACATATCTATATAAGGGAACACTCATTCTGAAGTGGCCTAACCAATCATTTACTTTATTCAATGCATTCTTCCCAATTGTGAAGTTTTAGACTTTGAAATGCATTAGGGTAAAAGTACCCTTCCTATGTGGAGCCAAATATTCTTTTTCAGTTAGCATGAGCTGGAAAATAAACTCTAGCACTACAATCCTAGGTGGTACATAAAATGGAAGAATATGAGGTGGCTGAGGGAAACCCTAAAATCTGATCATTGTGAAGGCTTTCTCATAATAGAAATCACCCCAGTTGTGATTTCATGTCCACTTGTCAACAAATTGACAAGGTCTTAATAATTGTAGAGCTTTGACTGGTAGCCTAGATAGATTTACTCCTAGGATAAACATTATTGGCTGCACTATCTAGTTCTAAAAAGCACAAATATCATTCTCTCTAGAGGTAAAATTCCATGTCCTTACCCAAAATTGGACTAGGTTGGGCTCTCCATTCCACATCATCCTAGGATGGATATACAACTGATCCATAATGTTATAATTGTGAAATAAGATAAGATGCATTAACAAAGAGTAATGCATAAACCTAGGAGATGGCTCCTTCTTTTGAATAGATTCAAAACCTTCACACATTCTATTTATGACATATCCTATGTAATCATACCTTGTACTTACATAGGGACTCTACAAATCTAGTACCAATGTCACCATGTCTGAGGAAATTCTTTCAGCACCACCATCAATTCCTAATACTCTGGATAATCCATATGCAATGTAATTGATGTAGAAACTCAAGTATTTGTAAAAGTATGGGCTAGTCCTAGGTGTTGTTGCAATATAATTTTTATTAGCCTTAGGGACATGATTCTAGATTTCTCTTGAATCTAGGGTTGACTCCCTAATGTATCAATTCACTTTGGCCTGTAAATTAATCTCAGTAGCAATTGGTACAAATATACGAAAATATTTGATGAATTAATTTCTATCCAGTGTCACCAAGGCTGAGCCATCATCTTTTCTTATTGTCTTTGATAGGGGGACATACCTATTGGCCAGTTCTATCAATAAGTCTATATCCAGGAAAACATCTGGTACTATCAACTTAGCTAACCTTGAGGTCAAAGGGTTTGAGACTAGTAGTGGACTTTCACAATTCTTATAAAAATATCTAAATATACACATCCTAGAAACATCATGTGTTTTTGGATCCCTACACATTGCTAGGCTATAAACAAAAATTTCATCACTGACCTTTTTGTTTTGCGTAGACTCGGGGAGAAAAGAGAGGAATTCATCTAATTAACTCTCTTTTCCCTTTTCATCACCTTTGTCCTTGGTTCCCTTTCTTGTAGAATTTCTTCTCATGGTTGTCCAACTCATACTGACTTGTTGATAAAAATCCTTGTAGAAATTCTAAACTCTTGAATTCTTGTAACGCTAAAAACTCAGAAAATCTCATAATTTTCTCACCTAGGCTCTTTTAATGCTTTATTGAATTTAGAATGAATAATGGTTAGCTGTATTTATTGTGAAGAATGGAATCCATTAGACTATTTGAGACTGAAGCTCTTTAATTTATTTCATTTATGTTATTACTTGGCATGCTCTGAACTCAATTCACTAGCCAAGAGCCGAGAGCTGACACAATGATAGGTAATCAAAATTTGATTTTTGGTGACCTAGCAACCACATAGCTCCCCATAGTCACTGAAAGACTTGACACTTTTTTATTATTTTCAGAGATCAAGTGACCAAAGAGAAATTCTCATTCACCGACTGATTTAATCCTTTTAAATTTATCTCAAGACCTAGCAACTATAGGAAGAAATCATAGTCGTTGAATATTTTAACTTCTCACGACATTATCTATTGGCATTAAGTATGTTTGTCATTAGTGACAACACTTATTCAGATTATGTGTGCTTATCAAGCTTTACAGTGTTTACTGAGCAATCCAAGTAGACCGAGCTTCGCAGTGCTTATCAAGTTATCATTACCGAGTGATGAGATGAGTAGTGTTTACCGAGTGCTAGCATAGTAAACAGGGAATTCAGTTTCTACCAAGTGACACTATATCTACTGAGTCTCCAGTGTATACCAAGTTTGAAACTATGACTGAGTGGTTAGTATGGACCAAGCCTCCACTCCTATCAAGAGCATGATGATGTCGAGTATTGCAATGGATGCCGAGTATTAGAAAGTCACCAAGTTAGTTTGTAGGAACTTTGTAACTATATTTGGGCTGACTCACTAATATTTGTGTTAGGGCCGACTTTGTAATTATTTTGTAATTATTTTGGATTGATATATAAGCAATATTTTGTATCATATCAAAAGTGTAGTAATATGTGAAAAAGAGAAGAAAGACAGAGATAGGCAAATTATAAAGGGCTATAGTAGTTTAAGGAGTAGTAGAGACATATCTATCATAGAAGGTGATCAGTACATCAAAGAATCTCAATCAGCATGTATAGTTGCAAGTAAGAGATCTATTGTTTCATCCTAACAGGTGAATTAGCTTGAAATCCTTTAACAGGGTAGACTTAACAGTATTTTGTAAAATCTCTTAACCGAGTGCATACTTCATTGTATGTTTGTAAATCCTCTAACAAGGTTGACCTAGCAGTCCTAATTGCTCCTAACAGGGAAGATCATCAGAAGTGATCATTGTAAGCCTTAATCGGCCAACTTTATACTACAATATTAAAGTTTTGTGGGTATCAACCCCACCCCAGTTTTACTTTCTATTTTGAAGGTTTCTAGGTAACCCAATCTCTATGTTCAAAGTGTTATGAATGTTTTATTCTTTCTATTACTCATGCATTCAGTTAGCTTATTGATCTAAATGTTATTTGGAATATTGTCAAGATCAGCAATTTGTAAAAAGTTTTGAAGTTACTGATTCACCCCTCCCCTCTCAGTAACTTGGCTAGTCTTGAATATTTCCAACAATTGGTATCAAAGCTTTGTGGTTCTCAAGATAAAGCTTGATAGCTTGAGCAAAGATTCAGGACAGTGGAGATATTGAGACTTAACAAAGTAATTGAAAATGAAAAGCTAGATCTAGAAATGGCCATAGCTCAACTCAAGGAAGTAAAAGAGCATCTTTCCCAATCCCTAAAAAGAAGGAACTTGCAAATCAGATGAATGACCACTAGTATGTTGAAGAAAAGATTGAAGATTTTTTCCCTTCAAGCAGCTCAGATGAAGCAAACAATGCAATCAAAGAACTAGAATAGAATGGATCTCTGCAAGAAGAAGTAAGAAAATTGAAAAGATAATAGGAAATTCAGTCAACAAGATTTTGTGAAATCTTGGAACTAAGAAATAAGATGAAAGATGAAATAGATGGAAAGAACAATGAAATCCAGAATCAAAATCTTTAGCTAGAAAACCTTATTGATCAAGTCTCCAATGCAAATGAAGAAAAATTGACTCTGAGATCAGAAAATGAAAGGATAACAAAGGAGCTAAGATCTGAAAAGAAAATCAATTTAAGATTGGTGAATGACCTAAACACTAAAAGGAAAATCAATGAGATAATGATGAAATCTCGAGAAGATATGAATCAGCTGCATAAGCAAGAAGGAAAAGTAGGACTTGGATACAAAGAGGAAGGTGAATCCTCCAATCAAGCTACTTAAAAGAATCAGAAACCTACTTGTAATCACTATGGCAAAATAGGTTATACTTCAAACAAATGTTGGAGCAATGGAAAAGAAAAATTTAATGGAAAATGCTACAATTGCAATCAGCATGGTCATAAAGCAAATGAATGCAAGGAGAAACCAAGATTTGAAGGAAAATGTCACAAATGTAACAAACAAGGTCACAAGGCATTAAAATGTAGATCTAAAACATCCAATCCAACAGAATAGATTGTGAAAGCAATAATTGGTTGGGATTATAACACTTGGTGTAGGTGTCATTACTGTGGAGAATATGGACACATTGGCATAAATTGTGTAAGGAATCACTTCAAAAAAAGGGATACTACCATAAGATGTTATACATGCACTAAACTTGGTCATATATCTAAAAATTGCATGAATACAGGTAGAGTTGAATATGAAAAGAAAGCTAAAGTAGGTAGCATCAGGAAGCAGATCCAACAATGGATTCATAAACCTACCGAGAAAACCAGTCCAAGTAATGAAGTCACTCATGAAGTGGGTGGCTCTATCAATTCCAACTAAGTCTCCAAGAAAGAACTAGAACTATATCTTCATAAACATATTCCAAAATAGTTCCAAAATTGAAAGGAAGAAAGATCCAAATCCTTATGCAAGATACAATAGGATCACTAAGAAGGTCAGTATTAGTTACCACCAAGCAAGGTCAGGAGTAACCAAATTTCACGTGGTTATCAAGTATACTCAGAGTAGTATGAATTCTTATATTCACCAAGTTGCAGTTTCCAGCAAGTACTTTAGCACCCTCTACAATTTTGAGCTCATCAATAGCAAGTACTTTAGTTTTGGACACTTCAGTAAGTACTTCAATTTTTGATTCTACAATTGTAAATACTTTAGTTTTGGGTTTATCAAGTCTTCCAGTGAGTATTCCATTAGTTGGAAGTTTATCATTTTTCACTACAAGTCTTACTGTGTCTACAATAACTTCTACTTCAAAGGCATTAAGTACAATGGTAGTTGGATCTAAGGTTCAACTGAGCATAATATTTTTGAGTAGGAGTAAAGATATAGAATAAAATATAGATTTGGATGAGTAGATAGAAATTCCACAATTAGATTTTGCAAATCTTTCTACAGATCAAATGCAATTGCTTGGTGAACTCCTCCAGAAGAAAGAAAAGTAGAAGAAATTAAAAGAGGAAAGAGATAAGGAATATAAGATCATTGAGGTTGCCAAGAATATTTTGACAGAAACAATAGGTGTTGAAGTTGATTCCTCTCAACACATTTTGTTACAGTTGGTAGAGGCAGTCACTAAGTTCAATGAGGACTCTTCTGGTCAAGAAAAGTTGCTTGAGAAGGCTGAGAAGAAGTTTGACAATAAAGTTCTTGAGCATATTGCTCAGTAAATAGCTATAAATCAAGCCGAGTTATCTTTAGTTTTGACTAACATTGAATCCTCCTATTCCAAGGTAACATCATTTTTGTCAAGGTATGTAATGTTGCCAAGTTCTCTAAGGAAGTTAAGGACAAATTGAATAAGATTGATGAGGATCTAAAGATTAGTGCATAGAAGTTGCAACTTGAACCTAGTTCAAGCTCTACACATCATATGAAAGTCAAATTCCTATCTGATAAGTAGTTAAAGTTATTGAGAGATGATGCAAGGATCAGGTCCACATTAATAGATATTCAGAACATGATCCTTCCCATCATGGATATAATGCAGAAGCATATTGCACACTCAAAAACATTGATCCATGATAATTAGTTTTCAATTGCAGATCACATGATTGAACTCTCTGCAGAAGTCCAAGTTGCACTCCATACATGCAAGATTCTGCAAGAGAATTGGGATAGAACTCTGGCACTGATTGGCAAGGTACATTCTAATTTTCTCTCACATTTTGGTATCTCCATGTAAAATATTTGTATATACACCTTTGGCATTGTTGTGAAAAGGGGGAGAGTATGTGATGAATGGGGAAGATATGAGAAGAGATATGAGAATAGGAGATATAGGAGATATAAGATACTTGTATATATGTATACAGTATGGGGGAGACATAAAATGTATATACAATAGATTGACAAAGACAAATTTTGAAAAATCAAAAATACATTCAGCATGATTTTTTTATATAATTTTTGGGCAATAAGTGTTTTTGTCACTAATGCCAAAGGGGGAGATTCTTGGCATTAAGTATGTTTTTCATTAGTGACAACACCTATTCAGATTTTATGTGCTTACCAAGCTTTGTAGTGTTTACCGAGAAATCTGAGTAGACCAAGCTTCGCAGTGCTTACTAAGTTATCATTACCAAGTGATGAGATGAGCAGTGTTTACCGAGTGCTAGCATAGTAAACAAGGAATTTAGTTTCTACCGAGTGACACTATATCTACCGAGTCTCCAGTGTATACCAAGTTTGAAACTATGACTGAGTGGTTAGTATCGACCAAGCCTCCACTCCTACTAAGAGCATGATGATGCCGAGTATTGTAGTGGATGTCGAGTATCAGAAAGTCACCGAGTTAGTTTGCAAGAAATTTGTAACTATATTTGGGTGGAATCAGTAATATTTGTGCTAGGGCCGACTTTGTAATTATTTTGTAATTATTTTGGATTGATATATAAGCAATGTTTTGTATCATATCAAAAGTGTAGTAATATGTGAAAAATATAAGAAAGGTAGAGATAGGTGAATTAAAAAGGGCTACAATAGTATAAGGAGTAGCAGAGACATATCTATCACAGAAGCTGATTAGTACATCAAAGAATCTCAATCAACAAGTACAGTTGCAAGTAAGAGATCTACTGTTTCATCCTAATAGGTGAATCAGCTTGAAATCCTTTAACAGGGTAGACTTAACAGTCTTTTGTAAAATCTCTTAACCGAGTGCATACTTCATTGTATGTTTGTAAATCCTCTAACAAGGTGGACCTAGCAGTCCTAATTGCTCCTAAGAGATCAGATCATCAGAAGTGATCATTGTAAGCCATAACCGGCCAACTTTATATTGTAGTATTGAATTTTTGTGGGTATCATCCCCACCCTAGTTTTACTTTCTATTTGGAAGGTTTCTGGGTAACCAAATCTCTGTGTTCAAAGTGTTATGAATGTTTTATTCTTTCTATTACTCATGCATGTAGTTAGCTTATTGATCTAAATGTTATTTGGAATATTGTCAAGATCAACAATTTGTAAAAAGTTTTGAAGTTACTGATTCACCCCTCCCCTCTCAGTAACTTGGCTAGTCTTGAATATTTCCAATATTTATCTAGCGATCTAGCGACTACCATGAGATCTTAATCTGACGGTCTCTTTTAAGTCTCTTGAAAACTTTAATTTTTGCATTTTGAGACTTGGTGACTATAGTCTTCTCATATTTGGTAAAAGATTTATCATTTATTGATTCCATTTAGAGATCTTGTGACTACCATTAAATCTAAATCTAACGGCCCTCCTTAAGTCTCATTAGCTTTACTTTTTATTTAAATCATTGAGAGACTTGGTGACTGTAGTGATTCTCTTAATAGTCAAAACCTTGTTGACTTTTGAAACTTTTCTTGAGATCACCTAACTTCTCTTATTTGGAGATCTAGTGACTCTCAGGAAGTTTCTTGATCACTGAATCTTTTAACAAACCCTGACTTCATCTTGCAACTTTAGGCCAGCAAGAAGATCTTAATCTGACAGTGCTCATTTTTTGAATCAAAACCTTTTATACATTAAAGATATATTTGATCAAACATGGACCACACGATCTTAATCCAATGGTAGTCACTCAATCTCTACAGTTTTGGGATTTCATCATCTTTATTAAGTGATTAAGAGACAGTCATAGGATCTTAACATTGAAAAGGGAGAATTAACGGTAGTCACACAATCTCAAGATCTTCACTTTGAATTTGACTTCCTTAGGAGATCTAGCGACTGTATGAATATATAAATAATTTATAGCATATGGAGACTTAACAACCATAGTTATCTTATAGTCGCTAAAAGATTTATTACTTTATCTTTTTATCTGGAGATTGCCTGACTTAGGGTATATGGGATCTAGAGGCTGGGCGACTATAGTTATACTTGAGACATTTTTTAATGTAGTTGCTGGGTCTCATAAAGTAGCTTAGACCATTAGGAGACTTCCTAACTTAAATCATCAGCTAAGTCACTTGTAAAAAGGGAATATTCTTATGACTTCAAGAAATCACATGAATGAAGGGTTTCAAGAAGTTTCTTGATTAAAAGGAATATACCAGATTTCTTAGGAGACTAAGCAAGAATTAAAAAGTGCATGTAGAAAGGTTTCTTAATTGGTTTCAAAATGTAATAGAAAAATAGTATTCGACTAGGCTTTTCTAGGATTTTTAGGATTTTTAAGCATATTTGACCTAGCACTAATGGTTTTTCAATTTTGATCAATTTTCAACTTCTAGGAATGGATAATTGTAGGATATTTTCAACACAAATAACAAGGAAAACTCTAAGGAATCAAAATTTTGAAAGGCAGCTTCAAAAATTGGGAAAACTACCAACAAGGTCTAAACCAAAAGTTTACTGACTTGGGTAGAGTTAGTTACAAGCCAAAATAATGTAAGGCTTTTAGGGATAGCCTAGGTTCTCTTGCACCATTATCCCCAAAATAGAAAAATTCAATGCATCCTTGGATTGAGTAAGTTGAGATCAATGCCAAATTTCTTGAACTCTGATTTCTTTATCCTAGTTGCATATATATTCAGTTGTCCTTGTCACTTCACCAACTATTCATAATAAGTCCTCTGTCTATTATTTTTCTAGGCTATGGAATATAGGATTTCCTCTACTACCTTTGGTGATGGGGATGGAAAATTAAGATCTTCCACCTCCTGAATTACTTCATTCAAAATTTTATTAGGATCAGGTATTTTTCATTTGTATAAGACTAAGTCTTCCATATTGAATATAGGAGATAATCCACTATCCTCCGATAGTTCCACCTTGTATGCATTGGTGCCATACTTTTCTAAGATGGTACATTAGCCAATTCTCCTCATCTGAAGCTTATGAGGCACTCCCTTCTGCATTCTAGCCTTACTAAGATGAACCATTACCAAATATCCCACCTGAAATTAGACATCTTTCTTTCTTTCATCCATCATATGTTTGATCTTCCATGTATTCTTGGTGAGTGTCTTCTTCACTATATCATGTATTTCTTGCATAATAGTGGAAAATTCTTCAGCATATGCACTTTCTTTGGCTCCATCTTTAATATCTTTGAGCTCATATATGCCTCTAGGGTGAAGGACATAAATAATTTCAAAGGGACTCTTGTTAGTTGTCTTGTTCACTATGTGATTGTAAGCATACTCTCCTTGTCCAATGTGTTGGTCTAAACTCTAACCATACTCCTTAGTTAAGAATATTAGGAGATTACAAAGAATCCTATTTACCACCTCAATTTGACCATCATTTTGAGGGTGGTATGCTGATCCAAATGACAAGTTGGTACCTAGTTTTTTCCATAGAGTCTTCCAAAAATGACTCATGAACTTTGTGTCTCTGTCTGACACTATACTCAATGGTAAAACATGTATCCTGCCTACATCTTTGAAGAACAATGAAGCTATGTGGATAGAATCATGTGTTGTCTTGCATGGTACAAAGTGTGCCATCTTACTAAACCTATCCACTATGACATAAATACTATCCATTCCCTATTTTTGTTTTGGGTATGCCTACCACAAAATCCATGCTCAAACACTCCCATGGTCTATTAGGAATGGGAAGTGGTTTATAAAGTCCTTCAGTAGTGGATGTTCCCTTGGTTTTTTGACACACAACACATCCTTCTACATACTTTTTGATTTCTAGGTTCATTGTATGCCAAAAATAAAACCTTTGAACTAATTCTTGGGTCTTTTTGACACCAAAATGGCCACTAAGTGTACCATTTTTCTTTTCTTGGATTAGATTCTCTCTTATAGACCTTCTAGGGACACACAATTGACCTCCTTTAAATAAAATAGCACTCTACAAAGTATACTTAGAGAATTTACTATGAAAGTGATTCTTATACTCTTGGCATACCTTGTAGATCTTTGAAAAATCTTCATCATCTTCATATAGGTCTTTGAAGTTTTCTATGCCCATGCTTTGAAATTGTACCTCTTGGATAGTAAGAACTCTTTTACTCAAGGAATCTACCACCTTGTTTTGCAATCCCTTCTTCTATTTGATGTTAAAGGTGTAGGCCTGCAAGTATTCTACCCACTTCATAAGCTTGTGACTGAGATTATCTTGTGAATTCAATAAACTTAGTGCTTGGTTGTCAAAAAATACCAAAAATTCTTTTGGGAGCAAGTAGTGTCTCCACTTTCTTAGTGCTTGGACTAGAGAATACATCTCTAAGTCATAAGAAGAGTACTTCTTAGCATCAATTAATTTCTCAGAATGGAAAGCCACTGGTCTTCCCTCTTGGCTCAAGACAACACCTATGGCCACATTACTAGCATCACACTCAACTGTGAACAATTTCTCAAAACTTGGCAAGGTTAATATTGGTTAATTAGCAATCTTCCTCTTTAGCTATTCAAAACCATGGTTAGCTTGCTCATTCCATATAAACTTAGTCTTCATGCCACCTTTAATAGTATCTAACATTGGAGCCAAAAATGCACTAAATCATTTGATAAACTTTCTATAATACTAAGCCAAACCATGAAAACTTCTTACCTCTATTATTGTCCTTCCAGTAGGCCAATTGAGGATGGATTCCACTCTACTAGGATCCATTTTAAGATTGCCATGAGATAGCACAAACCCAAGGTACAGTAATTATTTCTTCATGAACTCACATTTCTCCACATTGATCATCAATTTCTCCTCATTTAGCTTCTTGATAACAATCTCTAAATGCTAAAGATGTTCATCCTTTTTCTTTTTATAAATTAGTATATCATCTAGATGCACTACTAAAATATTTCCAATGTAGTGTTTGAGGACTTCATTCATGAGCCTCATGAATGTGGAGGGGGGATTAGAAAGCCCAAATGGCATGATAAGCCACTCATACAAACCCTCAATGGTTTTGAAGGTTGTTTTCCACTCATCTCCCTCATGAATCCTAATTTGGTGGTAACCACTCTTTAGGTAAATTTTAGTAAAGTACTTAGCTTCTCCTAGGAATTCCATTAGGTATTCTATCCTTGGGATAGGGAACCTATACCTAATGGTTATCCTATTTATGGCTCTTGAATCAATACATAGCCTCCAAGTTCCTCCACTTTTAGGTGATAAGATAGTGGGTACGACACAAGGACTAATTCTCTTCCTGATAAGACCTTGGCTTAAGAGATCTTGGATTTGTCTGGTTATTTCCTCAATTTGTTGAGGGGTCATCTTATAGGCTCCCTTATTTGGAAGGGTAGCTCCTAGTATCAAGTCTATCCTATGACTTACAAATCTCTTACGGGGTATTGTTGATGGTTATCCATCATTGACAATACCTTCATATGTCTGCAACATATCTTGTATCTCCTTTGGTAACTCTAGTTTCTTGGCTTCCTTGTCATAACTTACCTCCTTTGGCCTTAAGACTAGTGCAAAGCCAACTCCTTCTCCTTCTTGTAGGACTTCTAATAACTCCTTTTCAATCACCATGAGGACATTGGGACCATTTTACTTCACCTTTGCATCTTCTAACACTGACTGAATCTTAAATGTCACATTGTCTTTCTTAAAAGAGTATGAGTTTTTCACTCCATCATGCATGACCTGTTGGTCAAATTTTTATGATATACCTAGGAGAAATTGAAAAGAATCCATACGTAAGACATCAGATAAAATAGTATGCTTATATCTCCCAATTGAAAACTCTACCCAAACTTTCTCATTAACAAGAACATGTTGGCCTTTATTCAACCAAGTATCTTTATAGGGACTTGTGTGGGGTATTCTCTTCATCTTCAACTTCTTGACTACCTCCTCTAACACTATTTTGTTAGTAGACCCTGATTCTATGATAACTCTACACACCTTACCCATCATTTTACATTTCACTCTAAATAGTGACCTCCTTTGACTGGCTCCTTAATCAAGGTTCTTCTCATCATAAGGTTTTCTCCTTCCTCTGATTTGAAAGGTACTTTAGGGGGTTTCAATCCTCCACTTGTTTCTTCATGAACAATTTCACTCTTTTATCATTTCCTTTAGAAGTAATACCTTTCTTTGGACACCTATAGGTAGGGTGTCCCATTTGAATATAGTGGTAGCATTCCATGTTGGCAAAGTAGTTACCTCTACCCTAACCACCACTTCTTCCTCTACTTCCTCTACTGCGGCCTCCTTATTTCTTAGTGTATTTGACCTCTCCTTGAGTCTTTAGTTTATAACTCCTTCCACCATATCCACCTCTCTCTCCTTTATTATCTCTTCCTCTACCTCTACCTCTAGAAGTGCTAGAGTCTTGTTTCTTCCTTAGCTTCTCTTCCATTTTGATATCAAGTTGATGACATTTTTGAATGGTGTTTGGAGTCAAGAGACTCATCTCATCTTGTATATTCCACTTGATTCCATTAAGTTATCATGCCACCTTTACTTTCTCATCCTCTATAACTCAAGACCTCATGCAAAACCTTTGGAACTCTTCAGTATAGGAGTTCACATCTAATTATTTTTGCCTAATACTTTTTCTTTTCTTATACAATTGGATTTCATAAACCTCTAGCACATAGGAATCTATGATTTTAGCCACCATTTCTTTCCATGTAGCAATTGGATTATTTCCTTCTTTCTCTCTCTCTCATCTTGGAGAAATTTCTACCAAGTGAGTGCAGGGCCTCTCAATCTACCTTTAGCCACGTTTACCTTTTGAGCCTTTGTGATGCCATCCCACTCAAAATGGTTTTCTAGTCCTTCAATCCAATCTAGGACTACCTCTAGTTCCATCTTCCCATTGAAGATTGGAATACCTTCTAGTGCTTTAACACTCAAGGCCTTTAATGCCTTCAAGAATGGTTCTTCAACTAATATTGGTTCTGGTTCAGGGACCTCATCCTCTAAAAGGATCTCCTTTTGTTTCCCATCTATTTTTTCTTTGGCTTCCTCAACCTTCTCAGCCTTCTCAGCCTTAGGCTTCCTTAAGAAACCTATTTTGCTATTCTTTCTCTTCCACTTTCTTGGGCAATTCAACATTGGTCACCATTGTGGAATCTCCTATTGACTCAACTAGCTGAAACATTTAGCATAAGCCTAATCAACTAGGCTCTGATACCAATCTGATGGATGTGCTCCAAGGTGTGTTCACACAAGATTTTTAGGACCTTACTTGTCCAGTCTACTTGGGATCCTATTCTCTCTCCTATGATCTTATTAGCCTCAATTTTTCAAGCCTATGACTACTCTAAGAGTTAGCTTCCTTGTGTTTAACCTTGAAGGACAACAATCAATAGTTTTGTCTCAATGCTTCTCAATTACTTAGAAGAATCCAAGTGCTTCTTCTACTAAAATTTGACATTCTTCTTGAAAATATCCATTTGTAATAATTTTGACTTCTTTTTGGTAGGTCTCAAAGGTCTTCTCCATCAGGTTCATAAATTGGCTTGTTTGAGATCTATTAGGCCTAATAGTTTCTTGTAGCCCTTGGTAGAGTCCTTTTCCTATTTCTTGTTAAAAAATATCAAATGACCAGTAAAACCAATTTTATATTTGGATGCCCTTTTGGAATACACTAGAGATTCTAGAGGTTTTAGGGTTCTAGGGCCTCCATACAATGGCTTCCTATAATGTAGGGCCAATAGGGCTAATAGGCCTATTTTTAAGGTCTTCACTGATTTCTTATTAAAAGTCTAAGAAAATGGATTGGCCAATGCCCAATCTCTTTAACATATTCCAAAATGTTAATGACCTATTTGGGACCATGCTTGTTCTGTACTCACTTTCTTTCCCATGCATGTATACTCCCATTTCTTCTCTATCACACTCCTAGCTCGGTACACTAGTCTCACCCAGGGCATCACTTTAAAAATAGAATCTTGATTCTTCAAACTCCCAAACTCCATATTTACACTATACAATGGCTCCCTAACCATTTCCATTCAAACCCTTTTCTTTCCCTCGGTTATAATTTATGGGGGAGCCATGAAACTAAAAACTTCCTAGACTAAATGAGTAAACTACCTAGTTCCTAAATGATTTTATAAAGACTATAAAAAAAAATCTAAAATATATGATGAATGAATGAAAAAGTCTTAAAACTACCTCTAGATCAAAAATACACTATTACATTTCTGCTTCTAACTCATTAGCATTCTATCACCATTAAGACAACATGACTGTACTAAGAAAAACTAGAGATCTTCTCTATTCACATACTAAAAACTTAAACATACTAACTTATACATCGGGAAATGTGCCACAAGGTATCATAAGATTCCCATCCCACAATTTTAGGCCTTTTAATTGATTTCCCATGCATATAATGAGGGTAATCCAAAGTTGTTGAGTTGTGTGCGACATTTGCAAAAATTGGTCATGTTGTCATGAGAACTTTTTAGCATCTTTTTCATTTATGATGCAAACTAATTTTTAGGACCTCTATCCCACTTATCTTGATGAAATAACCTCTTTAAGGCCTTTTTAGGAATCTTCCACACTTTTCTCAAGATTAAGACATATTTAGATTTCATTTCCCAACTTTTAGGACTACCCCTAAGGACTAACTTTGAAAGCAAAGTAGGCTAGACTAGACCGGATAGTACTAATTAATAATCCATCTAGGCACACATCAAACAAGAGATTCTAAGGTCAAAACCAAAATTTTACTAACTTGTCTAGAGTTAGTTACAAGCCAAAATAAAGTAAGGCTTTTAGGGATAGCCTAGGTGCTCATGCACCACTGTGATTCCTAACAAACTGAGTAAGAAAATAGATGATAATGTCCTTGGGGAGATTGATAAGTTACGCACCAACTACAGTGAAATTATTTCTAATAATGTACTTGATGGTTTTCCACCTAAGAGAACCATTGATCATTGTATGGATCTAATCCCTGGAGCTAGTTTACTGAATAAAGCACCACATCAGTTGACACCTACCAAGAATCAGGAATTGAACTGACAGATTGAAGAATTATTGTAGAAAGGTTTGTTCAAAGATAGTTTGAGTCATTGTGTAGTACCTATTGTATCGGCACCTAAGAAGAGTGGAGAATGATGAATGTGTACCAGTTCCAAAGAAATTCACAATATAATAATAAAATATAGGTTTCCTATACCAAGAATGGGTGACATAATGGAAAGTTTGACTAGAGAAAAGTATTTTAACAAAATTGATTTGAAAAGTGGGTATCATCAGATTAGAATCAGAGAAGGTATTGAGTGGAAGAATTATTTCAAGACAAAATAATGTTTGTATGAGTGGTTGGTTATGCATTTTGGTTTAACTAATGGATCGAGTAGTTTTATGAGATTGATGAATGAAGTGTTGAAGAAATTCTTGGGTAATTTTATGATTGTGCACCTTGATGATATTTTGATATTCAGTAAGACCAAAGATTAACATTTGTTGATTAACCTAAAAAAGGGTTCCTACATGAAAGACGAGATTGTGTATTTTGGATTTGTGATTTCAGCTGATGGTTTGAAGATAGATCTTGAAAAGGTTGAAGCTATTTTGAATTGGCCTACACTTGACAATGCTAGTGAGGTAAGATCATTTCATGGTTTGGCAAGTTTTTACCAAAAGTTCATTAGGAATTTTAGTTCAATTTTTAATGTTTCCATTGAGGCTATGAGAGGAGATAAAAGAAAATTGCAGTGGACACATGGAGCTGATAAACATTTTGAGACTCTGAAGCAGAAGATTTTTGAATTGCCCATTTTGGAATTTCTTGATTGTAATAAGGCATTTCAAGTGGTAGTCCAATTAGATCTATGTTGATTCAAGAAGGTAAACCTATTCCTTTCTTTAGTGAAAATTTAAATGATGCAAAAAGGAAATGCTTTGTGTATGATCAAGAATTCTATGTTATTATTCAAACACTAAAGAAATGGAGACATTATTGCTGGAAATTTGGCTGAGTTGATTACATAGATGTTGTCATTATGGAAACATATGATCCACATGAAGATCACACAGGTTAGAGAGCAAGTATGACAGAGCGCATTGCAAATTTGTCTAAGTGTGAGACAATGTTTTTACCAGTGAACCTGGACACAGTTTTTGTTTGCAACATTGACTAGAGTAAGTCCAATGCTTGTGCACTTGAACATAGACTATATGATGTATATTGATCACCCATCTCAGAGTGAAATTCAATACGACATGTACAAAAGAAGTAATGACAGTTTTACCAAAGATAGTGTGAAACCGACAAAACAAAATATGAAGACAGAACTAGTAAAGAGTTAAGGGATTTTTTTTTTTTATCAAAATAATGAATTGAAAATATAAAGGGATGACATCCTAGATGTTAACTCTTGGATAAATCTAGTGGTATAAATTTAAATGTAATTGTAATTGTAATAGTAAGAAAGAACACAATAGTATGGACAAGTGATATGATGTGAAATATATGAAGCATGTGTAATAGCGATAGTGAAAGAGCAACGAAGAGATATTGATGCAAGTAGTATAAGGTTATTTACCTTAACCTATTTTTGTAATTTTTGTAAATTATACATTACTTGATTGGGCAGTGGGCTCATCTAGTAATCACATTCTGTACTACAACTCCTAATGGGGTTAAGGCTTTTAACAAGGCCTATAGTCCCTTAATTAGGACTGAAACACTATATGTTTGTAATAGACTACATATAGGGTCAACATCTTTAACAAGATACTTTTGATTAGTGGATCTTTTTAGGTACCATCCCCACCGGGGTTTTCCCTTGACTAGGGTTTCCTCCAGAACAAATAATGTGTTATGAGTTCTTTATTGTTATGCATGTTGTTTAGCTTCTTATTTTATGCATGTATAAAGATAATATGTTATATCCATAATTGGGAAAAAGATAAAGTTTGTAGAATACTGATTCACCCCCCTCTCAGTATTCCCTATTTCAAACAATTATTTGATACCACGTGAATTTTTGGTTTATACCAATCATAAGGCTTTACAGTATTTGGGTAGTGAAAATAATTTGAATCAGAGACATATGAAATGGGTTGAGTATTTGTAGAGTTATACATTTGTGATAAACAATAAAAGTGGAGTCACTAACCGAGTTATTGATGTATTGAGTAGAAGGAGATATTTGATGACCGAGATGAAAATTGAAGTTCTTGGCTTTGATGAAATGAGAGATTCTTATGAATTTGATCCTAATTTTTTTGAGTCATGGAGAAAGTCTAGAGCACATATTCAAGATCAACCAAGTACTAAATGAAAAGAATATTTCATTCAAGAAGTTATGTTGTTTAAAGGTATTCAGTTGTGTATACCAAGATGACCAATGAGAACTAATTTGATAAAAGAGAAACATAGTAGTGGTTTGGTTGGACATTTTGGTGTTGATAAGACATTAAATTTTCTTAAGGACAAATACTTTTTTCCACAGTTGTATAAAGATGTTCAGAAATGTGTGAAATGTTTTGGAATTTGTCAAGTTGCAAAAGGAGTAAGTTAGAATATTGGATTGTATACACTAATTTCTATTCTTGAGAAACCTTGGATTTACATCAATATGGATTTTGTTCTTGTCTTACCGAAGATAGTAAGAGGTAATGATTTTATACCTTGTAGAAAGACATCAGATGTAGTACGTGTTACCCAATTTTTCATGTTTAATACAAATTTGGCTATGGACTAAACTCCATCCAGGGGTCTACATTTTAACCCTGTTGAACCTATGAGAAATTTTCATGGCCTTGCATCTTGTCTTCTGGTCTCTACAAACACTCAACAATTTGGTTTGAAGCCCTTTTATTTGAACGTCTAGCCATTATAGAAAAAAACACCCTCAAAACCCTAGGGCCTGTTCTGATTTGCCATTACCTTTTTTGGCCACTTAAGTCTCCATTTTCCATGTACACTTTATAAGCTTAGGCTGGTCGCAAGGTCTCTAAAACTTGGTGGAATATTCCTTTACATCTCCTGATCCCATGACTACCTCTTTGTTCGCAAGATCTCCCAGTTCCAAGGCATATTTCATTTTCATTTTGTGACTTGGTGATGGTCCCTTCAGTCAGGTAATCACTTAATATAACCTAAATTTACCAATCCTTTCAGTGACTGAGTGACTATGTTTGCAAGATCTCTTATTCCCAGTGGTTAAGTCCTTAGCATCCTATGATCTGGCGAGCGGTTAAAGTTTTGTTTGGTGGTCTCAGTGCTAAGGAAGTAGAAGCAATGAATGAAAGAGTGACACATGTCAGCTGAGCCTAGTCTATTAAAGTCCTAAGCATTCTTGATTAAAGGGGTTAACCTCCTTAATCAGATGGTTGTCACATGTTTTTAAGACTTAATCTTGTGCCTTGCGATCATGTGACGACTATCAATCTTCTTTTCAGTGCAGCATTTCAATTGTCAGTGGCTCCACTACCACATAGTCTGAGGTGTTTTCTTTTGATTGGTTGAAGGCTTTTGATTTGGAGATTTGTCAGAGTGGGCCCAGTGAGTTGTCCTCCCTAGGATCTAATGACTTTCCTATGAGTGCATGGAATATTCTGAGCCCATGCGATCATACGACAGCTATTGATTTTACTTTATTGTTGGGGCTCTCTCAGGTGGGTCCTTGTGTTCTAACATCCTCACATTGATCACCCATCTTAGAGTGCAAGTCAGTATGACATGTATAAAAGAAGTTATGACAATTTTATCAAAGACAGTGTGAAGCCGACAGGATAGAATATGAAGATAGAACTAGTAAAGAGTTAAGGGATTATTTTGTTTATCAAAATAATGCCTTAACAATATAAAAGGATGACATCCTAGATGTTAAATCTTGGATAAAGCTATTGGTATAAATGTAAATTGAATTGTAATTTTAATAGTAAGAAAGAACATAATAGTGTGGACAAGTGATATGATGCGAAATATATGAGGCATATGTAATAGTGATAGTGAAAGAGAAGTGAAGAGATATTGATGCAAGTAGAATAAATTTATGTACCTTAACCTATTTTTTTAATCAATGTATATTGTACATTACTTGTTTGGGAAGTGGGCTCATTTGGTAATCACATTTTGTACTACAACTCCTAACAGGGTTGAGGCTTCTAACAAGGCCTATAGTCTCTTAATCAGGACTGATACACTATATGTTTTTAATAGACTCCTAATAGGGTCAACATCCTTAACAGGATACTTTTGATTAGTGGATCTTTGTGGGTACCATCCCCACCAGGGTTTTTCCTTGGCCAGGGTTTCCTCAATAACACATAATGTGTTATGAGCTCTTTATTGTTACACATGTTGTTTAGCTTCTTATGTTATGCATGTATAAAGATAATTAGTTATATCCATAATTGGGAAAAAGATAAAGTTTGTAGAATACTGATTCACCCCCCCTCTCAGTATTCCCTATTTCTAACAATTGGTATCAAAGCTTAGTTACTCATAAAATAATCATTCAAGGAAAGCCTAGTAGCTTGAGTAAGATCTCTATGGATATGGATCATCTACAGAAGAATCTTGAAGAGGCTCTTGAATAGATTGAATTTCTTACTATTGAAAAAGATACTTTGAAGAGAAATTATGATGATGCAAAGAACCACATTGAGAAACTAAAAAAAAATTTGGAAGATCTAAGATTTGAAAAGGAATCCGAAGTTTTTATTGAAGATTGTGATGAAAATTTAGAAAAAGCAAATGAGATCCTTAAGCATGAACTGAAGATAGAAAATTTGAAGCTTAGTTTGAAATATGGAAATGGAAAGAATGAAGAAAATCTAAAATCTAAGAATGAAAGTCTAAAGACTAAAAATGAAGGACTAAAATCTAAACTTTGTAAAGTAACATCTGAACTTGAGAAATTCAATTTGTAGTATGATGAACTTGAGAAATGCAATAAGATTTTGAAAGGTGAACTAACTCAATCCAAACAAAAACTTGAAAGGCTATATTCAACTAGTGAGAAGATTGATGAACAAATATCTTATCAAAAACCATTCTACGATAAGACTGGTCTTGGATTCAACACTTTTAAAGAAAATGATGAAGGCAAGGAACTAGATCTAAAGATATCTGAAAGCATAGATGAGAAGAAGCCTGATGAGATCAAAAAATATGAAGATACACCTAAAGAAGAAGAATCATTGAAGTAAGAGGAATCACGTAAAGGTATGCAAAGAGAATTCAAAGGTAGATGTTTTTCTTGTAATACTATTGGTTATATGAAGAGAGACTGCACAAGTAAGCAATTTAAACCTCTTAATGGTTATTATTACAATTTTCATGGTTTTGGACATAGAGCTATTGAATGTAGGAAACCTAAATTTATTGAGAATAATGATGGTAGTAGATTGTTTAGGAATACTGACAATGCAAATAAGAAACCTACTAAAGATATGAATAGAAGAAATGGAGTAGTATGTTATAGATGCAAAAAGGTTGGACACATTGCTAGAAACTGTAGATCACAAATCAATCAACCTAGACCAAGATATGGAAAAAATGGAATTTTTTGTTAGATATGCAACAAGATTGGACATACAACAAGGTTTTTTAGAATGAACAATAGAGTTTTTCATCCTAATCCTAATCCCAAAAATCATGCAACAATAGCATGAACAGTCATAAAGGATGTTGTAGTAATTCAGATGAAGTGAAGTTTATCAAAAGCATAGATCAAGGAAACATATTTAACATTGAAGGTAATCAGGAAGGTGAAGTATTGAAAGGTAAGAATGAATCTTCACTTGACCTATCTCAAAGTACTTAATCTATGTAAATTGCAGTAGACTGGAACTTATATTTAGTGTAGAAGTAGATATATGATGAACTGAGTCTTGTGCAGTTAATGCAAGGTAGTTTATGATGTTCTAATGCTATGGTTAAGAGCGCAAATAAAAATATTATGTTTTGTGAGATCGCAAGAAGTTTTAAGTTTTGCAGGTTAGCAGAGACAACTTTTCAGAAAGAAGTGGCAAAAGAATTGAATGCGATGTCAGATCTAAGTGAGATTGAATTAATAAAAGGTTATGATCAATATTATTTGATCATCAAAGAGAATTCAAGTGTCAAGGAGATCAAAGAGCAGTGATTCAAAGAATTTTGCAAAGATTTGGAGAAGAATTTTGTGTCAAATCTACGCAAGCCCTAAAATCACAAAATTAAGGTATTTTACTTGACAAATCTTTGAATCAGTAAAGGAATTTGAAGAAATCATCGATGCTTTCTTAATACACAATGTCATAGATAAGAATAGACCTAAATTGAAAAGAGAACCAATAGAACCCTTGGAAGAAGATCCTAGGTTTGCATTATCATTCGTACCAGATGAAGTTTTACAGTTAGAAAATGTCAGAAGTTATCTTGGATACAAACTAGAGATAGTGAGTGATAGTTATTTCATAGATGAATATCAAAAGATTTACAATCAAGATATGACACTGAAACAAGGTTTTGAATATTTGGAGCATAATGAAATTGTTAAGTATGGATTATAGTATGAATTTGATAATGAAGAATGGACTAAGATTATCTTGAGCATAATTCATAATGGAAAGTTTTGGCTAGGAGATAGAGTGATAGATATTATAGCTGATTTGATTCATGAAGTCACTAGATTATCTAAAACTAGAGCTATTCCTTTAAATGAGAAAAGCATGAGGAAAATAGTCATTGATAACACAAACTCATCCTATAATGGTAGAGGAATTGTGATTAATAAGATCAAACAAGATGATGTGAGATACCTATGCAAGATCCTAACTACTAAGTTTTGTGCAAATTCAAGAGAGGATGACATGGTAGTTGGAATGGTACATACAACCTATCTAATGTGTGTTGACAGGGCACAAGTTGATATGTGTGAAATTCTAAGATTTCAATTGTTTGAGAACTTGGAGAAGATCAATAAAACTAAGTATACATAGTTTAGGTTCTCATCCCTAATCACATATATGTTTTTTCATCTTTTGAGAAGATTTCCTTACACCATAGTGTTGGTGTTCAAAATGGATGCTTATGCTCTTAGGCTGCCAATATACCCTCAGGTTGATTTTAGGATTGGTTAGCTCCAAAATGTATAAGGATCTTAGGGTAACTGGACCAACTATAGGGACAAGACTACCCTCTTCACTTTTGGCTCTCCAAAACCAAGGTGGGTGCACCTAACCCAATGAAAACTATACTTCACACACCAAAGACTGGGTCCAAACAATAGATTGAATAGTAAGAAAGTGCTAAATGCTAACCTCGCATTCATTGACTCTCCATTACTATAGGGTGTTACTACTATCAACCAAATACAATTAAAACTTGAAAAGGTGTTGATATATGAAGATGGAAAGAAGTAAACAAGAGCCAATCAAGTATTGAACTCAACTGAATATACTAATCCCTGATCAGTGCCATTATCCATTGGGAAAATCTCAAATACAGACATTGAACATGAACCAACTACTATCTAAGACTCATAGCCATAAATACAAACATTCAAGCCCATCGACTACTTATAACATCCTTCTGTAGACAAATCAAAGTGAATCTATGTCCTATCCAAAGTATATTTCACTTGATCCTAGATCAAGAACTAAAGACTAGAACATATACATAGGTAATCCTATGCAATAGATCAAAAAATCTAGAATTCACAAGATTGACACCAAGGAGAGACTTGAAAGCTTGAAATAATTAGATTAAGTATAATGAATCATGTACATGTTCAAAGTAGAGAAGAGAGAAAACCACTTCAATAACCTACAAAAGAGTACAAGGAAATTCTATTCAATCTAATACAATATGATAACACCTCCTACAACTCCCTGGAACTAATCAAGATCATAACCCTTTCAAAATAAAACATCTTACTTCTTATACCCCTAGTCACCTTGGAATCCTCAAAAAGGATGCATCAAGCTTCGGGTGACTAGGGTTAGGGTTTCAATAACTCAACCAACCAAAAAGTACATCAAAATTTATTGCAAGGGAAGAAACATAAGCAACCCAGAGAAAAAGAATCTTAGACGGATCTACAATCATCAAAATTCATGAGAACAATACAAAACAAAAAGGAAATGCCATGAAAACTAGTCAAATCAGCCACCTACAAACATATCTTGAGCACAAAACCATACTTCTCCTGGTACAAAAACATCATGCCACCTACCATAGGGACCCTCAAACTAGTCTACAACAACCAGTGCCACCAAATCAATCGAAACCAGCCATTAAAACCATAAATTTTGGTACCTTCTGTCACTTGAGACCCTCATCAAATTTGAATTTGAACTTCAATGGTGATTTTATGGATTTAATAGAAAATCAGTGGTCAACATTTAAAATTAGATCAACCTTAAGTCGCAATCATCAGATCTCTACATTTTATGGTCTTTTATGATCTTAACTCAACTGCCACACTGGGTTTACTCTCTAGCGACCCTATGATAATGCATTTCCAATTCAAAAATAGAAAACTTAACCCACCTTCTAACTCTGTGACCTAGTGACCATAGGAAAACATTAACCTTGGTCCCACATTTAGCGAACTAGGGACAAAAGGTCACCACCAATTCGTGAAACACTTTATCTATCTACCAGAAAGTTTAGCGATTCAATGAATGCATGTACACTGAAATACTAAAACTCTTATAGAATGGCCTCTATTTCACATGAATGAGAAAAGCCTTCATAAATTTTTCAGACCACCAAAACATTTATCAGAACCACTAAGCCTTCACCAGGAAGAACAATGGCTATTTGAAGTTTGCATACCCATCCAAGATTCTATTAGAGTACATGCCCACCATTAGATTGAGAAACTCCTCCCATCTTTGACAACCCTCTAACACAAAAAAAAATCAATAGCCATCACAAGATCTTAAGCCTTTGACACACTCGATGAGATCATACATCGTTCATCGATTCACTGATAGGATCGGGACCCTCTAACAAGCCTAGGAACCAGGTCCCACTGACAGCTACCATCATGTTAAGACATGGACCAACCAGATCTTTCCATTTGTTCATACATGTCAATGGACCCACCTGCCATCTATATGACAATCAATGGCTGTCGATATACCACTGCATTAAAAATCAAGCAAGTTGTATCAATGGTATAACGACAACCACAAGATTAAAATGAACTTTAACCCACCTAAACATTGAGAAGACCAGTCCCACTAACAACATTCCACTTCATACTCCTATGGACCAATGAGATACTGACAAGTCAACACACCTGGTAGTCGACCTGCTCGAAAAGAAAGACTACATCATGAAAATGAATCAACGACAGGCGCAACTTTGCATACCTCTGACAAAACCCTTGCACTTTAGTGACAGTCGTTAGATGGAGATGGTGTCAGAGAGGGGCCCAAGAAAGTACTAAGCTAAAACATAGGAAAAATTAAATGCTGACTTAGGCTTTAAGGAAAATATCAAGCACAGGGGACTATAGGAAAAATATTAGATTCACCGGGGGTAGAAACTTAGGAAAAGTTAACACTGGGGTTGACCAAAATATAAAGCACATGCATTTAAAATCTTTTAAGTGACCCAAAAAGGTAACATGAAATTAGAAAAGGGCTAGGACTTTTCAAAGGGTTTTTGTATGCAATGGCTATATTTTCAAAAAATTGAACCAGGGCTAAAGGCAGAGACCTAAAAATAACTACAGAGCCCAGGGGGAAAGGGCTAGAGCCATGAAAGTTTTTGCATGTGCTAATAGTGGCTCATGCTTGGGGATGTGTATCTCCTATAGATATAATGAGAAAGATAGAATCTCTTGGAAGAGCAAACCAACTCAAAAATTTGACAGACAAAAAGAAAAAACAAATGACTGGACAAGGGAAAACCTAAACTACTGCTCATGGAAAAGATACTTCAGGAGAAGTAAAACATTAGGAATTGTCCATGAACATGAAATTCCAAAGTACCACTAGGTAAATCTTTCAGAACATAAGAATTTGTCCCCCATTTTCTGTCAATAAGATAAGGGCCCAACCAAATTGGATCAAACATTCCATGCTTCCCCTTATCTTCCAACCTTGTATTCCACATCAAGATGAGGTCATCAATTTCAAAACTTCTTTGGGTGGCCCTCCTATCAAAAAAATTCTTACATTGTCTCTACAATGCCTCATTTCTTTCATGTGCATCCCTCCTTACCTCTTCCAATTGGATCAGTTCATCCATTCTTACTTTCATTTCATCATTCAAGTCTTCATCATATGCTTGGATAAATTTGTACATCTATACTAGATTATTTTGAGGCAATCTAGCACCTATTGCATATACCAAATCAAATGGAGCACAACCTATGGCCCTCTTTATAGTTACCCTATCAGTCCACAGTGGCCACCATAACTTTGAGTCCTAGGCTTTCTTATTTTTGTCCAACACTCTCTTGAAAATCTTAATGAGACTTTTATTACTAGACTCAACTTGGCCATTTCCTTGTGGATGATATGGAGAAGAAAATTAAATGTGTATCCCATACTGCTAACAAAACTTACTAAATTCCTATGATCTAAAACACATTGCATTATTAGCCACAATTACCTTTGGGCAACCAAACCTGGTAAGGATGTTTTGCATCATAAAATCTATCACCACTCTGCTAGTAGCCTTTCCAGTGGGGATAACTTCAACCCACTTAGTAAAAAATTCTGTTGCCACTAGTATGTAAGAATGTCCACCACTAGACTTATTTGGAATTTCCCTAATGAAGTCAATACCCCACTTCATGAATGGAGCCTAAACTGCAATAGGTCTGAGTGGTAAATTCCCATTAAACTTCAACTTTCCAGCAAATCTCTGACAGGCATCACATTTTCTTACAAACTGATGGGTATCCTTAAAAACTATAGGCCACCAAAATCTAGACCTAACAATCTTGTGGGCTATGTTCTTTGCCATATAATGTCCTCCACACACACCTTGGTGCATTTCCTTTAACAGAGCCTCAGACCTCTCATGGTCTATGCATTTTAGCAATACTCCTTCATTGCTTCTCCACCACAACTTACCATGTATAATGGCATACCTTGCAGATTGCAACTTGATAGTTCTCCTTCTATTTTCATCCATCTCAGGGGGAAGGACCAATTTTTTCAAGTAGCCAATAACATCTTTGTACCAATCACAATAATCCATATCACAAATGTATGGCCTTTGTTCTTCTTCTAACACATTCACATGATTTGCAACTAAATTGCTTGGTGTCATTAACTTTGCAAGACCTAAGCCTCTTACCAATTTTGTAATTTGGATATCAATATTAAATTCTTGGATCCTATTGATCCATCTACATCTTTTTCCTAAAACTTATTGTTGGACCAGTATATCCTTAACTACAACACTAGGAACATAAGCAACCACCTTAGCTCCTACAAGATAACATCTAAAAGCCTTGACTACTTTGACTAAGGCGTAAGCCTCTTTCTCAGTAATATCATATTTCAATTCTACTACTTGTAAGGATTTACTAAAAAATGATATGGGTTGTTCATATCCATCTGAATTCTTTTGTAATAAAACTATTGCAATGTATCATAAGAAGCAAAAGAAAATATCTACATGGGCTTACCATAATCAAGTGTCCTTAAAACTAGAGCATCCTTGATGGCCCTTTTGATACTTCTGAAAGATTCATCTGCTTCTTCATTCCACTCAATCTTTTCCTCTGAAAACTATACTTCACACACCAAAGACTGGGTCCAAACAATAGATTGAATAGTAAGAAAGTGCCAAATGCTAACCTCACATTCATTGACTCTCCATTACTATAGGGTGTTACTACTATCAACCAAATATAATTAAAACTTGAAAAGGTGTTGATATATGAAGATGGAAAGAAGTAAACAAGAGCCAATCAAGCATTGACCTCAATTGAATATACTAATCCCTAATCAGTGCCATTATCCATTGGGCAAATCTCAAATACAGACATTGAACATGAACCAACTACTATCTAAGAGTCATGGCCATAAATACAAACATTCCAGCCCATCCACTACTTATAACATCCTTCTACAGACAAATCAAAGTGAATCTATGTCCTATCCAAAGTATATTTCACTTGAACCTAGATCAAGAACTGAAGACTAGAACATATACAAAGGTAATCCTATGCAATAGATCAGAAAATATAGAATTCACAAGATTGACACCAAGGAGACACTTGAAAGCTTGAAATAATTGTATTAAGTATAATGAATCATGTACATGTTCAAAGTAGAGAAGAGAGAAAACCACTTCAATAACCTGCAAAAGACTATAAGGAAATTATATTCAATCTAATACAATATGATACTGCCTGCTACAACTCCCTAGAACTAATCAAGATCAGAACCCTTTCAAAATAAAACATCTTACTTCTTATACCCCTAGTCACCTTGGAATCCTCAAAAAGGATGCATCAAGCTTCAAGTGACTAGGTTTAGGGTTTCAACAACTCAACCAACCAAAAACTACATCAAAATTTATTATAGGGGAGGAAACATAAGCAACCTATAGAAAAAGAATCTTAGACAAATCTGCAATCATCAAAATTCATGAAAATAGTACAAAACAACAAGGAAATGCCATGAAAACTAGTCAAATTAGCCACCTGCAAACATATCTCAAGCACAAAACCATACTTCTCCTGGTACAAAAACATCATGCCACATACCACAGGGACCCCTAGAGTAGTCTGCAACAACCAGTGCCACCAAATCAATCAAAACTGGCCATTAAAACCATAAATTTTGGCACCTTCTATTCCCTGAAACCCTCGACAAATTTGAATTTGAACTTCAACTGTCATTTTATGGCTTTAACAGAAAAATAGCAGTCAACATTTAAAATCATATCAACCTTAAGTCGCACCCATCAGATCTCTCCCTTTCACAATCTTTTATGATCTTAACTTAATTGCCACCCTGGGTTTACCCTCTAGCAACCCTGTGACAATGCATTTCCAATTCATGAAAAGAAAACTTAACCCACCGTCTAACTCCATGACCTAGTGACCATAGGAAAACATTAACCTTGGTCCCACATTTAGCAAACTAGCAACAAAAGGTCACCACTAGTTCATGAAACACTTTATCTATCTGCCAAAAAGTTTAGCGATTCCATGAATGCTTGTTCGTTGAACCACTAAAACACTTAGAGAACTGCCTCTATTTCATGTGAATGAGTGAAGCCTTCATAAATTTGTCAAGCCACCAAAACATTTATCAAAACCACTAAGCCTTCTCTAGGAAGATCAATGGCCATCTGAAGTTTGCATACCCATCCGAGATTCTACATATTACATGCCCACCATTAGATCAAGAAAATCCTTCCATCTCTGACAACCCTCTAACACAAAACAAAATCAATGGCCGTCACAAGATCTTAAGCCTCTAACACACTCGATGAGATCATATGCCATTTGTCGATTCACTGATAGGATCAGGACCCTCTGAAAAGCCTGGGAACTAGGTCCCACTGATAGTTGTCATCGTGTTAATACATGGACCAACCAAATCTCACCATTTGTGCATACGTGTCAACGGACCCACCTGTCATCTATATGAGAATCAAGAGCTGTCGCTATACCACTACATTAAAAATTGAGCAAGTTATATAAATGGTATAATGACAGCCACAAGATTAAAATGAACTTTAACCCACCTGAACATTGAGAAGACCGGTCCCACTGACAACACTCCACTTCATACTCCCATGGACCAATGAGATACTACCAAGTCAACACACCTGGTAGTGGACCCGCTCAAAAAGAAAGGCTATGTCATGGAAATGAATCAATGGTGAGTGTAGCTTTGCATACCTCTGACAAAACCCTTATGCTTTAGCGATAATTGTTAGATGGAGATGGTGCCAGAGAGGGGCCCAAGAAAGTACTAAATTGAAACATAGGAAAAATTAAATGCCAAGACTTAGGCTTTAAGGAAAATATCAGGCGTAGGGTACTATAGGAAAAATATTAAATTCATCGGGGGTAGAAACTTAGGAAAAGTTAATAGTGGGGCTGACCAAAATATAAAGCACATGCATTTAAAATTTTTTAAGTGACCCGAAAAGGTAACATGAAATTAGATAAGGGCTAGGACTTTTCAAAGGGTTTTTGTATGCAACGATTATATTTTCAAAAATTTGAACTAGGGCTAAAGGCAGAGACCTAAAAATAACTGCAAATCCCAGGGGAAAAGGGCTAGAGCCATGAAATTTTTTGCATGTGATAACACATAGGAAATGACTATAATGATGGAAAAAATACAATGGAAAGGATTAACCTAGTATAAAGAAGACATTTTATTGATAGTGTTAATGAGAGTGCAGTACATGTTGTTAAGACATTTCAGAATATTATGTCTAGCAGATCAAGGATCCCTAACTCTCTTGTTGAAAAATATAAAGATGATATATGTTTCATGGTGGATACTGACTTTACCTATATTGAAGCAGTAGAGTCTAGAACAGAGTTCATAGACCCTCTTATCTATGAGATATCTGAGGTAGAGACTGAAGATTATGTTAACAGGTTACTTAAGTGTAAGTTGGACACTCAAGGTAATAGGTTTGAAACCTTTGAGGAGAAATTCAACTCCACAAAGATCCTAATTGAAGAGAAGTAGTCTAAGAAGAGAGTTGAGAGCACCATTAAGAAAATCCTAAAAGATATAGGAATGACAGAGTGAGACTTTTTGGTAGCAAAGAAGATAGTAGCAACAATCAGAGAGAGTAGACAAAAAGAAGTTTTTTCTATCCCTCCTTTATCATCAATTGCAGTGCAACAAGAAGAACCACAAGTAAAGGTGAAAGTGGAAGTAACTGAGAAGGACATAGAAGAAAAGATGTCTACTAGATCCACTTCCTCCACACCTAGAAAAAGAGTTAAGGAAAGTGCTACTAGACCAGGAAAGAGACATAAAACTCTAGTGTAACTAGTTCCAAGAAAGATTGTAGAAATAAAAGATGATTTCACTACTAAGAAGAAAGCTTGGAAACCAAAAGTTGAAAAGCTTAATGAGCAGATCATTGAGAATGATGACTTTGCAAGAATGAACAAATATTATGATATTTATGATTATACTGACAGACTTAATCTAGAGAATGTAGTTGTGAAGCATATGATTTAGAATGACAAGAAGTTTGATACTATTTAGGGACAGATACCTGATGATCTATATAAAAAACTTGTAAATAGGAAGAAGAGAGCATCAAAGGTGGACACAACTATTATAGAAAAGCTTGTGAGGAAGCTTTGTGAAATAAGAGATGAAGCACATTTCAATCAGATCATGAAAGCCTTAAGTACCCATTTGAGAACCAAAAGGAGAACTATTCAGACTATGGGAGGTAGGTATGAAGAAATCAATTCTAAGACAAAACAAGCTATTATCAAAGCTATGGTAGAATATGTTGGAGAATCATAAGTTGTAGTAGAACAAGCAGGTGAGAAAGTACAAGAGGACATTCCTTCTTCTCCAACTATTAATATTGAAGATGAAACAATGAATGTAGAAGGTACAAAAATCACCTTGGATACTGATGAAAATGTATTCAAGAATTTAGAGAACATTGTTGAAAATTCAGCCTTTGAAGAACATGAAGCTACAAAAGAAGAAGATATGATAGAGACAACAGTTGTCAAACCACCAGTAATAGAGGAACAAGTTCCCATTCCCACCAAAGAAGATATCAGTCTTACTCTTGAGACTGGAAAGAAGACTCAAATTGGATCTATGATTGAGAATTTTGGAAAGGAAGTAGATGATGATGATTAGTTGGAATTGATCACATCCTTGAATAAAATCATTGGCAAGAATAAGAAAGTGAAGACTCTTGAAGGGTGTCTAAAGGAACTAACTGAGAAGTTAGAAAGTACTACAACTACATAGATTGTAGAAGTAGACCCTATGGAGAAAAAAAAGAAGGTAATGAGCACCTTTGATAATGAATTTAAAAACTTGTCTGATATTGCAAATGTGAAAGCACAAGTAGCCTATGAGGCTAGAATGCTTTTGAACATCAGATAAAATACCAGAAATGAAATCAACACTCTTGATATTTATATCAAGGATTTGAGGAAGCATTTGGAAATAGGTAAATCTTTGTACATAAAGTGTACAAAATCAAAGACCTTAATAGTAAAAGAAGATCAAAAGATAAAGTTGAAGGAATCAGAAATTCTAAATGAAACAAACCTTCTGTCTAGCCCCAATGTGAAGGTATGTGATGTTGAGAAGAAAGTTCAAAAACTTTATGATGAAATCAGAGTTGTGCAAGATGAGAGAGACAAAAAATTGAGAAGATAAACTCTTTTGAGAGAGCATGCTTCTATGAAGTTGAGCATTATTGAAGAGCAGTTGGAAGAATGTCTATCAGCTAAGACATCTTTTCAGAAATTTAACTTTGAAAACCTCCAAGCATGTGAAATGGCTTCTTATGGACTAAGTGCATTACTTAATGTGGTAGATTCCATTAAGAAATCATGGGAGAAGGAGATAGAATCCATGAAGATATATTTTTTAGATTGTGTTGCAAGCCTACTAGCTTTGTAATAAATGAATTGAGGTAAAATATTTTTGTGATACAATTTTGTAACCCTCCCTGTCTTATTTTGTCACTATTGTCAAAGGGGGAGAGATATCTAGAAGAAAATTGATTGTATATGATAAGGATTGTTACTCTTAGGGGGAGTAGTATATCTAAAATAATAATTTTTTGCGGAGTTATAAGGATAGTATGTATTTTACACTATGGCCACAATTTTGAACAATTTTGAGATTTTGAGTTGTAGACTTAGCCAATTTTTTCATATGTTGTCACCAATGACAAAGGGGGAGATTGTTGGAAATTTGGCTGAGTTGATTACATAGATGTCATCATTATGGAAACATATGATCCACATGAAGATCACACAAGTCAGAGAGAAAGTATGACAAAGCGCATTGCAAATTTGTCTAAGTGTGAGACAGTGTTTTTACCAGTGAACCTGGACATAGTTTTTGTTTGCAACATTGACTAGAGTAAGTCTAGTGCTTGTGCACTTGAACATAGACTCTATGATGTCTGTTGATCACCCATCTCAAAGTGCAATTTAGTATGACATGTACAAAAGAAGTAATGACAGTTTTACCGAAGATAGTGTGAAACTGACAGGACAAAATATGAAGATAGAACTAGTAAAGAGTTAAGGGATTATTTTTTTTTATCAAAATAATGACTTAAAAATATAAAGGGATGACATCCTAGATGTTAAATCTTGGATAAATCTAGTGGTATAAACTTAAATGTAATTGAAATTGTAATAGTAAGAAAGAACACAATAGTATGGACAAGTGATATGATGTGAAATATATGAAGCATATGTAATAGCGATAGTGAAAGAGCAGTGAAGAGATATTGATGCAAGTAGTATAAGGTTATGTACCTTAACCTATTTTTGTAATTAGTGTATATTTTACATTACTTGTTTGGGTAGTGGACTCATCTAGTAGTCACATTTTGTACTACAACTCCTAATGGGGTTAAGGCTTCTAACAAGGCCTATAGCCCCTTAATTAGGACTAATACACTATATGTTTGTAATAGACTCCTTATAGGGTCAACATCTTTAACAAGATACTTTTGATTAGTGTTTCTTTGTGGGTACCATCCCCATGGGTGTTTTCCCTTGGCTAGGGTTTCCTCAAGAACAAATAATGTGTTATGAGTTCTTTATTGTTATGCATGTTGTTTAGCTTCTTATGTTATGCATGTATAAAGATAATATGTTATATCCATAATTGGGAAAAAGATAAAGTTTGTAGAATACTGATTCACCCCACTCTCAGTATTCCCTATTTCTAACAATTATTTGATACCGAGTGAATTTGTGGTTTATACCAATCATAAGGCTTTACAGTATTTGGGTAGTCAGAATAATTTGAATCAGAGACATATGAAATGGGTTGAGTATTTGCAGAGTTATACATTTGTGATAAACAATAAAAGTGGAGTCACTAACTGAGTTACTGATGCATTGAGTAGGAGATATTTGATGACTGAGATCAAAATTGAAGTTCTTGGCTTCGATGAAATTAGAGATTATTATGAATTTGATCCTAATTTTTCTGAGTGATGGAGAAAGTCTAGAGCACATATTCAAGATCAGCCAAGTACTAAATGAAAAGAATATTGCATTCAAGAAGTTATGTTGTTTAAAGGTATTCAGTTGTGTATACTAAGATGACCAATGAGAAATAATTTGATAAAAGAGAAACATAGTAGTGGTTTGGTTGGACATTTTGGTGTTGATAAGACATTAAATTTTCTTAAGGACAAATACTTTTTGCCACAGTTGTATAAAGATGTTTAGAAATGTGTGAAATGTTTTGGAATTTGTCAAGTTGCAAAAGGAGTAAGTTAGAATATTGGATTGTATACACTGATTTCTATTCTTGAGAAACCTTGGATTGACATCAATATGGATTTTGTTCTTGGATTACTGAAGACAATAAGAGGTAATGATTTTATACCTTGTAGAAAGACATCAGATGTAGTAAATGTTACCCAATTTTTCATGTTCAATACAAATTTGGCTATGGACTGAACTCCATCCAGGGGTCTACATTTTAACCCTATTGAACCTATGAGAAATTTTCATGGCCTTGCATCTTGTCTTCTGGTCTCTACAAACACTCAACAATTTGGTTTGAAGCCCTTTTATTTGAAAATCTAGCCATTATAGAAAAAAACACCCTCAAAACCCTAGGGCCTATTCTGATTTGCCATTACCTTTTTTGGCCACTTAAGTCTCCATTTTCCATGTACACTTTATAAGCTCAGGCTGGTCGCAAGGTCTCTAAAACTTGGTGGAATATTCCTTTACATGTCCTGATCCCGTGACTACCTCTTTGTTCGCAAGATCTCCTAGTCTGAAGGCATATTTCATTTTCATTTCATGACTTGGCGATGGTCCCTTCAGTTGGGTAATCACTTAATATAACCTAAAGTTACCAATCCTTTTAGGGACTGAGCAACTATGTTCACAAGATCTCTTATTCCCAGTGGTTAAGTCCTTAGCATCCTACAATCTGGTGAGCGGTTAAAGTTTTGTTTGGTGGTCTCAGTGCTAAGGAAATAGAAGCAATGAATGAAAGAGTGACACATGTCAGCTAAGCCCAGTCTATTAAAGTCCTAAGCATTCTTGATTAAAGGGGTTAATCTCCTTAATCAAAAAAATTTCACATGTTTTTAAGACTTAATCTTGTGCCTTACGATCATGCGACAACCGTCAATCTTCTTTTCAGTGCAGCATGTCAATTATCAGTGGGTCCATTGTCACATAGTCTAAGGTGTTTACTTCTGATTGGTTGAAGGCTTATGATTTGGAGATTTATCAGAGTGGGCCCAGTGAGTTGTCCTCCCTAGGATCTAATGACTTTCCTATGAGTGCATGGAATATTCTAAGCCCATGCGATCATATGATAGCTATTGATTTTACTTTATTGCTGGGGCTCTCTCAAGTGGGTCCTTGTGTTCTGACATTCTCACATTTCATTGGCTAGCTATGTGATGATAGGGATTTATTAGTGGGACAATTTTCATAGAATCTATAGGGGCACTAGCTTAATGAAGATCTACAGTTGTCTTATAATCACATGGAATCTTCTAAGCTTTTGTGATTATGAGATGGTTGTTTGATCTTCCAGGTGTTCAGGCTGATGTTAGGTGGATCCTTCTAACATGCTAAATTATTATTGGTTGCTAGGTGATACATTTGGCATCCACCAGTGGGTTTGAGTATTTCAAGTGAGGTGGTAATGAAATAAGATCTACAGCTAGTGCATAATCTAAAGGAATCTTCTAAGCCATGAGATCATGCGATTATCATCGATTGGGTATCAGGCCTGAAGGAAAGATGAGTGGGTCCTATGCCAGATAATCCAAGGTGTCTCTAAATCAATCAATAATATCATAGCAAGTGGTAGGATGGTCCCAGGTTTGTGATATTATTCGGGTGATCACCTAAGTAAGGGGGAATATTCTTTTAAATCTAGCGACTATGAGATTTCTCTTTAGTCGGGCAATCACTCAATCAGAAAGAGTATTCTGAATACTTCAAGAGATTTAATGACTATCAAAGTGGGATCAATTCTCATCATGTGATTGCTAGAATAAGCTAGGGTTAATTAAAGATCATGAGATTCAATGACTAAAGGGAAAGGAGAACCTAAAATGAAGACCTTAGTCACGTATTCGCCAGATGAGCTATGGTTAAGATCTGAAGTGGTACCTGGGTAAAATAGAAGATCTCACAACTATATTTTAAAAGGTAGAGTAGGTTTGAATATCAGCTATTGATAGATGAAAATTTAGCACCACCTATGACTGTTATATCAATTTTAAAATTTAAATATCTGAGAGTACCAGATTTGAATAGTTATGGTGAGCCTGAGTTGCAGAGAGGTAGATAGATCAAGGTGGCTTATCTGTAGGTATATATAGTATGGGGATGGACACACAAAGAGTAATCTAATAGGTTGGGATATTTTAATGAGCATTTATGATCATAATTGATAGAATTAGGGTTCACTATTATTTTATGAAAATTTGTAAACCCTAATTAGGTTTTGGCTCCTGCTTGTGTGCAATAAAGGAGATGTATATATTGTTTTTTGGATCTTTTTGAAGCTTAGAGTTTACATTTTGTAAAAAGAGTTTTCTCTTTCTAAAAGTTATCTATGGCATCCTTTCTACCCTCTGACTTTTATAGTTTGTGATCTTTCATTGAAATCTCAGACTCAATAAAGGCTATCCGTGGCATTTGTTCTACCCTCTGGTCTTTCCCTTGTCTGTATTTCTCTTATTGAATATAATGTACTAGATTTGTTAGATAAATCTTGGAGTTCCAGGGCCCTTCTTTCTTTCAGCTTATATGTGTACTATTGTGTCTGATTAGATTTGAATGAGTTTATGGGTATACTTCAACCCCCTATCATTCTTTCTCATTCTCGTGCCCTTTTGTTGAAGAGAACATCTACTTGCAAGTCACAATTTGTGTCTTTTGTCCAAACCCCTCTGTGAAACACTTATGCAAGCCTATTTAGAAAGATTTTGTTCTATTAGATATGAGAGCTTTCATGCTGATTTGGTCAGTGTATTATGTTCATATCATTTCGGTGTATCACCTAGTAGGTAGTTTTCTTTCATTTATTTTCCCTTTCAACATTCCTTCTATCCCTTTTCCCCTCATGTTTTACTTCTTGTAAAAGAGAAAATTAAGGTGATTATCCAAGAGGAACTAGCCTAGAACCTAGAGGTCTGATCTTAGTTAGCATAGGTCCCACAAAATGAAGATGATTCCCATGTTATACTAAGTTATCAAGACCAAGAAAACTTGAAACAAGGGTGCAAACTTAGTGTATAACAATTCTGGCATGCCCGGTGGGATGAAGGTCAAATTCAAATTCAAAAGACACCCCACCTTGGGTATAACAATTCTGGCACACCTGATGGGACAAGATTAGATTCAAATTCAAAAAAACACCCCACCTTGGGCGTAACAATTCTGGCACACCCGGTGGGACCAAAGTTCAGATTCATGTTCAAGGTATGCTATCTTTGATATGCTGATAGCATCCTATAGACCTAGAAGAGGTCATTGTGCTACATATCTAGTAGCTCTGGAAAGTCTACTGGTTTCAAAGATTGAGTATTGGTATGTTTAAAATCTTTCATATTCAAATTCCAGCTGATTGCATGAGTAGACATGTCAAGTTATCATGGATAGTCAGGTTACCCACCATCCTATTATGAGGAAAATTCTTAATGGGATAGTTATCAGACTTATCAAAGCCACCTAAGGCCCACTTTTACCCCAAGCTTTCATACTATACAAGGCCATCAATATATCCAGCATGCCCCAAATGATTATGCTCTTGTACAAGATTATGAGTGGGCCCTCTAACAAGAGGGATCATGGGAACAAATGGTACAATAAAAAATGCAAAGCCAACTACCTCAACATGCTTACCACCCACCCCCCCCTTGTCAGCTTAATTGGTAGTAGATTCACAGCTCAAACTTGATGAAAGAGCAAGAAAAGACAAAGAATCTACTGCTTGATTTGATTAAGCAAGTATCTAAGATCAAGGAGTAGTAGGAGATGGAGGCTCGAAGTTATGAATAAGGGTCAGTTCCTTACCAAGAAGTAGAGGCTCTTGTTGATGAGAAACAAATAAGATAATTTCAAGAAGAGATTAATCACCGAGCTGATGTTGAATCAACAAGGCTAAGATCACAAATTGCTAAACAAGAGGCTCCTAAACCTAGGATCCCAAGCTAGAGAACCCATTTGTCTCAAGAGATTACACATGAAGAGCCTACAAAGCATTCATTTCCAAGCTTTAGGAGTACCCTTCAAGAGTCTAAGCCTATTTTGGAGTAGTTGCAACTTTATTGTGGTCTGGAACAACCTAAGGACTATATTGAGATGGAGAAACACCAAGATGGAAAGGCCTTCAGTTTTCCAAGCTTCAAGACAGGTATGCCTTCTATGCATTCCTCTGGGTCCTCTCAATTTCACATCCCAAGTTTTAAGGCAAAAATTTCTTTCCAAGAGCCTTTACTTGAGATTCAGTCTACCACTCTGCAAGAGCAGTTTGTGCAAGAAAATTGTTCATCTCAAGAGGTCCCTTTGGTCTCTCAAGATGATGAAGTGTCATGGATACCCCAATGGACTCTACCTCCTGGTTGACAGATACCAATTCTTTTCAAAGATGCTAGTCTAGTATCTAAGAAAGGACCTATGGTAAATGAGCTTTCATGTGATGAAGAGGAGAAGAAATCTGAGGTATCAGTGTTGAGTGATGATTGTGATGAAGTGAGACGATAGAGAAAAGAAATGGAGATTGATGCTCAGCCTAAACTCCTGGTTGGTTTGTTTGATGAGTTACCCCTCCTTGTCAATGATGAAGAAGAAACCATGCCATTACCTATGGCTAAGGTCAATCAAAACAAAAGATTCATCATCAACAGGGGGTTCATTTAGAAGAGAATGCTATGTTTTTATTAGATGACCTACCTTGTTTTGTTGAGAAAGAGGATATGGTTATGGAAGAGTTTTTCCAAAAAAGGAGCATAAACAAAAGCCCTAAAGAGTATGATTTTTCCAACATCATAGAGGTCTTTTGTGACAAATTAAAAGATGAATCCCTACTCCTTGGAGTGGAGACTCAAAGTTGTATGCCTATAGAAGGAGGCCTAGTTTTGGATTGCTCCCTTTCTGAGGGGCTACTACATGAGCAAATGTTGGAGCTAGTTCCAGATCTTTAGGATATTGAAAACTTTGATAAGCTCTTTGCCTATTTAAAAGAGGATGAGAATCCCCTATCCATGGATGATGAGCTAGCATGGGTATCCATAATAGAGAGAAACCATGAAGATAAAAAAGAAACCATCAAGGAAGGTCCTACTTTCAGACTTTCAAGGGGCTTCCCTATCAAATACTTGGCCCAAAAGGAGTTTACTGAGACATCTCCACATGATCAATTTGAGATGAGTAAACTTGATCCTATCCTTGCAGAGGTAGTTCAGCATTATTTGTTAAATATTTATATGCCTCATATCCTTGTAGCTATTCTTATGCACTCAATGCAAAACATCCCAATGAGGAAGGGTAGTTATTTCAACCTACTAGTGAATGGCTTTGTTTGACCAGTTTTATGCACTGGTTAGTTTAGGTTAGGATAGTTTTCCTACTTTCTGTCCCTGTTTTCTAGTTTAGTTTTTCCTATTTTCCAAGAAGTGCCCATGTATAGTTTTATTTCTTTGGTTTTAGGTCTATCTCTCTATCAGAAGTTTTGTGTTCATAGTGATGAATCCATGCCCAATGAATTGCATTAAGGCCACTAATCTAATGTCTAGTAGGATGATATCCAATAGAAATCACCAAAACATTAGCCAATTTTTCTTGTTCCATACAAATTTAGCTATGGATTGAACTCCATCTAGGGGTCTACATTTTAACCCTATTGAACCTCTGAGAAATTTTCATGGCCTTGCATCTTGTCTTTTGGTCTCTGCAAACACTCAACAATCTACTTTGAAGCCCTTTTATTTGAAAATCTAGTCGTTATAGAAAAAAAAACCCTCAAAACCCTAGGGCTTGTTCTAATTTGCCATTACCTTTTTTGGCCACTTAAGTCTCCATTTCCCATGTGCAATTTATAAGCTCAAGCTGGTCACAAGGTCTCTAAAACCTAGTGGAATATTCCTTTATATCTCCTTATCCTATGACTACCTCTTTGTTTGCAAGATCTCCTAGTCTAAAGGCATATTTCAATTTCATTCCATGACTTGGTGATGGTCCCTTCAGTCAGGTAATCACTTAATATAAGTTGAAGTTACCAATCCTTTCAGTAATTGAGTGATTGTGTTCAAAATATCTCTTATTCTTGGTGTTTAAGTCTTTAGCATCCTACAATCTAGCAAGTGGTTAAAGTTTTGTTTGGTGGTCTCAGTGCTGAGGAAGTAGAAGCAATGAATGAAAGAATGACACATGTTGGCTAGACATAGTTTATTAAAGTCCTAAGTGTTCCTAATTAAAGGGGTTAATATCCTTAATCAGATGGTTGTCACATGTTCATAAGACTTAATCTTGTGCCTTGCGATCATGTGATGACCATCAATCTTATTTTCAATTCAGCATTTCAATTATTAGTGGGTCCATTGCCACATAGTTCGAGGTGTTTGCTTCTAATTGGTCAAAGTCTTGTGATGTGGAGATTTGTTATAGTGGGCCTAGTTAGTTTTCTTCCCTAGGATCTAACGATTGTCTTATGAGTGCATGGAATATTCTAAGCCCATGTGATCATACACCAACCATTGATTTTACTTTATTGTCGAAGCTCTGTCAGGTGGGTCCTCATGTTATGACATGCTTGCATTTCATTGGCTGGTTGGGTGATGATAGGGATTTGTTAGTGGGATCATTATCAAAGAATCTATAGGGGTGCTAGCTTAATGAAGATCTATGGTTGTCTTATAATCACATGGAATCTTCTAATCTTTTGTGATTATGAGATGGCTATTCAATCTTCCAGGTGTTCAGGCTGATATCAGGTGGGTCTGTCTAACATGCTAAATTATTATTGGTTACTGGGTGATATAGTTGGCATCTGCTAGTGGGTCTGAGTATTTTGAGTGAGGTGGTAGTGAAATAAGATCTATGGCTGGCCCATGATTTGAAGGAATCTTTTGAGCCATGAGATCATGTGATAACCGTCGATTGGGTAACAAGCCTGAAGGAAAGATGAGTGGGTCTTATACCAAATAATTTGAGGTGTTTTTGAATCAAGCAATAATATCATGAAAAGTGGCAAGATGGGCCCAGGTTTGTGAGATCAGCGGGGTGATCACCTAATTAAGGGGGAATATTATTTTCCATCTAGAGACTATGTGATTTCTCTTCAGTTGGGTAATTGCTCAGTCAGAAAGAGTATTTTGAAGACTTCAAGTGATTCAGTGACTATCAAAGTAGGATTAGTGCTCATCATGTGATCACTAGAATAAGCTAGGGTTAATTAAAGATCATGAGATTCAGTGACTAAAGGGAAAGGAGAACCTGAAATGAAGACCTTAGTCACGTATTCGCTAGATGAGTTAAGGTTAAGATCCGAAGTAGTACCCAGGTAAAATAGAAGATCTGATGGCTATGTTTTAAAAGGTAGAGTAGGTTTGAATATCAGCCATTGATAGATGAAAACTTGATGCCACTTGTGACCGTTATATCAATTTTAAAATTTAAATATCTCAGAGTACTAGATTTGAATAGTTATGGCAAGCCCAAGTTGCAGAGAGGTAGATAGATCAAGGTGGCTTGTCTGCAAGAAGATACAGTATAGGGATGGACACGCAAATAGTAATTTGATTGGTTGGGATATTTTCATGAGCATTTATGATCATAATTGATAGAATTAGGGTTTGCTATTATTTTATGAAAATCTATAAACCCTAATTAGGTTTTGGCTCCTGCCTGTGTGCAATAGAGGAGATGTATATATTGTTTTTTGGAGCTTTTTGAAGCTCAAAGTTTACATTTTGTAAAAAGAATTTTCTCTTTCTAGGAGTTATCTATGGCATTTTTTCTACCCTCTAAATTTTACAATTTGTGATCTTTCATTGAAATCTCAGACTCAATAGAGGCTATCTATGGCATTTGTTCTCCCCTAGGGTCTTTCCCTTGTCTATATTTCTCTTATTGAATATAATGTACTAGCTTTGTTAGAGAAATCTTGGAGTTCCAGGGGCCTTCTTTCTTTCAGCTTATATGTGTACTATTATGTCTGATCTGATTTGAATGAGTTTGTGGGTATACTTTAGCCCCCTGTCATTCTTTCTCATTCTCATGCCCTTTTGCTAAAGAGAATGTCTCCTTGTAGGTCGCGGTTTTTGTCTTTTTTCCAAACTCCTCTGTGAAACACTTATGCAACCCTATTTAAAAAGATTGTGTTCTATTATATCTGAGAGCTTTCATGCTGATTTGGTTAGTGTATTATGTTCATATCATTTTAGTGTATCACCTAGTAGGTAGTTTTCTTTCAGTTATTTTCCCTTTCAGCATTCCTTCTATCCCTTTTCCCCTCAAGTTTTACTTTCCCGTCAAAGAGAAAATTAAGGTGATTATCCAAGAGAAACCAGCCTAGAACCTAGAGGTCTCATCTCAGTTAGCATAGGTCCCACAACTTGGAGATGATTTTGATGTTATACTAAGTCACCAAGACCAAGAGAGCTTGAAACAAGGGTGCAAACTTAGTGTATAATAGTACGTATGGAAGATATTTTATTTAAGAAAATTTTTACATTGCATGGATTACTGAGGAGTATTATCTTTGACCAAGACGGTAAATTTGTTGGATACTTTAGAAGACCCTTTGGAGAAATTTTGGCACTGAGTTGAAATATAGTTCTACATTTGACCCACAAACCAATGGACAAACAGAAGTTGTGATTAGAGGTTTGGGAAATCTTTTGAGATGTTTAGTTGGAGACACACTAAGTGATTGGGATTCTATGTTGGCACAATAAAATTTTTCATATAATAATTTAGTGAATATGAGTACTAGAAAAACACCTTTTGAGATTGTAAATGGCATACAACCGAGAGGTATATTAGATTTGAGGGATATTGTTGATGAAAGGAAGATAAGTTTTGAAGGATTAAAGTTTTATAAGTACATGAAGACATTGCATGAAGATGTGAAATATGAGTTGGAGAAAAGTAATCAAAAATACAAAGGAAAAGCTAATAGATCAAGAAGAAATAAGACTTTTGTAGTCAAGGATGAAGTAATGGTTCATTTGAAGAGAGGCAAATTTACTATTGGAACATATGGGAAGATGAAAATGAAGAAGTTTGTACCTTGTAAGATTTTGAAGAGATTTGATAGTGGTAATGCTTATAAGATTGAGTTACCTGATGACATGGATATATCACCTATTTTTGACATTGCTGATTTGTATGAGTACCATCAGCCAAATGAAGAAATGATAGTACTGATGATTATCGTAAGAAACAAATAGAAGAAATTGAGTAGATTTTGGAGCAAAGAATTGGTAGAAGTACAAGAGGAAAATAGTATATGGAATATTTGGTAAAGTGGAAGAATTGACCAATTGAAGATAGTGCATGGATTTCAAAATCTGAGTTGGATGCCACTCAGATCGTACCTATTTCATGATTAGGGGGATCATTTTAAATAACCCTAGGTGTTCAATGTAGGAGTATCTCAAGTCCTTCAAAATCCTATGTCACCAAAAACATGTTTGAAGTTTTCTCTGTTTCTTGATTCCTACTTTGAATGAATTCATTTTACATTGCTTGGTTTCCTTTGTTCACTAGTGTGGATTGGTTATCTCTCTGGCACTTGGTGATGCTTGTCTGATACTTGATTTTCCTTGATTATCATGTTTTTTTGTTTTGGATTCCCATTGAGGCCAACTCTTGTAATTAATTTTGGTCATGGATTTAATGATGGTATCTATCATTGGGAAGCATTTGGACCTAGATTTGGTCATTCATTTCGTTGATGGTGGATATGAAGGCTGACTTGATTTGGTAGCCTCTTGTATAAATGTAGTTGTTTGGTAAGATTTTAGGAGTTTATTTTGGAGTAAGTTTAGTAAGAAAATAGAAGATTAGAGATTATTGGTAGATCCTCGCATGTTAGAGGACTTCTTTACTTGATTGTAATATCTGGCCTAAACCGGGAAGGCCTTACAACCTGACATGTATGAATCAAATCAAAGATAATATATGAAAGATATTTGCATTCTCTCTCTCACTTCTTGTGTTGTTTCTTTCATGTGTGATCTCTACAAGGTGGATCTAGTTAGGGTGTTCCTTTGGGCCCTCTCCCCATCCTCCCTTCCATCATAAAGGTTTATATTTTTTAATTGTTTAAGCCTTGTATGTCGACTCATTTGTAATTACTTGAGTGTGGTATAAATGAAGGATTATTTTCTTAATTGAAATATGTGTGATATGTGAAAAAGAAAGAATTTAAAGAGGATATGTGTATTGCAAAGATCTGGTGAAGCATTTGGTTCAGTTTCACATAGTTAGAGGAGAAAAGATAAGTTGTTGAGATCGGTAATTATTTGGTATTATTCTATTGAGTAATATAGAGATCATTTGGATAGTGTTTTTAGTGATCTTTCCCTTGAAGTTGTTTGGACAACGGGTTCTTCTATCTTCCATAACTCTTAACCAGGTTAGAATCTTTTAAAAGGGATTCAAAGTCTCCTAACAGGGACTCATATGTACTAAATGTATTTCATCAGACTCACAACAGAGTCCATCCTCTCACAAGGAAGTTTCATAATAGTACATATTTTGTGGGCATCATTCCCACCGGGGTTTACTCTTTGATCAAGAGGCTCCCTAGTTAACATATCATGTGTTATTGTGCCACGGTGTATGTTTATCTTTATATGGTTATTTCTTATATTGATGACATGGTTAAAATCTATTAATGGTGATAAAATTTGTATTTATCTGATAACTAATTCACACCCCCCCCCCCCCACTCCCATCTTAGTTATCTTGGTGGACTTTACTTTCTAACAAGATGTTCCTACCACATGGATGCATGACTTTTCAACTTTGTGCTTGCAATTTTCACCTTCTTTTTCTTAGGGACATTTTCATATTCAAATTACTTTTCCATCTCAATGATCTAGTCCACTAATTCATCTAAATCCAATTTTCCACTATACTTAGGAGGATTGAAATGTGGTTTAGATTTCAAATTTTGCAAAGCCTCTAAAAAATATTTCCTCACCTTGATCCATCACTAGTGTAGTTTCTACATCACCTTGTTCTTCCTCAATTTCATCATCACTAACATCTTCAATATGTCTTCCTCTTCATTGGGTTGTCTCAACAACTTCTAATCTAGTAGCAAGTTGTCTCAACATCTCTACCAATCCTGGATTTGCACCTTGCCTCACACGAACCATCTTGAAACTCTCTGCAGTTGTAGGGAAGATCACAATTTGCTACCCCACAAAAAATCAACTAGGGTTTGAAAAGAAGGATCCCTCAAACCTAGATTCAAAAACCTAGATCTAGATCTCACCTAAGCTCTGATACCACATAATGCAAGGGAGGATGCAAAGAGAGGTTGAAGACACACCCTAACTAGATCCACAATCTAAAGATCACACATAGAAGAAACTAACACACAAGCGAGAGAGAGAATGCAGATCAACTTATATTTCTTCAAACTCATTCATACATCTCGGTTTGTAAGGTCTTCCCGGTTAGGGCCAAATAATACAGTTCAAGTATAGAAGTCCTCCAACATGCAAGAATATGAAGCTATCTTCAATCTTCTAACTTATACTACTGATGTCCTAATAGATGTCCCAAAACTACAACCAAATATTACAATATATACAAGAGGCTATCAAATAAGTTGACCTTCAGATCCACCATCAATGGAAGGAATGACTAGATATAGGTCCACACACTGACTAATGATAGATACCAACATTAAATTTGTGACCATAATTAATTGCACAAGTCAGCCTCAATGGGAAACTAAAACAAACAAATCAGTAAGAAAGGATAATAAAGTGCTCACAAAGATAACCAAGCATCAAGGAATTAACTGAAAAACTCAATTAAGAAAGGAAACTAAGGAACTACTAAGCTAACTTAGTCAAAGAAGGAACCGAGCAACACATGAAAACACAAACTTATTTTCAGTGATAGGCGATTGCAAAGGACCCAAGATGCTCTTGCATCATGAAGATAAATAGAAGGGAAATGTGGAAGATGAAAAGTGATAATGGGAATGATGTTGGAAATGCCGATATTGGTGAGACAGTTATGCCTATTAATGAAAAGGGTTCTACCCTTCTAGAGTCTCTTACTAATATTGTTGATTCCAGTGTCAACTGGGTTGTTGATGCTCATTCTAATACTTCTACAAAGAACCTAAATATTGAGGATAATATTGGGAACGGAAAGACTAATGAGAACTATAAAAATTGGAGACTAAGTCTATTAAGGAACAAGACTTCAAAAAAGAAAGAGTCACCAACATGAGTGTCCTAAATGAGGCCAGAAGAAGAGCTATCCTATCTTTCAACCTAGATAAATGGGCTTTTGAGAACATCCAAGATTTTAAAATTAATTATAGAGCCTTAGATGCTAGGAATGAGGTGCTCAAAGAGATGGCAGATAAAATGAGGAACAATTCTATCACGTATAATAATAAAGGTAAAAAAATGTTATTGATGATTTTGAGAGTTCTAGTTTGCTGCAAGAGAATATTAATAACATCAGTGAGGAGAAGCTTACCCTGATCCTCAAAAGAGATAATAAAAATGATATGATACTCAGAAAGCTATTGACCCTCAACAATGAGGTTGTCAAGGCTATTATCTCTAGTCTAAATGATTTGTATGCTTTGCTGGAAGGTAATAAAATGGATATATAGGTCATTATTATCGATGATGATATTGTTATGCAAGATGAGAAGAGCTCTGGACCTAGGTCTAGAACTAGAGCTAGCACCAACAAGAAAATGGTTTCTCAGCCCAAGGACCTTTTGAACCTTAAGGAATCTATCCAGAAGATATAGGCCCTATTGGTGGACTCTGAGGAGTTACTCAACAATCTCAATTGATTTGTGTTTCTTTGCATTTTTTTTGTGTTGGTTTACTGGTCTGTGTGTTGGTATTTTTTTTCCTTTTTGAGGAAGGACCTTTTATTGTAATATGATGGGGTTTTTGCCTTTTGGTAGTAGTTTTCTTGTCATTTCTTTTAATGCTTTTTATTTCTTCTAGATTGTATAGGGTTTTTGTAGATCTCTATAGTTTTGTTGACTATTAGTGACTCACACTTGGTCATATATCTAGGAATGATGGTAGGTCATCAATATGATTGAGTCATTATGTAAAGGTGGAGCTATGTAATGCTTACTTGCCGAGTAAACTTATGGTCACTATGTATTTTTGTAGTATATCGAGTCTCATTTTGCAGAGTTCTAAATGAAATGATTACTAAGAACCAAAGTTATCAACATATGTTGAGTATAATGAATGCCAAGTATTAGAAACTACATTTTCTGAGTTAGCTAGAGAATAACATAAGAGTTTGTTTTGGCATAGTGATCGAGGTAAATAGTTTTGGCTGACATCCATGTTTTGTATTTTTTCTATTGAGATAATTACAGAGGTAATTACACATTTACTTAGTAATCATTGATCATTATGCCATACCTAGAGCCAATCTGATATTAGTAAGACTTAAGTGGCAAAATGAATTAATCTAAGCCGTAGATCTTGAATCAGTAAAATGTTTTGTTGATTATATAAGGTCAAGATCTAAACCCTAAAATGTAGTAGCAAGGGATAGAGAATGTGAAGGGAATAAATAGATAGGTATGATTTAGATAAGAGAAGTATTCAGAGACAGAGTTCAGTGACTGAGCTAAGTAGTGAAAGCATAGAAAAGAGATATATCTAATAGATGAGATCAACATCACACAATAAAGAGAAGATCTATTATCTACATATAGTGAAAACCAAAATATCAGGTACTGAGACATTCTAGCCAGTGTATCAAGGTAAATCTCTTAACTGAGTAGTCCTAACAGACTTTTTGTAATCTCTTAACCGAGTGCTTACTTTATTGTAAGCTTCAAATCCTTTTACAAGGTAGACTATATAAATCTTTTAGCTTTTAATAGAGAAGACCCCTCACAGGGTAGATCAAGTTTTGATCAAATTTTTTAAGCCCTAATAGGCAAATTTATTACTGTGGTAGTGAAGATTTGTGGGTGTCATCCCCACCCCAATTTTACCTTTCAAGGGTTTCTGGGTAACCAAAATCTCTATGTTTTGAATGTATTCATGGATAATGTTTAGTTTATTAATCATTTGATTATATTCAAGTATTGATGATGCTATGAAAAAAATTTATTTATGTGAGAATGGTTTAGTAGATGATTTCTGATTCACCCCCCCCCCCCTTTCAGTATCACATTTCCTAATTATATTTCCAACTATTGGTATTAGAGCTGCAATGTTTCTCATATAAAGTCTAACCACTTGAAGAAAAATATCTTGAGATGGAAGTATATAAGCTGGGAAAGGTCATAGAGAATCATAAAATTGATGTACGACTGGCATTACAACAACTGGAAGCAGCCAGAGGCAAACTGAAGAAATCCTTGAGAAAAAGGAGAGAAATTGCTATTCAGCAAAATGAATCACAATATCAAGAAGAAGATGCCACTGGATTATTTGATAATGGAAATACTACATAAACTAACAAAGCCATAAAAGAGCTACTAGAGAAGAATACCATACTGAATGATGACATCATGAATCTAAAGAGAGAATAGGAGATTCAATCTGTCAGACTTTGGGAAGTTGTTGAATAGAAAAAAAACCTAAAGATGACAAGATAATGGCTGAAGAAGAAAAAAGACAAATGGCAATGAGACTGGATGAAAGGACAAGTGACATGCAAAGGATGACTAATAATCAACTGGATATGGTAAATCAACTGCTACTAGTTAATCAAGAGTTGGGCAGGAAAGATATGGAAATCAACCAACTAAGATCTAAGAATGATCAATTAAAGAATGAACTTAGAACTAAAAAGGAAATCAATGAAAGGATGAACAAACCTAATGAAGCTGAAAAATAATTTGAAGAAATATTAAGGTCACCAAGAAGATCTGATGATAGATCTGGACTTGGACTAAATGAACATGCTTCATCCACTGAAGAATGAGAATCATCAAAGAATGGAGAATAGAAAAATGCAAAACCAAAGAACAACAAGCCCACATGCCATCACTGTGGAAAGTCAGGACATACAACCAACATATGTAGAAGCAAACATGGTAAGTTTGATTCAAAATCTAAGTTCAATGGAAATTACTTTAATTATAAGAAACATGGACATTAGGCACATGAATGTAGGTCTAAGGTTAGTAACCCACATACCTCACCTATGTTTCAAGGAAATTGTTCCAAATATTAGAAGTATGGGCATAGAGCATTTGAATCTAGGTCTAAACCAAGATAGTCATCAAATGAATAGACTAAGTCACCTCTGAAGAAAAACTCATACAATTGGGATTACAACACATGGTACAGTTGTCATTATTGTGGAAAATATGGACGCATTGGAGCGAAATGCATGAAGACTCATTTCAGAGGAAGATCCAAAAGTTGGATGACTCAAAGCATGGTATGTTACAAATGTAATAAAATAGGTCATCTTAAGAAAGATTGTAGATCACCTATGTCGAGCAATAATCAAAATCAAAGTGAAGATATCTGTGAGAAATTGAAAAATTAGATGGACAAGACATGGAAGAAGAAAGAAGAAGGAAGCTCTAGTGAAGTTGGAAAATCTAAGGTCACCCAATATGATGGATCAGGTGATCAAACTTCTTCTAATTAAGCATAAAAGGTATGTTTGAAACTAAATATTACAAAGTGATATAGGGGCAGGGTAGATATAAGCAGAATCAAGCAAAATTGAGTCCACTTGAATCCACAAACAAGCCCTGCTTAGAGTTACACAATGGAAGAAATATAAAATAATATGAAATAAATGAAATCACATTGGATATGAGACAATCAACTAGAAGCAACAACAGAGAATTATATTATTTCTTTCAACATGCCCCGCTGTGAGGCCTTCCGGGTTTCGGCCTTATACAATGAGAATTATGAAATCAAAATTACAGCTTGCATCCTATCTTTGTCTCCAATGGTATATTTTGATAATCCTTCCTATATCTCACTCATCATGATCCTCTTGGTGCCTTACTACATCAATCTAGACTCCTTATATAGCTAGCTAAGCCACAAGTCAGCCAGTCAGGCATTTAATTACGTTATAGGTCTAGTCTAGAAAATTTAAACCAAAACTAGTGCTAGAATGAATATAAATTGATGAACCTTTATATTTAGGTCAGAACATGACCCAAAAACATGCATTTAACTATACAAGGCCCCATTTGATCACACGTAAGTGTGCAAGAAGAAACACTACATGTTACACCTGAAAACTGGCAGAAAATAGGTCTCGATGGAAAATGGGCATAACTTTTGAATCATAATGAATTAGAGCTTTCAATCTTGGTAAATGATAGTAATTTAGGTCCTCTAAAATTACTTAAGATTGAAAAGGCTGATTCCTTATGGATCAAGATCACCACTATGAACAATCAACACCAAAACTACAAGAAAATGTAGTTTCAAGGGCAACGAAAACAACTGTAACTTTGGAACACTCCATCCAAACTTTATATGATCATAGGAGAAGCTTCCAAAATAGGTCCTCAACATAATGTAATTTTCACACACCAGGAAACCAACAAATACAACAATTATAAAGAAAACAACAGCAAACAAGTACAGAAATCAGGAAATGTTTTTGGTTGATGCAAGATTGCTCAAAGACCCAAGATGCTCCTGCATTAGACACCTAGGCTAAATAAAGAACCAATGTCCACATCAAGCACTACTCATATTTTGACCTGAATCATAAAGATCCAACTCAGCTTGTGTAATCCATGAACTGTCTTGAACTGGCTTGTCTTTCCACTAAACTAGATGTTGCATGTAGTCTTTTCCTCTTGTACTCTTGCTCACTCTTTTATTCAAGATCTTCTCAATGCTATCTCTGTTCTTCTTAGGATAGTCCATATCATCTTCAATCTCATCATTTGATTCAAAGTACTCAAATATATTAGCAATATTGAACATAGGTGATATATCCATGTCCTCTGGTAATTCCACTTCATAAGCATTTCCACTGTCAAACTTCTCCAAAATCTTACAAGGTCCAAACTTCTTCATTTTCAGCTTGTTGTAGGTACCAACTAGAAATCTATTCTTTTTCAAATGAATCATAACCTCATCTCCAACTTCAAAATGTTTATGTCTCCTTCTCTTGTCTACTCTCTATTTATATTTCTGATTACTATCCTCCAAATTCTTTTTAACTTCATCATGTAAAGTTATGTATTCTGCAAAATGATCAGCTTCAACACTTCTTGTCTCAATAGGTAAATCTCTCATCTCTATGGTTCCCTTAGGATGAAATCTAGTAACAATCTCAAATTGTGTCCTCTTAGTGCTTCTATTCACAGAATTATTGTATGCAAACTCAATTTGTGCTGAAATCAAATCCCAATTAGCAGGCTTCTCTCCAACTAAACATCTCAATAAGTTTCCCAAACTTCTATTCACAACTTCAGTCTGTCCATCTGTCAGAGGGTGAAATGTAGAACTAAACTTCGAATAAGTATTCATCTTCTTCCAAAGTGTTCTCCAAAAGTAACTAGTAAACTTAGTATCTCTATTTGAAACAATAGATTTAAGCAAACCATGCAATCTTACCACTTCCTTGAAGAATAATTCAGCTACATGCAATGCATCAGATGTCTTCTTACAAGGTATAAAATGAGCCATCTTAGAAAATCTATCAACCAATACCAAAATAGAATCATTATCTCTCTGAGTTCTAGGAAATCCAAGAACAAAGTCCATACTCACATCTTCCCAAGGTCTATCAAGTATAGGCAAAGGTGTATACAATCCCAAATTTTGACTAGTTCCTTTTGCTACTTGACAAATTATGTAACCTTTAACCATTCTCTATACATCTCTATAAACCTGTGGCCAAAAGTATCTTTCTAAAATCAAATTCATAGTTTTATCAATCCCAAAATGTCCAGCAAGTGCACCACTATGTTTCTCCTTCATTATGTTCTCTCTCATAGATCCTCTAGGTATGCACAATTGAACTCCTTTAAACAACATGTCTTCTTGAATGAAATAATCAGTCCACTTATCACTCACTGTGTGTTCCTTACAAGCTTTCCAAGGTTCTACAAAATCAATGTCAGCCTCATACAAAAACTTCAAATCATCAAAACCAAGTACCTCAACTCTCATCTCTTTCAGCAAACTTCTTCTTTGGCTCAAGGCATCAAGAACCTTATTTGACTATCCACTATTATGCTTCAATGAAAAGAGAATATTCTATTCTTTCATTTCTTTTGTAAATGTTTTGTCATCAAACAAGCATACTCTGACTGTGGTGTAGTGAATTTCATCAAACTTGTCTATCAATGGCAATAATACTTGTTTCTTTCCATCCATCCATATAGTATATTGATTCAATCTACCATCATGCAAATCTTTCCTATCATACTACCAAGGTCTACCCAAAAGAATATGACAACAATCCATAGGCATAATATCACACAAAACTTCATCATGGTAATTCCCATTTTTTGAATTTAACAAGGCATTGTTAAATTACAAGTAGTTTATTCTCCTACTAGATCCAAGCAATATGGTAAGTCTTAGGATGTTTCAATCTCTACAACTGCAACTTGTTAACTAGCTCTTCAGATGCCAAATTATTAGAACTTCCACTATCAATGATTGTCAGTGATCTTACATCTAGTTCTAAACAAACTTTTCCTCAAAATAGGTTCCTCATCAACTTCTTCATTCCACAAGATCCTTCTTAACATCAAGTTCTCACCATGTTCAAGTTTATTAGACATTTCCTCAACCTCTTCACAAGCCAAATTATTTCTACCATTACCTCCAGTCTTCTTTCCAGAGTTAGTACATTCAAAAGCTCTATGTCCTTCTTCACCACATTTTTAACAAGTACCTCTAAACCAAGATTTCTCTTCTCTTTTCCCATTATTGTTATTCCTAGAGTAACTAGTATAGCTACCTCTAGAGTAATTACCTTTTTAACTAGTAGGGTCATCTTCCCATCCTTTATCTTTTACTAAATTTTTAGATCTACTACTTTCTCCATCAGATCTACCTCTACTTCTCTAAAATCTGCCACCTCTTCCTCTTTGTCTTTGTTCATGTCTCTTTGCTAATCTCTCTTCTGCCTTCAAAGAAAATTGATATGCTTCTTCCACACTATCAATCTTCACATAACTAATCTCATCTTGAATAGATGTCCTTAGGCCATTCAAATATCTAGCCACCTTCTCAACTTCATCATCCACATGTCCAGATCTGATATCCAATTTGTAAAATTCCTCAGTATATTCTTTCACACTCATGTCCTTTTGTCTCAAATTTTTCATTTTTCTCATCAAACTAACTTGGTAATCAGCTGGAAGAAACTTCTTCTTCATCTTTCCAAGCATCTTCATCCATGTCTTGATCTTTTCTTTTCCTCTCTTATGTCTCTCAGTTTGCAAATGATCCCACCAAAGAGATGCATGACCTTTCAACTTTGTAACTGTTATCTTAACCTTCTTGTTATTAGGAGTACCTTCATACTCAAAGTATTTATCCATCTCAGAGATCCAATCAAAAAGTGTATCAGTCTCAAGTCTTCCATCATAGCAAGAAAGTTCAACTACAGGTCTGGAGTTAACCTTAAACAAAACTCTCAAAAGTCTTTCCTCATCTTGTTCAACTTAAGGTTCAGTATTAGGTGTTGCTTCTTCTTCTTCATCATCACTAACATCGTCAAGATGAGCGCCTCTTCTCTAGGTTGTAGCTACAGCTTCAAGCCTAGTTGTAATCTATCTCAACATATCCATGATAGCGCTATAATTTCCTCAATCACGAACCACCTTAACAATTAGGTTCTAGCAAGATCATAACCTTCTAAAAGTTATAGGTTAGATCTCAGATCCACCACCCTACAACCAAACCAATAAGGTTCTCCATGATCCAATCCATAAGAAAGAACTCCCTCTGATACCACTTGACGCAGGGGCAAGGCAGATACAAGTAGAATCAAGTAGAATTGAGTCCACTTGAATCCAAAAACAAGCCCTGCTTAGAGTTACACAATGGATGCAATATAAAATCACATGAAAGAAATGAAATAACATTGGGTATGAGAAAATAAATTGGCAGAAACAATAGAGAATTATATTATTTCTTTCAACATGCCTGGCTGTGAGGCCTTCCAGGTTTCGGCCTTATACAATGAGAATTATGAAATCAAAATTACAGATTGCATCCTATCTTTGTCTCCAATGATATATCTTGATAATCCTTCCTAGATCTCTCTCATCATGATTCTCTTGATGCCCTACTACATCAATCTAGACTCCTTATATAACCAGCTAAGGCACAAGTTAGCCAATCAGGCATTTAATTACATTATAGGTCCAGTTTGAAAGATTTAAACCAAAACTAATGCTAGAATGAATATAAATTAATGAACCTTTGGATTTAGGTCCTCACATGACCCAAAAACATTCCTTTAACTACACAAGGCCCCATTTGATCAGACGTAAGTGTGCAAGAAGAAATACTACATGTTACTCCCAAAAACTGGTGAAAAATAAATCTCGCGGAAAAATGGGAATAACTTTTTACTCATAATGAATTAGGGCTTGTGCTCTTGGGAAATGATAGTACTTTAGGTCCTCTAAAATTTATTAATATTTCAAAGGCTGATTCCTTATGGATCAAGATCAGCACTATGAAAAATCAGCACCAAAACTGCAAGAAAATGTGGTTCCGAGGGTAAGGAAAACAACTGTAACTTTGGAATAGTCCATCCAAACTTGATGTGATCATAGGAGAAGGTTCCCAAATAGGTCATCAGCATAATGTAAGCTTTGAACACCATGAAACCAAAAAATACAACAATAATAGAGAAAACAACAACAAATAGGTACATAAATTAGGAAATGTTTTTGGTTGATGCAAGATTGCTCAATGGTTATGTTTTTGGTTGAGCTATTTTGTAATGGTTATTTTGACTGAGCTTGTGTTAACCAAGGTTAGCATGAGTTTGTTGAGATAGCTTTAGTCCACTTACAAATTTTGTATGGAGCATTTATGTGGCCCTAATTTCATTTTTTAGAATCTATAAAGCGGAAAGTTGTCATTCATTTCATTTCACCTAGCGAATTCAGATTTCTTTGAGGGATTTCAACCATGAGAAACCAATCTATCAAGTTGATTCCAAATCTCTATAGTGTGTTGTTGGAAAAAATCATCTACATGGTACTTAGGAGAAAATGGTACATATCAAGCAAACATTTCTTTCTGAAATTTTAAAATTTGAAATGGCAGTTTTCAATGTGAAATGGTAGTTTTCAATGTGAAGAAACAAGGGATGGAAGTTTTCAATGTGAAATTGGTAAGGAATGAGGTCTGCAAGCCATGAATCTTTAAGACAATTTCAGAGTCCACGATTAAAGGAGATTTGAACAGAGCCCTATCTTCAATCCTGGAAAATGTACTGATGATGAACGACATTAGGTCATGCTATATGTGCAAAATTGGTGAAATCAAAGATTACAAGATTAGGGAGGTGTGTGACAAGTTATGTGTTAATAGAGTGTTGAAGCCGGAGTATAAATCAGTTTTTGAGAAAGGGTTAGTGCATTCCTTGGATTTCTCATAGAATTTTAAGGTTGAATGCATAAAAATTGTGTTGAGTCAAGTACATGACATGCAACTATGGCTGGAAGATGGACCTGTGAAGATAATGAAGGAAATGATCCAACAAGTCACTGGTTACCCTTCAATTCAAGGAAAATGAACAATGAAGTGTTCATGCAAAGAGGAAATACATGCAAACACACAAGTTATATGGAAAAAATGAGGAATGACGATCTCTACCATTATAGATCTAGAAATTGATTTTGTTGTTAGGGTTATCTCGTACAAGTTCTATCAATCCATTCGATTGGACAGTGTCCCCTATATAGCAATGGACCAGGCATGGAAAATCATTAAGAAAGGGCACACATATGATCTTGCCAAGCTCCAGCTGACTCAGCTTCTCAAGAATCTCAACTCAATCCAGTCTACAAATAACTCAATGTGTAAGTTTGGCTCTTTGCTAATCTGTCTATTCTTTTATGTAAAGAAGAATTTTCCTACTCATGGAGGTGTGATATGGGATAAGAAGAAACCCATTACTATGCAAATTAGTGATTTCATAGGTTAGATAGGAGATAGTTTTAATCGAGTAATGGACAATTATTTTGTTGAGTTTAAGAAGAAAATGAGGAAGAGTAGAATCCCTATGTCATTAGTTGAGAAGTATAGTAATGATATATGATTTCTAGTTGACACAGATTTCACATATGCACAAGAAATCCTTCCTAGGGGTTCATGGTTCATGCCACTACCCTATGAAATTAATATAGATGAAGCTACTACTACCATCACAGCCCTCTTAGCTGAAGAAATTTTTAGCAAGGCACCCTACTTTGGGACATATGAGGAAGCCAAATCAAAAATCTCTTTGGGTTTAACTACTACAACCCTAGAGAGGAAGAGAAATAAGATAGTAAAGAATGTAGAGAAGTATGTGAAAGAGTCAGACAAGGGTGCTCCACTAGAGTTAACCCAAGGTTTGGGAGAAGATGATCCAGGTGAATCTAGTGATAGTGAAGAAGAAGAAGAAACTGAAATAGAAGAGAAGAAAGGAAAGAAACCAATAATTGTCGAGTCCCCAACCAAGAAAAGAATACTAAAACCTAGATTGTCTTTGAAACCTGTGTTGAGGCCTAGAACAAGGGGAGAAACTACTTAAACTCCTAAGGTATCCCTTGCATCCAGCAAGTGAAAACCTACACAACATAAGGAAGTGCTAAGTAAGGGAAGCAAAAGGCCTAGAAGGAAACTTGTATTGGTACAAGGAGATGATGAGGAAACCAAAAGTGATGAACAAGTGAAGAAGAAGATTGAACTCCAAGATGTTAAATCTACCATGGATGAAATATGCCATAAGATCAAAAACTCTACAAGAGTGGATGACTTGAAAGAGTTAAAGTTTTGAAGTTTGAGTATAGGAGAGAAAGAGAAAGTTGAAGATGCCATTCTTGAAATGCTTTGAACTTTCAAGATGTTACCCATTCAGTTGGAGAATTGAATCCCAAAGGAGCTGAGCAACATGGTTGCACAAAAATAGGAATAGGCCCTAAATACTGAAAAACAAATAAGAGAGAGCACTTTAGCACAAGTGGAGTCAAGTCTCACCCCTACCAATATCAGAAAAATTGTGGAGAAATACCATGCCAAATTTGATCCTAAGCTTAGAGCTTATCTGATCCTTCAACACAAGATTGAGGATGTAGTATAGGAAAGTGTCAAGATTTGGAAGATAGTATATGGATTGTTGATTGATAAAGATGAAGGTGCTAGTACATCTAAGGATGTCAAGCCTAAAATTAAACAAAGTGTAATGGAATCACCCATTCTAGAGATAGAAGCTCCCAAGGTAGAGGAAATTTGGAAAGATCCTGAAGTGCACATTGTAGATATGATAGAGGATACACCAGTCAAGAATCTGGTATTAACTGAGGAAGACATAAAGGTTAAGACAACTAAAGACAAATCTTTTCCAGGTAGTAACCTAGTAATTTTGCAAGTCAAAGCTTATCCAAAAATTGATGTGACACCAACTAGTAACATTACCCCCATTAAATATAAAGTTGTTATAGTTGATCTGTTAGCTAGTACTAGTATTACCGAGGAACCAAAGAAGCTAGCACTAGTTATTCAAACAACATCTATCAAGGGGATTCACCAGGAAAAGGAGGAGAAGTTAGAAGAAAAAGCTACTAGTCCTCATGAGGAGGATAAGGGAACTAGGGGAAAACAAGGAAAATTCAAAGTTTCTGAGGTATATGAGCCTATAGAACAAGAAGCAATACAAGCTCTTGTACAGATGTCAAGTGGGAGCACACTGAAGAAAGAACACAAGTAGAAAATGGAAGTCTTCTCACCTGAGGTAACCATTGATGAGGTTATTACTATTCCTAAATGGGATATCGATAACTTATCTTATGAGAAAATACAAATATTGAAAGATCTATTGTCAAGGAAATTTTGACAGGAAGAACTAAGAAGAGAACATTAGCAGAAACAAGTTCTGTATGAAATCAAAGACATATTTAATGATGTTTATGAATTATCAGATGTAAATAGTTCCGCTCTCCCATATTGGAACAACTTGTACATATTGTTCAAAAGGTAAATAATGATGCATGTAGCACCAGTGATAAATTTTTTGAGTGGTCAGAAAGAAAGTTTGAGACCAAAATGCTGGAGAAAGTATCTACCAAGATTGTAGTTAAATAGGTCGCACTTTCTACTTTGGTAGCAGAGACCAAATACGTCATTTTAAATGCAAACTCTTTGCTCACCAAACTATGTAATATTGAATAGTTTACTAAGGAAAACCAATTTTGATTGAACAACTGTAGCAAGAACTTAAACCCACAAGTCATTCTTTAAGTGTTGATCCAGAACATAGTTCCAATCATTATGTCAAGATAATGCATACTCAAGGAAAGATAGCCGAGATGATGGCTAATGATAGGAAGATTAGATCTCGCCTACTTTCTATGAAAACAATTTTAACACCTTACCTAGAGGCATTACAAAGAAACTTGGTCAAGACTAAGTAATTAACTCAAAGGGTTCTGAATTTGTCTACTATCGAGAGCTTAATCAATCTAGCTACCGAGCTAGAAGTGTAGTCTGAAGTGTTAACTATTGCTGTTGGAGGATGGGAAACTACACTACACATGGTTATGATGCTTCACAAACCATTTCTAGAGAATCATTTTGAGATCCCCACTCTAAATGACATTCTTCATGTCAAAATCAAGGGGGAAGTAAAATCATGACATGACACAAAGGGAGGTAACAAATTTTTGACAATTTTTGCATGTATATGTCTCAGGGGGAGTATTTTTACTTATACTACATATTTTTTTAAAGGGAGATGTTGTCATGACAAAGTGGTTTTGCCACTAATGTCAAAGGGGGAGACTGTAGATCTCTATAGTTTTTTTTACTATTAGTGACTCACACTTAGTCATATATCTAGGCAATGATGGTTGGTCATCACTACAATCGAGTCATTATGTAAAGGTTGAGCTATGTAATGTTTACTTACCGAGTAGTAGTACTACCGAGTAAACTTATGGTCAGTATATATTTTTGTAGTATACCAAGTCTAGTTTTTTTTATTTCTATATGCAATGATTACTGAGTGCCAGAGTTATCAACATATGCCAAGTACAGTGAATGTTGAGTATCAGAAACTACATTTGCCAAGTTAGCCAAAGAATAACATAAGAGTTTGTTTTGGCACAGTGATCGAGGTAAATAGTTATCGCTAACATCCATGTTTTGTATTTTGTCTATTGAGATAATTACGGAGGTAATTACACATCTACTTAGTAATCATTGATCCCTATGCAATACCTAGAGCTAATCAGATATTAATAAGACTTAAGTGGAAAAAGGAATTAATCTAAGCCGTAGATCTTGAATCAGTAAAATGTTTTGTTGATTATATAAGCTCAAGATCTAAACCCTAAAATGTAGTAGCAAGGTATAGTGAATGTGAATGAAATAAGAAGATAGGTATGATTCATATAAGAGAAGTATTCAAAGATAGAGTTCATTAACCGAGCTAAGCAATGAAAGCATAGAAAAGAGATAGATCTAATAGATTAGATCAACATCACACAGTAAAGAGAAGATTTATTATCTGTATATAGTGCAAACTGAAAGATCAGGTACCGAGACATTCTAACCAATGTATTGGGGTAAATCTCTTAACTGAGTAGTCCTAACAAACTTTTTGTAATCTCTTAACTGAGTGGTTACTTTATTGTAAGTTTCAAATCCTTTTACAAGGTAGACTATATAAGTCTTTTAGATTTTAACAAAGAAGACCCCTCATAGGGTAGATCAAGTTTTGATCAAATTTTGTAAGCCCTAACAATTAAATTTATTATTGCAGTAGTGAAGATTTGTGGGTGTCATGCCCACCCTAGTTTTACCTTTCAAGAGTTTTCAGGTAACCAAAATCTTTGTGTTTTGAATGTATTCATGGATAATAATTAGTTTATTAATCATTTGACTATGTTCAAGTATTGATGATGCTATGAAATTTTTTTATTTATGTGAGAATGGTTTAGTAGGTGATTTGTGATTCACCCTCTTCCCCCTCAGTATCACATTTCCCAATTATATTTCGAACAGTTTTGAGGTCCCTTCAAAACTTGTTTTTATCATAGTGTGTGTTCACTAGAATGTAATGTATAAAATATAGTGTGTGGGAAAAGTAATATCTTCTTAATGCCAAATTCCCAAAGCAAAGATCCAAATTGCTCAACCAAAAGAAAATGGTTAATGCATAACCGAATCAATCGATGAAGAATATGAAGAAAGGATAAAACCTTATATTCTATTATGGAAAGGAAACATAGAAATATTAATTGAATTGAAGACAAGTACTAACCTTAAAATATGACAGATCTAGAAAATACTATTTTCTAGTGTCTATACCCAGTTTGAAGAAATTATACAACTGGATCTAGCCTGGAAATACATAAATAATGAAAACCTAGAAACCTTCTATTGTTTTGAGAAAGGTTGACCTTGACCTAAAATAGGGGAAAGATCTTACCCCAAGGCACAATCTTACCCCTAAAAGTTGACCTTGACCTGCACTATTCTGACGAAAATTTTGTTCGTGAATCCTAAAAGTTCTGTGAAAAGGGTACTCATATCTGATTTTTGATTCATTGTCTCACACCTATACCTACAAGAAAAAGGGTTTCTATTTGTTGGCTAAGGGGTTTGCCTTGGTCAAACTATTAGGAATAGGAACATTGAGGAGGGGGGGGGGGCGTGTGAACTAGTGTTTTATATATTAATACTTTTCCTTTACTCTTGAATCTTAGCTTAGTTTCTTATGTATTGAAATCAATATCAATGAAAGTAAGATAAAAAACCACAACACATAACACCAAATATGACTATGGGGAAACCCAAATAGGTGAAAACCCCAGTAGGAATTGACACCCACTAAGAACTGTACTAGTGTTTTATGGTCCCTATTAGAAGATCTTGCAACCCTGTTAGGAGTTGTTCTTTACAATACTTTTAGTACAGTGACCTAGTCAAGGGTCAGAACCTATTAGGAGTCTTTTACAATTAACCTTGCTAGGCGTGGAGATACACATTCCTAACACTCAATGCTCAATTTTTCAAGGCTACAACTTTGTAGATCTCAAATACACACTATATTTGCAAGGTGAATTGTTGTTGTGACATAGCTTCTTTGATGAGTTCCTTTTGTGCACTTATGCTTTAGCCTCTTGTAAAGCACTAAAACATACTAAATACTCTTTGCATACCTCTACTTTTCTCTTACCTATTTTTATATCTCATTCCATACTTAATTACAAGGGCACATGTCTTATTTATCTATGGATACAAAACTTTTCCTTACGTCGGCCTATAACTAATTACATACAATGCTTCCACTTGAATCAGATCAAGCATGTTTACATATTATCATATTAACATGTCTATGACCTAAATACAATAGGCACATATCCTTTACAAAATAATATTACAAGTGTTAAAAAAGTACAAACAGTAAGCCTTGTACTCTATTTTTTTTTTCCACTTACTGACTATGACTCTTCAACTGGTTGTATCTTCATCATACTAACTCATCTGATCATGCTCTCTTAGAATTAGCATGATTACATATCCACAAGCTTATCTTCAAGGTCACATATCATAACTCAGTCAGACGCATGTGCGTTGATGCTCTATTCACTTGGTACTCTGCTAACTATCTAGTCTTTCTCACTTAACCAAATTTTGATGTTCTAATTGCTTTCACTGACTCCATAGTATCATATGACTTTGTTTCCATAATGAAAAAATAATCATAGTCATATATATCAGTATACTCAACTTTCCAACAATCTCCCCCTTTGTCATTAATGGAAACAAAGGAATATGGCCAGGTTACTAGCTATATCTTTATATAAAATTTCTAATACATAATCTAACTTATATCTCACCTTTCACTATGTACTATACTCCCCTTTACATCACATAAAAAACTCCATATTCTCTCTTATATATTCTATACTCCCACTTTGACATTAATGAAAAAGGTGCTTCAAAAATTATATCCACAAGTACTTACAAAGCTAATACATTCGGGTAGGCTATCTGAAGATTTGCAATCTCATTCTGCTAGAACTTCTTCAATGTGTCTATTGTCTGGAGATGGGCACACAAAGCATATGTCAAATTTTCCATCTTCTCCAAATCTAAACTAGGACCTTGATCATATTTCACCATAGTGGCATCAATCTCCTTGATGTTTTGGTTCAATACATCTAATGAGGGCTCAAGAGCATTTATTAGTTGTGTTTTCCTTGCCCTTATCTTGGACATTTCCTTCTTTGCCTTTTGTATTTCATCAACTTGTCCTTGGTACACATTGTTACACTTTTTTATAGTAGAGGAAGGATCTTCTACTAATTTCCATACTACTTCTATCATAGCTTCTTCTTCCTGGATTTTCTTGTAGAGATCTACAGTCAGCTTGCCTTGGTTCATGCAATCTACTATGATTTTATTTCATTTTGTTCCAATTTATTTTAATGAAGCTTGACCAATCTTCAGAGAGTTAAGGTGAAGTGAAAAATATTTAGTTAGCTCATTCAATCTCTTCTTGAGATACTTTCCTTCTGCTACTTTGGTTGCTGATTCTTCCAGGCTAGAAAAGTTAGTTTTGAAGTTTGTTAAAATGGTACTGACATCATCCATAGAATGTACCTTTGTCACCTTCTTCTCTTCTGGTAGTAGACTATTCAGGATATTGACTGATTCAACAAATAGAGTGTTTTTCATCACTTGTTTCTCCTTAGCCTTCTCCATTGCAAGGACACTGATCCTGACCAAGTCTTCTTCTCCCCATGAATCCAAGCTTGTAGTATTAGGAGTCAAACTTGACAATAATGATGTTGATGGCATAGGAGTGATAGGTGTGTTGTCCATAACTTCTATCTTTATCATTATTGTTGGTTCTTTTTCCTTCTCCTCTTCTTCTTCTTTCTCCTCTTCTTTACCTGTTAGATCCTCAATCATCACTTCTTCTTGCCACTTAGGTGAATTATCACCATGTAGTATTTCTATCTCTTGTGTACTCACAAAGGCTTCCTCAAATTTTTCCAAGTCTTTGTCAGTGGCCTCCATTGATATCTCCACATTGTCAATCATTATTGTGTCATATTTTTGTGTTTCGAGCATGGGAATAGACTTTACTTCATTTGTAGACATTGTCACTGACGGTATTGATTCATGTGAACCTGTTCCTGGTGCATTTGTGATCTTTGATTCCTTGTCTTTCTTAGAGGGCACTTGATTTGTGGGCATGGTAGATGGATACACATGTCTGTTTAAGAAAAATTTCTCTAATGCTTTCTTACTTTCTTTTTCTACCAACTCATAGTCTTTATCCATTATTTATAGAGTTCTTAGTTTTGTTCTTAGGTGTGGCTTCACCAGATCCAACAAGTGTTTTCTCTTCTAATGAGCATACACAAAGGCTTTCATCTAAAATTGTTTTCCTTATTTTGAGGTCTTCCTCAATAGCCCATCTCTTTAAGAATTCCAAAATGTTCAATAATTTGTTCATAATGACTATTTTAAGTTCCAAGAATGTCTTCTTGAACTTAATCATATATTTTATTATCATACCATGGATCTCTGACTTATCAATCTCATTATACATATCAAATAATTTCCTTATCTAATCAATTCTTTCTCCATCAACTATCCTGATGTTCAATACTTGAAGAATTTGTATAAAACCTACCTTGGGAGGTGCTTGAGTGTTCCATCTTGAATTTCTGGTTGTCCTATAGGATGGATGGCTTGCACTAGTTTCCTTCTTCCTCTTTGGCATCTTTCTATACTTAGGAGATGATTTGGACTCTACATCAACTATATCTAAGGGTGCAAGTGTGTTCTCAATAGTTTTTCTATTCTTTTCCTTAGGATCATCTAATTTCTCATCTTTTGCTCCATGAGTGGGTGTGCTATAAAGCTGCATTGCAATCATGGCTTCCCTTTCCTTATCCAGATCAGCTTGAGTCACACCATGAATCTTCATTATTTCTAAGGTAATTTTGGAAGCTTTCCTCTTGGTTGTAGCACTGCTAAGAACTTCATCAACTTCCCTTGTCTTTTCTTCATAGGTACCCCATCTAGGCTCATTGGGATCCTTTGGTGCTTTAAGGAGGAATTTTTCATATGCCTCTAAGATGTGCTTTTCCACTTCATACCCAAGTGGATGAATCCACTTGGTCCTTGGTTCCACTACTTTCATACAACTGGTATTTGTATCCACCATAAAATATATACTATCTTTGTACTTCTCAACAATGCTTTCAGGTATCCTATACCTCATCTGCATTCTTATCCTAAATGTTTTAAACTCTAAATCTATATAATCCTTTAGTGTACCTTAGTTGATGCCTTAAGAGATATTTGTGGCATTGTAGGTAAGATTTTGTCTAGGTATAATTATAATACTTTCCCAGCTATATAAAATTGCATATAGATTATCAAAGACCCAAACCTGAATATCTTGGTCTTGTCATGCTTGATTACCCTCATGTTGTCCATCAACTATGTGCGCAAGATCTCACACAAGTTGATTTATCCTTTCTCTTTTACAATCTTAATGGCTGCTAGAATAGTGGGTATAGACACACTATCAACCCTGTTGGCATGTTGGAACTTGTATCTAAGTATCATGGACATCAATTTGATGTTTTTCTCCTCAATTGGCTCAATTGTCATGTTGTGCTTATCACTATGATATTTTTAGGCTTGTTCAACCAAATTTATAACATCCTTTCCAGTGGGAAGGATGGCGTCAGTCTTTGGTAATTTGGTCATTTCATGGATTAGGTCTAAGGTGATGTAGATTGGAACTTCACCTATCTACTATAGGTCATCATGAATTCTTCTCAATAGAATCTTGATCAATTTAGATTCACAGAACTCATAAGACATAGCATACTCTATAATGGGGTAGCCTTCCAACTGCATGAACTCATCAATGAATGTTTTGTCTGGTTTGATCATGGTTTTCATGTGCACCCTGATTCTATCCAGTCCTACTTGTTCCTTTTTGTAGAAGATGTATGCATGTTTATCTTCTACGTGCATAATGCCCATTGGGGTTCTAGAAAAGGCTCCTTCTAGGTCATCTAAGGTGGAATTGAAGGGATTCCTCATAAACACATATCTTTTTTCTTTCAGCAACATCAAATACAACTGGTGTAGCCATGCCTTAATTGAATTCTATTGATGGTATAGACTGTTGTATTGACTGCATCTCTCCAATAGGTATTTCAAACTTTTCCTTCTATCATAATGGTGCACACTATATCAAGAATGATCCTATTCCTTCTCTCTAAAATTCCATTCTGTTGAGGGGTTCTAGGTGAACTTAACTATCTCTTTATGCCATGTTCTTTGTAGTACTCATAGAATCTGTTAGAAGTCTTTTCTCCTCCTCTATCTGATCTCAAACATTTTATTTTTAGTCCAGATTCATTCTCAACCTTAGCTTTGAATATTTTTAACTTCTCAAAAGCTTCTGACTTATCTTTTAAGAACACAACCCACATCATCCTAGTATAATCATCAACAAACAAAATGAAATACCTTTCACCATAGTATGATCTTGTTTGAGTTGGACCACATAGGTTTGTATGAATTAGATTCAACTTGTTCTTTGCTAAATTCTACTTGCTCCTAAAGGAATTTCTCACATTCTTTCCCATCACACATTCCCTACATAGTATCAACTAGCTTTGCTATGTTAGGTAGATCTCTTACTGCCATAACATTGCTTATCTTTACTATGTTATCAAAATTAATATGACATAGTCTTTTATGCCATAACCAACTGTCATCAACTTTAGGAACAAAAAAAATTGCTTCTGAATTGAGTTGAAAAAAATTACCTCTTGTCTTTGAGCCTGATGAAATCATAACACCATCCTTTTGTTAATGATGCATTTGTCATCTTTTAACTCCAATTGATAGCCTTTTCCAAGTAGTTGTCCAACACTAAGAAGGTTATGTTTCAAACCATCAACATAAAGAACATCATCTGTACTGTTCTTTCCATCCAGAGTGATGGCTCCTCTACCAACTATAGGTTTAGGAGCATTGTCTCCAAATCTAACCATAACACCATTGTATTTTTCCAAATGAACAAACCTCCCTTTATCACCTGTCATGTGATGTGAAAAACCACTATCTATAATCCAGTACATCCTTATGTCATCTTGTGAAATCAATGCAAGCTCTTGATTCTCTTTCTTATCTTCATGAGCTATCTTATTATTCATTTTGTATATAATAGAAATGAATCCAATTTCTTCTTCACCAAATTCTTCATCTGAAACTCCATCTCCAGCATAGTAGCATTCCTTGGAATACTTAGGCTTGTAATCCTTTTTAAACTTTCTAGCTCTAGTGGGACACTTAGATGCAAAGTGACCAATCTTATTACATGAAAAACACTTAAATGGTAATTCACCTTCATATTTTCCTTTTCCTTTCTTTTCTCTTTTGGAAATCATAGCAATAAAATCATCTAATGTTTTCTCTTCATCATCATCATCAAATTATGAAAAGTGTTTGCATATTTCTTACCATGAACTGTTGCTTTGAAAGTTGTCTCACTCTTTGGTTCTATCTTCAATCTTGAAATCTTAAAAGTTGAGATTTTGCTGATCAAGGTCTTTCTCTTGAAATTTGATGTAAGCTACATGGTCTCATCAAGGATGTTGATCTTGCTTTCATATTCTAGAGTAAGAGTAGTCATCAACTTGTCCATAATATCTTTTTCTGAGATCTCTCCACCATTGTTCCTGCTTCCATCAATAGCTTCATTAATCCTCTGATTGTAAGTTCTGATATTTTCTTTAGGAGACATCTCTAATGCATTGTATCTTTTCTTCCATGTCTTTTTGTGCACATCCTTTGCTTGTTTGTCTCTTTTAAATATGTCTTCTAGGTGCTTCCATATTTTGTGGGTTGTATCTATCTTTTTTACTTCTGAAAATTCACCATTAGATAGGGCACTGATAAGGGCTTCTTTAGAAATAGCATTCTGATGAAAAAATTCCTTTTGTTTGTCAGTAGCATCATCCTTTGCAAGGTCTTCTAAAGTAGGAATCTTGTCTTCTTTGATAGTTACATTAAAAACATCAAAAGTAATGTACTGCAAATGGGTCACCATCTTGTTCTTCCAATCAAGATAATTCTCTCTATTAAAATTAGGACTTTGTTTCCTAAAGTACACCATCTAATCAACCTAAAGTTGTTAAACTTTCTCTCCATGGCACTTGGCTCTAATACCAATTGTTAGGAATAGTCCCAAGAGATAACTGAGAAGGGGGGGTGAATCAATTATCTACAAGATTCAATTCTTTATCCAATTAAGTATACTTAAACATAAAGCATAAACACAATGAAAGAGCACATGAATACAACACAAATATTTTTGTCATGAGGAAACCCAAATAGGTAAAAACCCAAGTGGGACTTGATACCCTCTAAAATGCTATACTAGTGTATAATGATCTTTGTTAGAAGATCCTTTACCCTATTAGGAGTAGCTTTACAATATATTAAGTATAATAGACCTGGTCAAGGGTCGGACCCTGTTAGGAGTCTTTTATAATTGTCCATGTTAGGGGAGAGGATGCACTATCTGAGAGCTCACTGCTCAAATGGATGAAGGCTACAACCTTTTGAATAAAAGATACATAATATATCTAGATCTTGGTAAATTGCACTTTGACCTGATGTCTGGATCAATTCCAATGAATATCTCAAGTACTTTACTTGGTCACATAGACCTTCTTCTGATGGATCAACACTCCACACACTCTGCTCTGCTCTGCTTAATCCACTATGAACCACACTTCAACAATCGCAAATGACTGCCTATAAATATCTTTCCTCCAAATGATATAATTAGGTTGGCCTGTTATAACCACCTTGAAATCATATTAGAGAAACCATAACAAAATCTAATAAACATTTTGTTGGTTCTACTATGCACACAACACATTTTGGGACCTATCTAATAAAATAATTGTAGATGCACGTTACACATTTTTTACTGTACCAAAACAATTGGAACTTTCTCTGTATGCTTGCCATGTAAACAAAGAATGCAATAGGAAATTTAATTCTTTGTCTCAACTATCAATTAGGTAGTGCACTCTTGCATGTTGCATCATATAGTTTGAAAATAGTTATAGTCCAAGGTGCATCCTTTGAGGGTGAGTATACCAACTAGGCAGGGATCTAGAGATAATCTAGCTCCCCCTATGACCATGAAATTCATTTAACCATAAATAGGTGGTGGGTCCATTGTGGATGCATCCTCAACTATTTCATCAATATTGCCCTTCTTTTCTTCCTTCAAAATCAAGCTTGCATCTTCTGAAGCTTGCACAAATTTGACTTCTCTTGCTTCTTCCAAAATTGATCCTTCTAATTTTTTAGGGCTTTCTTGTCTTTGTGCACATGTCATAGATCTAATTTTTTTCTTCATTGAATCCAATACTACTAGTGTCTCCTTTAACCTTCTATGCATACAACTATGACTCTATTAGGTCCTTGCTTGTGTGCAATTTGTCAATATGATTCTTTGCTTCAATAAATTCAGATTCCACTTTCTTCTTGATGTTTTCTAATTCCAAGTTTTTCATGTTAGCTTTCCTTAGTTCTTCATCCAACTGCTTGTTTTCTTTGATTTGTTCTTAATAGGCTTCTTGACTATTAAGTAACTTTTCATCCAATTCTTCAATCCGATCTTTCAGAGATGTGTTTTCCTCATTTATCTTTTTAACCATTTTTCCCAAATCACTAGTGGAACAGTCTTTCAAATCATTTCTTAGTTTTTTCATGACTGCATGAGAATCACTAACCTTTTCTTTTAGCTCTTCAATTTCTTTTTCAAATCTGTTAAGGTCTTCAAGAGCTTCTTCAAGATTCTTTTTTAGATGTTTCATTTCTCCCTTATCCATGATATCCTCAAGTGGTTAAAATTATCTTAAGAGGACCAAAGATCTAATACCAATTGTTAGGAATGGGAACACGAAGAGGGGGCGGCATGAATTAGTGTTCTATATATTAATAATTTTCCTTTACTCTTGAATCTTAGCTTAGTTCCTTATGTACTAAAATGAATATCAATGCAAGTAAGATAAACAACCACAACACATACCACAAAATATGATTACGGGGAAACCCAAATAGGTAAAAACCCTGGTGGGAATTGAGACCCACTAAGAAATGGACTAGTGTTTTATGATCCATGTTATAAGATCTTGCACCCTTTTTAGGATTTTCTCTTTACAATACTTTTAGTACAGTGACCCGATCAAAGGGTCGGACCTTGTTAGGAGTCTTTTACAATTAACCCTATTAGGGGTGGGGACACATTGTCCTAGAGCTCACTACTCAAGTGGTGAAGGCTACAACCTTCTAGATCTTAGATACATACTATATCTACAAGGTGAACTGTTGTTGTGACATTGCTTGTCTGATCAGTTCCTTTTGTGCACTTATGTGTTAGCCTCTTGTAAAGCACTACAACATACTAACTTCTCTTCACATACCTATGCTCTGCTCTTACCGGTTTCTATATCTTATGCCATATTAATTACAAGGGTGCATGTCTTATTTATATGTGCATACAAAACTTTTCCTTAAGTTGACCTATAACTAATTACATACAATGCTTCCAATTGAATTGGCTCAAGCATGTTTACATATTATCATATTAATATGTCTATGAACTAAATACAATAGGTGCATAGCCTTTACAAAATGATATTACAAGCACTAATCAAAATACAAATAGTCAACCTTGTACTTTGTTCTATTCTACTACTTACTAACTGTGACTCTTCAATTGGTTGTATCTTCATCATACTGACTCATCTGATCATGCACTCTTAGACTTCACTTGATTACATATCCACATGCTTATCTTCAAGGGTGCAAACCATAACTTGGTCATACACATGTGCCCTGATTCTATGTTCACCTGGTGCTCTACTAACTATCCAGTCTTTCATACTTAACCAAATTTTGATGTTCTAATTGCTTGCGCTAACTCCATAGTATCATATGAATTTGTTGGAATAATGAAAACACTTATTCATAGTCATATCTATGAGAATAGTGAACTTTCCAACACAAACCCTAGTTTGGAATCAACCTTGAAATCTAATTAAAATCGCAATAAACAAAAAAAGTAAATGAAACAATTCACCTTCCTTATGTTGAAACCCTTGTGGAGAATTCAAATCCTTGAATCCACAAGCATGGATGCTCCAACTAAATGTAGAATTTTATGTAATATCTCTCAAATCAATTTCATGAGATCTTTAGCACCAGTCTTGAATGGATCTTGGCATAGAAAGAGGGTTGAATGGATGTGGATTGAGAAATATTCAATAAGAGGGCTCCATAGAGATTGAATCCTTCAATGGCTACCAATGGATCTCCTTAATGAATTCGATCTTGAATTATTGAATTCTTCAATGCTTGAAAATAAATGAATTATTTCTTTCTCCTTCCTTCTTGCTTGATTTCTTAATAATGGATGTATATGGAAAAGATGGTGAAAGATGCTTGATCATGGATGTAAAAATGAGAGAAGGCTTCCTTTTATACAAGTCTAGGGTACAAAAGTCTAGAGAGGTCGACATAGGAGAATTAAATTCCCATTTAAACCTTAACCCATAGAAATCAACCTAGATTAAATATAATTTAAGAGCTTAACATTCTGAAATCCAAAATAGCCGACCTGGAAGTGGGAAATAAAACATTCCAAAGCTCGACATCCATAAACTTCCTGAACTTGAAATCTAGACCCAAGGTCAGGGTCGAGGTCAACTCTGGCCTAAGTATGGGTCAAGGTCAACCCTGACTTAGGTTATGGTCAAGGTTGACCTTGACCTAGAAGCTCAACCTTGACCCTTAGGTCAAGAATATCAATTCTTAGGATCAGGTGCCAGAAATAGGCTGGAAATAGCTGGAAACAGAAGCATAATATGGGGAAAAAGCCAAATCAAAGTCAAAGACCCATTCAAGAATTTGACACGTCCCCATACCACTTACTTAGAGGGCTAAACTGGTCCTAAATGGAAGTACTTCTATTTCCCAATGATATATTTATCCCACACTTTAGCAAGAGTATGGACTCGATGCAAACTTGTGGTAAAGCATATCACAATGAAAAAGATAATCTAATTGAAATCAAAGGGACAAAGGAATCCTCAAGCCCCTAGAGACTCAAGTCTTCATCAAATCCAAGATTACAATAAGAGAGACATCTCTAGAAAATAGAGAGAAATTAGTGTGATTACCTCATGTAATGAGAACTTATGTCCCATTGTGACCACACAAGGAAACAACACAACTGAAAAGATGGAATTGAACTGCCTAGTGAATGTGGCTACTCACTAGTCATACCATCAAGGATTCACCCTTAGGAATATTCTATTCCAAAAGAGAAAAGACAAAAATAAAAGAGATTTAGTCTTAAGGACACCTCTGACCTTAAGGGATCAAAAATTATGAAACTTTGAAATGGGAGGGATCAAGAGATCCTATACGATAAAAATCCAAGCTTTAAGGTTTAGTCACTAATCCATAAAGGGAGAAAAGTGCCTTGAAAAAATATATGTATTGAAAGTGCGTGTGGGAAAAAAGTGAGGAGAGTGTATGCCCCAATGTTAAAGTCATTTCTAACACTTTAATAGGAGCAATGGCTTGAACAAAAACATAAACAACTCACTAGTACAAAAACAACAATATATGACCAAATAAACTAACAAAAATTGTAAATAAATGACCAAATTTGGTCATGTGACCAGTGGTAGTTTATTGCTGGTCATTTATCTCGTGACCAAATTTATGACTAAACTATTTTAGTCATTTATTTGGTCATTGATTTGGTCATATATTTAGTCATTTATTTGGTCATTTGGTAATTTATTTGGTCATTTATTTGGCCATTTATTTGTTCATTTATTTGGTCATTTATTTAGTCTTTTATTTGGTCATTTATTTGGTCATTTATTTGGCCATTTATTTAGTCATTTATTTGGTCATTTATTTAGTCATTAATTTAGTCATCTATTTAGTCAGTAATTTAGTCATATATTTAGTCATATTAGAGAATGATGGAATCAAACCATCATCCTCCTACTTGTAAAGTAGGTGCTCTTCCATTGAGCTAGTACCCTTTAAAGAATAATCATGCCATGTATACTAGTGATATCTAACCTCAATGCCATCTTTTGAGAAGATTACAGTTATGTAACACAACACAATAGAGTACAACTCATTTGGATCATCTAGAGTTGGAAAAAGTGCTCTAACATTATCCATATGACTCAAACATTGAACCTTTATCCTATGTCACATCCTAAACTTGTGCCAAGTACTAAACTTCTAAATATGTTTTGACAAGTCATGACAAGGAAAACTTAAGAGTAATAGGTCAAGGTCCACTATGAGGTTTTGTGGATAGTGTGGAGATAATATTTGCAAATATTCAAGCCACCTAAGAGATTTGAATCTATAATTGTCAACTGTATAAATTTCCTTGATTTTCTTTCTAAATTTGCAATATAAACCAAGGATTATTTTATGAGCTATTTATATAGTCGAGGTTTTTATGCCCTTTATTAACTATTGTTTGTTATATTTCACTTGATTTTTATCCTCCTGTTTCTTTTTACAAACATGTATAATTTGTGATTTATTTCATGTGCTTGAATATCATTCCGGTGGATGTTAGTGGCCTTATGCAAATTTGCAAGAAAATCATAGATATGATTGGCTTTGTATTGGTTGGTCTTTCCTTTTTCAAAAGAAAGAAGAGTAGAATAATATCGATTGATGCTTTTCACTTACAACTTGTGTTCAGATTCATTTCTTTGCCTTTGAGAAGTTTCTAGGCTCAAAACCAATTCTTACAACACAAATGAAATATGTGGGAGAAGCTATGGCTTTGGGCTACACATTCCAGGAATCATTTCAGAAAGCTCTTCAGCCATTGGAAACTTGTCATTCTAGATGGGGTTGTGAGTAGCTAAAGGAGCTGGACTGGGATTGGGAACAACTTAAGTATAGTCTAAGAGTTCCTGGCCCAAAGAGGATGTATGTACTCTATGCGGCATGAAAAGGGGTATGAGTGTTGAAGAAATTCATGTCCTATGCTATGTGGAAAAATTGTTCCTATTATAGTTTTGGGAGCTTCTAGATTCTGAAGATTTCCTCTCTAACACAAAAATAGGAGAACTTAGTAAACTTAACTTTTATGAAGTGAAGAGGAGGGGTTTTACTGATAAGCAGATAACATATGCAACTAATTCATCTAAAAGATATATCTAATTCTGCCGCTTGTCTTTGGGTGTACGTCCAACCTATAAAAGAGGGGATACTTGTGTAGCTATAGGTGCAAAATTAAATGTTTGGGCCATCCTAAGTGCACTGTTAGGGAGGATCATTGGATCTAGTTATTCACTCATCAACATTAGATCCTGTATAGGAACTTTGAAAAATAATGGAATGTGGATGAGTTTGCCAAACCTATATGTGATGCAAGAGCATCTTGGGTGTAAGAGCAATCTTGCATCACCCAAAAATATTTTAATTGCTTTTCAATAAGGGCTATCTTGTAAAAAGATGCTATTTATGGAAACTTACTATTTTTAGTAAGTTGGTCATATGATCTTGGAATATTTTGATTTCACAGTTGGAGGTTCATCTCAGTCATTTCAGCCTACCAGTTGAGTTTCATTGACACATCATTAGTATTGGTGAATTTATTGATGTTTTTTGGTATGAAATCTTTCAAGTCAATTTTGAAGGCCTTAGAGGCTCCAGATCATGATCGACCCCTGGCTAACTAGTGCTAGCACTTGTCAAGCACTGTAGATCTTGTTGTGGCATTTCTAAAAAGTGGTTACAATAGAAAAATGGAGTTATGATTAAAAATTTACGGCTTTTGGAAGTTGGGTTACCTAAAATCATATTTTGTGTTTCTTTTGAGCTGATCCTATTGTAATAATTGTGAAAAATAAATAATTCTATGTTTAGTCAGCCTAAAGGGCTAAATTTATGGAACCTTCTCAAGTAGTGGAAATTGCCTACATAAGAAAGGTTTGTAATGTTGTCTTAGGTAGTTCGAGATAGTTCTAGGTAGTAGATCTGGGTATTGATTTGAGGCTTTGTCCTATAGAATATAGTAAGTGAATGCCCATGTGGCTTTGCATATTGTAATTCTGAAAGTTTGTAATTCCACATTTGTGGAGATAATAAGAAGCCCATTTTTTGTTCTTGAAAATTATTGTTGTTTCTCTATTTCTGTTATGTGTTTGTGTTATCAAGGGGAGCACCCTTCATCAAGTGGTGTCAGAGTAGGAGTTCTTTAGTGTGTAAATAGATTGCCGATTGTGAGGCAGTTTGCACCAAGACCGTGGGTTAGGGTTTTTGTGTAAATAGATCACTGATTGTGAGGCAGTTTGCACCAGAACCATGGGTTAGGGTTTTTATGTAAATAGATCATCGACTATGAGGCAATTTGCACTAGGACCATGCTTAGGTTTTTAGCCTACATTGCAAAAATGCCACCATGAAGGGAACATAGTAGAAGAGTTGGTGTTATAACACCTAAGGTTAGAGCACTCCAGAGACAAGTGCGAGCATTGCAAGAGGAGATTTGCAGAGGACTGAATCTTAATGTCAAAGACAAAAGCGAGGATGAAGCAGAAGAAGAAGATCAAGAAGGAGAAGTCAAAGTTGTGAACCAGGAGGAAGAAAGACTTTTCTAAGCTATCTCAAAGATCAGGAAAAGACCTAACATTGAGGTTCTGACATTTTTTGGAAATATTAACCCATAGGATTGATTGACTAGATCAATGAATGTGAAGAATATTTTGAGTATAAATATATCGAGGATCCTGATCAGGTCAAGTTTTCAAAGGCCAAACTAAAGGGTCATGTGAAGATTTGGTGGCAAGAGATTTAATTGGAGCAAAATTGAAGAGGAAAGGATAAAATCACAACATGGGATTGGATGGTGGATAAATTGAAGTGACAGTTCATTTCTATTAATTATGAGCTTGACCTACTAAGGAAAATACAAAGTTTGAAGCAAGTAGGAAGATCTGTTCAGGAGTATACAGAGGAGTTCTATCGAATCCTCATCAGAGCAGGCCATGTGAAAGCTGATAAGGAGAAAGTTACCCATTACCTTAATTGGTTGAGGCTGAGCATTCTAGAGGAATTGAATCTGGTGCAAAGGAATAGTATTGAAGAGGCATACTATTTTTCCCTAAAACTAGAGGAAAAGTTGAACAAGAAGTTTGAGACTAGACAAAGCGGAAGAGGTCATGATGGAAGATTTGGTGGACGGTCACATGAAGATCAAAATGAAATCCAAAAAAGTAGGATAAGGCCAGTAATATTTAGAATCAAAGAGGAGATGATTTCAATCATTTCCATGATCATAATAATAGAGATTAGAGAGGAAGAGGACAATGATCTAGAAGAGGAGGCTTTCGTGGAACATGTTTTCACTATGGAGAAGAAGGTCATAGGCCATTTGAATGTCCTCAATGCCAAGGAAGGATGGATAGGATAAATGAAGGCTAGGCTAGAGTTGCACATATAGATGAAGATGTCAGATCATCAAATTTTGAAGATGCTAAAAGAGGAGAAACTTTGATCAATAGAAGAGTCCTGCTGAGTGGTGAAAATGAATTTGAGCAAAGAAGGAGCCTATTTCGCACCAGGTGCAAGTGTGAGGGTAAGTGTTGTGATGTGATTATTGATAGTGGTAGTATTGATAATTTGGTGTCAGAGAAGATGGTGACAAAGTTGAAACTCAAAAGGTAGAAACATCCACATCCATATCGGGTTGCCTGGGTGCAGGATGACCACAAGGTCATGGTCAGTGAATAGTGCCTAGTAAAGTTCAAGATTGGCAGGTACCATGATGAGATACTATGTGATATCATATCTATGGATGCATGTCATATGTTGTTTGGTAGACCTTGGTAGTTTGATAGATGTGCTATACATGATGGTCATGTGAATACCTATTCTCTGTCAAAGGATGGATTGTGACATAAGCTAAAACCATTGAAGGAAATAGAAGAAAAGGTATGTGGTAATGCAAGAATAACTTTTGTTGATAGAGGATATTTTTCAGATGGTATGCTACATGAGCATATGTGTTTTACCTTAATTCCAAAGGCTGGGAAAGAGCAAGTAGAAGATGTACCTATAGAAGTTGCATAATTATTGAATGAGTTTCAAGGTATTGTATCCGATAATGTGCCTGATGGATTACCACCAGTAAGAAAGATTAGTCATTAGATGGATTTGATTCTAGGAGCCAGTTTGCCAAATAAGGCAACACATAGAATGACACTAGCAGAAATTGAAGAGTTGAAGACATATTTGAAGTTTAGTTCATCACATCATCCACAGATTGTATATGGAAGTAGTCCCAAAAATGCATCTGAGTTGAGGAAGATAGATAAAGGAGAAATAAGTAGTGCTAAAGCTGAGGATTTTGCGGAACATTTGAAGAACATCCATGAGGAGGTGAGGAAACACATTTCCAAAATGAATGCATAGTATAAGGCTAACGTAGATGAGAAAAGGAGGCATAAGGAATTTCAGGTTGGAGATGAAGTCATGGCTCATTTGCAGAAGGAGCGATTTTTGGTTGGTAAATATAACAAGTTTAAAATGAAGAAGTTTTGGCCATGTAAGATATTGAAGAAACATGATTCAAGAAATGCATATGAGGTCAAGTTGCCTACTAAGATGAATATTTCACCAGTATCTAACATTTCAGATTTGATAGAGTATCATGAAGGAGGTCTCGAAGATGAGATTATGGTAGCACAGTGGAGTATTCTAGCAACCAGTTCAGATATCAAGGAGATTGAGGACATACTGGATAGTCATGTTGGCAGAAGCACAAGGAACAAGACATATGAAGAATATTTTCTCAAATGGAAAGAATGACCTATTGAAGATTCATCATGGCTAAGAAAGGAGGAGGTTAACCATCTTGGTTTTCCTCTCCACACCTGAGTCGTGACAGGGTCACTTCTCAAATTACCCCAGGTGTCTGATGCAGGAGCATCCTAGGTGTAAGAGAAATCTTGTATCACCCAAAAATATTTATGTTGCTTTTCAATAAGGGCTATCTTGTCTAGAGCTACTATTTATGGAAACTTACAATTTTTAGTTAGTTCGTCATATGATCTCAGAATATTCTAGTTTCACAGTTGGAAGTTCATCTTAGTTATTTCAGCCTACCAGTTGAGTTTCATTTCCACATCATTCGTATTGGTGAAGTTATTGATGTTTTTGGGTATGAAATATTTCAAGTCAATTTTGAAGGCCTTAGAGGCTCCGGATCATGATTGACCCCCGACTGACTAGCGCTAGTGCATGTTAGGCACTGTAGATCTCGTCCTGGCATTTCCAAAAAGTGGTTACAATAGAAAAATGGAGTTACGGTTAAAACATTATGGCCTTCGGAAGTTGGGTTACCTAAAATCATATTTTGTATTTCTTTTGAGCCGAACCTATTGTAATAATTATGAAAAATAAATAATTCTATGTTTAGTCAGCCTAAAGGGCTTAATTTCTGGAACCTTCTCGGGCGGTGGAAATTGTCTATATAAGAAATGTCTATATTGTTGTCTTAGGCAGTTCAGGATAGTTCTGGGTAGTAGATCTAGTTATTGATTTGAGGCTTTGTCCTATAGAATATTGTAAGGGAATACCCATGTGGCTTTGCATAGTGTAATTCTGAAAGTTTGTAATTCCACATTTATGGAGATAATAAGAAGCCCATTTTCTATTCTTGCAAATTATTGTTGTTTCTCTATTTATGTTATGTGTTTGTGGTATTAAGGATAGCACCCTTCATCAATATAACGGAAGGAAAGTTGATACAAAGTGGCAAGTGGAAGCCTTCAAATAGTGAGCAATTGGTGAGTTTCAAGGTCTCAACTACCCAAATAGGAATCCTGTAAGAATTTACAAATAGCAAATATTGAATTAGGGATCTAGAGGCTGAAGAAAAGCACAAGAGAGAAAATATGAATGCAAGGATGGATTGAATAGATCTAATGAATTAATCAATGCTTAATGAAATGATAACATAATAGGCCTCCTTATATAGGAAAGGAAATAAGAGAGAATGATAAGGAGCTGATAAGCTATCACCTATGCTAGGTGTAATCACATGTCCACCAAATGTGGATCATCCTCCAATATGGAATAATGTATGTGCATTGAATTAGGATGATAATGTGATAAGAGCACGAAAGGTGGATCTCACACACAATGAGGTATGTGATGACAACTATCACACCAAAAGTGGAATTTCTCCTACACCATGTGCTTATTAGATGTGCACACTCCTAGGTGTCTCAATCACAACTTACTATGCAATGCATTAACCTAAGTAAGATTAATTAAAGTGTAATTAGGAATAATTAATTACACCAACACCCCCCCTTAAGTGCAACTTAGGGGAATGCACTTAAACTCACAATGCAAGATGGGTCCTAGCTACTAGGCTATGTTAGGTACCCATGTACAAAATACATGAAATGCATAACTCTCATAAAGTGGAGAAAGAGGGAAAACCTCATGGGAAAATCCCTCCCCCTAAAAGAGAGAAGAAAACAAGATGCATGGATGGATGGAGTGCTCAAGACCCCCCAAGAACAACATACATCATGTATATTCAAATAAGTATCCCCCCATAAGAAGGATAGTTGTAGACATGATATCCCCTCCATAATGTAGAAGCTCCCATGTTGATGAAGAGTACCTGCAAATAATAGTTCAACCAATGCTTACAAGAAACATGTCTCCCCTTAGGAAGAAATAGATACATCAAATGATGAAGAAGCCAATCCTTGTGCAAATGGAAGGAGGAAGAAGATGAAGGTCTCCATGAAGGAATCTCTAAAGACTGAGTAGGAATCTCCAAGCTCAAGGAATCTATCACTTTATGTGACAAATCAAGTACAACAATCTCCAAAGAAGGTGAAGAAGTATCCCCATCTATGATGAAACTATCATCAAGGGAAAGAGAAACCCCCTCATATATGTCTTCCAAATCTACATCATGAGAATCAACAAAGGCTGAAGATGCTTCCAAGTAGTCATCACACTTTGCAAGATCTGAAACACTATGATCATCTTGCTAAATAGTAGAGCCCATGTCTGAAGAAGTAGGAAGTGGAGGAGTAGGAAGATCAACACTTGTCTCAACAACAAAATGATTCAAGTGCCCAAAGTTCTCCTCATAATTATCCCTTGGCAAAGGGATGGGTACATCATGAATATCATCATCATTATCAACAAAAGTGGAAAAAGAATACAAGTGGGATGTATGATCAACAACTCCCATAGCTATGACATCTCTAGTCTCCATGTCCCTAATGTAGACATAATCAGGAGTGAACTCAACAATTTTACCTTGTGCCCCATGTGTAATTTGGTAAATAGAAAGAAGTTTAGTGGTCAAGGATGGTACATAAAGAACATCATTAAATGTCCCTTCTCCCATAGGAATAGAACCTTTTCCACAAACTCTCATGAATGTGTTGTTACCCATCAAAATATTAGGAGAATTACAAGGCTCAATAAAAGAAAACATATCCATAGAAGATGCCATATGATGTGATGCACCTGAATCAAGAAGCCATTTACCTTGCTCAGGATGTGTGGAAGCCATGAGTGCTTGTCCTTTACCTTTATCTTTGGATGATGATGGAGATGTAGAAGCTACCAAATGTGTAGAAGAAGGAGTAGACACTGATGAGGGCAACTTAATGTTGTGTTTCTCAATAATGTGAGTTAGCTTATCAATCTTCTTTTGAAAACACTTATGCTCATCATGTCCTACCTTTTGACAATATGCACATTTATCTCTCTTTCTTCTAGATGATTCCTCTCTTGAAGAGGACTTGGATTCAGTACTTTTTGGTGAAGAAGATTCATTACCTTTGTCATGAGGCTTAGGATCCTTATTGTGTTTCTTTCCTTTTCCATTAGAAGCCTTTGATGTAGACTCACTTGCAATCAATGCTTGATGTGTGGAAGGCTTCAACTGACCCATGTGTGCTAACTTTGCTTGTTCCCTTGTGAGCTGCGCTCCAAATTCATCAATAGAGGGCAATTTGTATGCACTGCCAAGAGCATCCATAGTAGCATAGAATGTAGAAACAAAGATAGAATAATTAGGACCAAGTTGGGAAAGAATAGAAAAGATCAATTGTTCATCCCCTTTAACAATGCCACATGAAAAGAGCTCCAATCTAATAGTATTGAACTTAGAGAAGAAATCTTGAATATTGTCAAAATCCCAAGGATTAAGACTTATGAGATCATTCTCTAATCTAAATTTTCTCATTCTATTAGGTTTACCAAAAAGTCCTTCCAATGTGATCCAAGCATCATGAGGATGTGTGCAAGATGCAATATGAAAGTGCAAGTCATGAGAGATGGATGATCTAAGAGAGTCAAGTGCTTTATCTCTTCTATCAAACCATTTTCTCCTTTCTACAACACCTGTTTGAGGTTCTTGATCCTGCCCAAGAGTCATTATAAGCAATCCAAGACTCAACAAATGATCACTTAAAGAAACTTTCCATTCATGGTAGTTATATGGAGTGAGAATTTTAACCTTTGAATTATCTATATTGCAACCAAATAATGACTGATAAATATTGATAACTCCTTCAAATGACTGATGCAAATCAGAAACTAAAATCCAAGGACTAACCAAGTGCAAATATAGCCCCAAAATGACTATTTCGAAAAGTGATATGTCTACCCAAAATCACTCAAATCTAATTGCAGATCTAGAAAGTAGATGAAAAATCATGCACTTTCAAAAAAAAATTCACCTCAAAATGTTACCGTATGTGCCTAAACAAAGCCCTAGAAGTTGTAGAAATCAGGAACATATAGGAATAGTCAACAAGATCTATAATTTTTGACAAATCAGGCCACCAAAATTCAAAATAAACACCACCATTAGAAATTTCAAGAAACTCTACCCGATTTCAAAAAAAATTGCACCCGATTTGGAGCCCGGATGACCAAGTTATGGCCTCTGAAAGTTAGACTGCCAAATAAAAAATGCAAATGGTGAAGGCTGAGAATTTTTCAAACCCTACTGACATAAGTAGTTCATGGGGGTTAAATTTTATGGTCATACGACTATCAAAAAAACCCAATTCTTCTATGCTACGACGGCTAGATGGCCGTCAATTTTAACATAGTAAAATTGATGATGCAAGCAAAATATGGTCCCATTGGATGAGGTGGCGTGCTGACTATGCTGAGCATATGAATCCATACTATATGGATGGATGGCATGGTGATGACATCAGCAAGTGATGTGGCTGGAGGGCTGATGTGGCAGGGTCCACATGTCATGATCTGGTTCGTGACTTCTTTACTGAGGTGGCGGTCGCTAGTTGGGATGCTAGGAGGTGTCTTGGCCACCGTGTGGCAGTGATGTGGCCACCATGTAGGTGATGGATCCAGTGGAGCCCGAGTGGAGGAGTACCGTGAGCAGAGCTATGGAGGGAGCTTAGCATGGAGGAGCGGCATAGCAGTGGGAAAGGCCCCTGGGCTAAGGATGAGTTGCGGTGGTGAAAACTGTCACTGGGTACCGCGCACTAACATTAACTGTGGCAGTCGATCTTTGGTCTGTGGCATTTGATGTTGAGTAGAGGTGGGGCTCAGACTTTTCAGAGTAGAGTAGATCTAGTCAAGGTAGTGCATTGAGGAGATGTGCAATGGAGCTTAGTTTGTTTGGGCGGTGCTCTTAAGAGGAGCGCAGGCGGTGCTGTGAAGCGGAGAGGTGGGCCAACAGTGGGATTTAATTATCCCACATTTGTCGTGGAAGGGGTTTTTAGACCCTTTTTCAATGTGAATGCCCACAGATGAACTAACAAACAAGTAGGCCTTTTGTGTTGAGCGCACCTTTGGGCTGTCGCACGGATTAAGGTGAGCGGTGATGTGACATGTTAGATGATGTCACCACATATTCTGCATTCTCTATATAAATGAATAATATTTGGGCCATACCAACCTGAAAACAAATATTTTGCAAAGAATAATAATAAAAAAAATCCAAAAAATTTACTGGATTAAAAAAATAATTTTATTTTTTTGAAGTCGTACTGCAGAGGCAGATCGGGCCGTACGGTCCGATTTGCAAAAAAAATTTGCCTCAGATTTGACTTTCACCGGATATGGGTGAGTTTATAGTCGATTTTAACCAAAATAGCCTCTTGGATGCAATGGTGAGGTCAGATCTACTCCAAGACACCTCTATCACACACTGGTTGCTAGATCTGAGATTAAGACCTTCAAAGCTTGCATCAAGCTCTCTTCAAATCGGCTAATCGAAAACACTCCAATGGCTCTGATACCATGTAAGAATTTGCAAATAGCAAATATTGAACCAAGGATCTAGAGATTGAAGAAAAGCACAAGAGAGAAAATATGAATGCAAGGATGGATTGCATAGATCCAATGAATTACTCAATGCTCAATGAAATGATAACATAATAAGCCACCTTATATAGGAAAGGAAATAAGAGAGAATGATAAGGAGCTGATAAGCTATCACCTATGCTAGGTGTAATCACATGTCCACCAAATGTGGATAATCCTCCAATATGCAATAAAGTATGTGCATTGGATTAGGATGATAATGTGATAAGAGCATGAAAGGTGGATCTCACACACAATGAGGTATGTGATGACAAATATCACACCAAAAGTGGAATTTCTCCTACACCATGTGCTTATTAGATGTGCACACTCCTAGATGTCTCAATCACAACTTACTATGCAATGCATTAACCTAAGTAAGATTAAGTAAAATGTAATTAGGAATAATTAATTACACCAAAAAATCCAAATTCCCAATACTTATCACAAGTATGATAAGGACTAGGGGAAATGGTTATCACAACCCAAACACCCAAGGAAACCTAGTCACTAGGCTATGCCAAGTCCAAAACACCAACAATTGAGAAGCTACTAAGAGGTCTCCTTAGCCAAATAGGCAACCAAACCCCAAGAAATGACTTATAAGACTAGGGGTGGCCTACAATCACTGATCTAGCCTATTTAGGTCCTATTCCTTTAGTTCCAATGGTTCTTTCACTTACAAGGCACCCATAACACTAGGTTGCTTCATTAACCAAGGATTTGGCTTGTAGCCCTTCCTAGAAGGAAATCTAAACATAAGTAAAAATGTTCCCAAATGAGATAATGAATTGGTTAGGGATTCTGATGCCCTTTTCAAGTTTATAAAACATATCCAAACACCAAGGAGTGGAGACAAGAGAAAGTCACTGATGTTGCAATGTTAGACTGGCTAATAGGCCTAATTAGGACTCCAAATGCACTACAAGTGCTCTTTCTCCTAAGCCAATGCACAAAATAAATATGGAGGCATGTGTGGATATATAAAATACCTCAGAATCCAAGTTTTTGAGTCTTGAAGAATCCCCAACAAAAGTCTATGGTGACTGTCCTAAGTCACAAACTCGTGCACACATAGAGATGTACACCTAGGGCTTTGTGGTAAAACCAACTCCCTACTAAACTCCACCTCTAACCTATATATTTTGAAAGTGCATAAATAAAGGTCTAATTCCACCAAGGGGCATCAGATTCCCATGGTGGAATTGGGTCCAAAGATCAAACCCTATCAGAAATCTTGCTAAAGACCTTCAATCCATGCAAGCACACAAGAAACCCTGATATCTCTTAAACTAGGATGAATTAGAGCATGAATCCAGTTGCAAATGGAAGTAGATTGGATGGACAATCTTTTGGTCTCAATGAATCATGCACATTGGCCTGTACCCATCTGTACTAGGGCACTATTCCTAAGAATTGTAGAGAAATGGTTTTTTTCATTTATTGATTCAAATGCCAAGTTACATATCTTACCTTCCACCCACCTAAAAGGGCTTATTGAAGGCTTCCCCCATCAGTTACAACTAAAATTTAAACCATTTGGCCATTGGGGGCATGATTACAACTTTTGGCAAGAAGTTAAAGTTGCTAAGCAACTTTTACAACATTTTTGCAACTTTTGCTTTCTAGGAGACCAAACTTGGTCTTAACCTATCCTAGTGATCCAACATGGATCTAAAACATTTAAAACATGAAAATGAGTAAAATCCTATGATTTTAGGCCCATTGACCACTTTTGACCATAGTTAGCTAGGGGCTTATAGTTGTGCCAATACTGGAAATAGGCCTGACAACTTGGTCTAGGTGTTTGACTAATGAATCTAATCTAAACTAGATGTGCTTGGGACTCTAAAGAGTTTTGTTTGTTGAGTCTAGAGTAGGTGCTCCTACACCATACTGCCCTTGAGTTTTAAAACTCAAGTCCCTACTTAAGGATAACTGCTCCACCAAAGTCCCATGTTGCTTGACTTGATATTCGGTCAGCCATGTATCATCTATGTTGGGGAGTCTCTTCCATTTGACTAAGTACTGCATGTACTTTCGGAGGCCATAACTTTTTAACCGTAGCTCTATTTTTCTATTGTAACCACTTTTCAGAAATGCCATGATGAGATCTACAGTGCTTGAGGTGCGCTAGCACTAATCAGTTGGGGATCGATCACGATCTGGAGCCTCTAAGGCCTTCAAAATTGAGATGAGAGATTTCATACCCAAAAACCTTAATAACTTCACCAATACTGATGATGTGGCAATGAAACTCAACTGGTAGGCTGAAATGACTAGGATGAACCTCCACCTATGAAATCAAAACATTCTAAGATCATATGACCAACTTACTAAAAATAGTAACTTTCCATAAATAGCAGCTCTGCACAAGATAGCCCTTATTGAAAAGAAAGAAGAAATATTTTTGGGTGATGCAAGATTGTTCTTACACCCAGGATGCTCCTGCATCAGACACCCGAGGTAATTTGAGAAGTGCCCCTGTCATGACTCAGGTGTGCAGAGGAAAACCAAGATGGTTAACCTCATCCTTTGCTAGTCATGATGAATCTTCAATAGGTCATCCTTTCCATTTGACCAAATACTCTTCATATGTCATGCTCCTTATGCTTCTGACAACACAACTATCTAGTATGTCTTCAATCTCCTTCATATCTGAACTAGTTGTTGGAATACTCCACTGTGCTATTGTAACCTCATCTTCAACACCTCCTTCATAATACTCTGTCAGATCTGAAACATTAAATATTGGTGAAATATTCATCTCAGTAGGCAACTCAACCTCATATGCATTTCCTAAATCATGCTTCTTCAGTATCTTACATGGCCCAAACTTCTTCATTTTCAACTTGTTATATGTACCAACAAAAAATATTTTCTTCCGCAAATGAACCTTGACTTCATCTCCAACCTAAAATTCCTTATGCCTCCTTTTCTCATCTGCCTTAGCCTTATACTATGCATTCATCTTGGTAATGTGCTTCCTCACCTCCTCATGGATGTTCTTCAAATGTTCTACAAAATCCTCAGCTTCAACACTACTTATTTCTCCTTTATCTATCTTTCTTAACTCAGATGCATTTCTTGGACTACTCCCATATACAATCTGGAATGGTGATTTACCAATGCTCCTATTGACAAAATTATTGTATGAAAATTTTGCCTATGGTAAAATCAAATCTCATCTTGTTGGCTTATCTCCAACTAAACATCTCAGCATATTTCCCAAACTCCTATTCACCACCTCTATATATCCATCAGTCTGTGGATGATGTGATAAACTAAAGTTCAAATCTATCTTCAACTTCTTCCACAATGTACGCCATAAATATCCAACAAACTTAGTGTCCCTATTTGAAACTATACTCTTTGGCAAACCATGTAGTCTCATCACTTCTCTGAAAAATAATTTCGCTACATGAACAACATCATTACTCTTCTTGCTAGAAACAAAATGTGTCATCTTTGAAAATTTGTCAACTACCACAAAAATTGAATCATGTCCCCAATGTGTCCTTGGTAAACCAAGAACAAAGTCCATACTGATATCCTCCCAAGGCTTCTTTGGTACAAGTAATGGCTTAGACAACCCTGTATTCTTCTCCACTCCTTTTACCATCTGACATACTCTGCAACTCTATACAAACTTCTTGACATCTTGCAGCAACTATGGCCAATAATAATTTTCACTAACCAAAGCAAGGGTTTTATCACGACAAAATATCCAGCCAATTCTCTACTATGCTTCTCCTTGATGAGATTCTCTCTCATAGAACTTCTTGGAATGCACAAGTAACTCCCTCTGAATAGTATATCATCCTGAATGATGAAATCTAGCCACTTCATTCGGTCTAGAGTAACAGGTTCTTTACAAGCTTTCCAAGCTTCACCAAAATCAAGATCCTCTATATACAAATTTTTGAGTTCCTTGAACCCAACCACCTCAATCTGCATTTCTATCAGCAATAGTTTTCTTTTGCTAAGCACATCTGCAACCCTATTAGACTTTCCACTTCTATGTTTCAAAACAAATGTATAACTCTGTAAAAACTCAACCCATTTCAAATGTCTTTGATTCAACTTTCCTTGACTATTCAATTATTGCAAAGCTTGATGATCAGTATACAAAAAAAAATCCTTAGGAAGCAGATAGTGTCTCCACTTCTTCAATGCCTGAAATATAGCATAAAATTTATGATCATAAACAAAATATTTTCTCTTGGCATCATTTAACTTCTCACTAAAATAAGCAATAGGTTTACCTTCTTGGCTCATAACAGCTCCTATTACAGTACCACTAGCATCACAATCTACTTGAAACACCTTATGAAAATTAGGAAGTGCTAAAATAAGTTGTTCTGTAACCTTATGTTTCAATAGTTTAAAACTCTTATCTGCCCCATTAGTCCACTTGAACTCTTTTCTATCCCCTCTCATTGTTTCAGTCAAAGGTCTACAAATATTGCTAAAATTTATGATTAAATTTTTGTAAAAACTAGCCAAACCATGAAAAGACCTTACCTTAGTAGCACTCCTTGAAGTAGGCCATTCAAGGATAGACTGTACCTTCTCTGGGTCCATTGTTAGACTTTCTACTAAAACTACAAATTGGAAATACACTAACTCTTTCTTCACAAAAATACACTTCTTCAAATTAATCAGCAATTTCTCATCTCTTAACTTCTCAAACACCATACAAATATGCATCATATGATCGTCCAATGTCTTACTAAGGATCAGAATATCATCTAGGTACACAATTACAAACTTACCCAAAAATTCTTTCAGAACCTTGTTCATGAACTGCATGAAAGTGCTTGGTGCATTGGTTAGCCCAAAAGGCATGACTAACCACTCATACAGTCCTTCCTTTGTCTTGAAGGTAGTCTTCCATCCATCTCCTTCTCTAATCTGAATCTAGTGATATCCACTCTTCAGATCTATCTTTGAGAAATACACAACTCCACTCAAACAATCCATAATATCATCTATTCATGGCAGTGGAAACCTATACTTGATTGTGATCTTGTTTATTTCTCTGGAATCTATACACATCCTCCATTCTCCATTCTTCTTTGGTGCTAATACTGCTGGTTAAAACACATGGACTTAGGCTCTCCTGAATCAATCCCTTTTGTAAAAACTCATGTACTTGTCTATTCAACTCTTCACTTTTTGTTGGTGTCATTCTATGTGCTACCTTGTTTGGAAAACTAGCTCCTGGAATCAAATCCATCTGATGACTGATCTTCCTTACTGGTGGTAATCCATTAGGTACATTATTACATACAATATCCTGAAACTCATTCAACAAATCTACAACCTCTACAAGTACATCCTCTACTTCCTCTTTACCAGCTTTTGGAATTAAAGCAAAACACACATGCTCATGCCTCATACCATCTAGGAATTTTCTTCCTTCAACAAAAGTTATTCTCACATTACCACATACCTTTTCTTCCATGTCCTTCAATGGCTTTAGCTTATGTCACACTCCATCCTTTGTCAGGGAATAGGTATTCAGATGACCATCATGTACAACATATCTGTCAAACTACCATAGCCTACCCAACAACATGTGACATGCATCCATAGGTATGATATCACATAGTACCTCATCATGGTACCCGCAAATCTTGAACTTTTCTAGGCACTACTCACTGACCATGACCTTGTGGTCATCCTGCACCTAGGCAATCTGATATGGATGTGGGTGTTTTTGTCTCTTGAGCTTAAACTTTTTCACCATCTCTTTTGACACCAAATTGTTAGTGCTTCTCCTATCAATAATCACATCATAGCATTTACCCTCACACTTGCATCTCATGTGAAGCATGCTCCTCCTTTGTTCAGGTTCATTCTCACCACTTAGTAGGACTCTTCTATTAATCAGTGTTTCTTCTCTTTCAACATCTTCAGAATTTGATGATTTGGCATTTTCATCTACATGTGCAACTCTAGCCTGGCCTTCATTCCTCTTAGCCATCCTTCCTTGGAATTGAGGACATTCAAATGCCCTATGACCTTCTCTAGAGTGAAAACATGTTCCACGAAAGCCTCCTCTTCTTGAACCTTGTCCTCTTCCTCTTCCTCTCTGATCTCTATTGTTCTGATCTTGGAAATGATTGGAATTGTTTCCTCTCTGATTTTGACTACTACTGGTCTCATCCTTCTTTTTTGGATCTTCATTTTGGCCTCCATATAACTGTCCACTAGATTTTCCACCGCAACCTCTTCCATTTTGTCTACTCTCAAACTTCTTGTTCATCTTTTCCTCTACTTTTAGGAAAAATTGGTATGCCTCTTCAATATTGTTCATTCAAACTAGATTCAACTCCTCCTGAATGCTTGGCCTCAACCCATTAAGGTAATGAGCAACTTTTTCCTTATCAGCTTTTGCATGGCCTATTCTGATGAGGATTCGATAGAACTCCTTTCTATATTCTTGAACAGATCATCCCACTTGCTTCAAAATTTGCATTTTCTTCAGTAGGTCAAGCTCATAATCAATAGGGATGAACTGTTGCTTCAATTTATCCACCATCCAATCCCATCTTGTGATTTTATCTTTCCCTCTTCTATTTCACTCTAATTGAATCTCTTGCCACCAGATCTTCACATGACCTTTCAGTTTGGCCTTCGCGAATTTGACCCTATCAGGATCCTCAATATCTTCATAGTCAAATTATTTTTTACATTCATTGATCTAGTCGATCAATTCTTATGGGTTAATATTTATTGAAAATGCAGGAATCTCAATCTTAGGTCTTTTTCCGATCTTGGAAATGGCCCAGAAAAGCCTTTCTTCTTCTTGATTCAGAATTTCACCTTCTTATTGATCATCATTTCCTTCTTTGACTTCATCCTCACTTTCATCTCTGACATTAAGATTCATTCCTCTATGAATCTCTTCTTGCAATGCTCGCACTTGTCTCTAGAGCGCTCTAACCTCAAGTGTTACAACACCAGCTCTTACGCCACATTCCCTTCATGGAGGCATTTTCATGATGTGGGTTGAAACTCTAAGCATGGTCCTGGTGCAAACTATGTCACAGTCGGTGATTTGTTTACACACTTAAGAACTCCTGCTCTGATAGCACTTGATGAAGGGTGCTCCCCTTAATACCACAAACACATAATAGAAACAGAGAAATGACAACAATATGCTAGAATAGAAAATTGGCTTCTTATTATCTCCACAAATGTGAAATTAAAAAATTTTAAAATTACAATATGCAAAGCCACATGGGCATTCCCTTACAATATTCTATAGGACAAAGCCTCGAATCAATACTGAGATCTACTACCCAAAACTGCCTAGACAACACTATGGGCCTTCTTTATATAGGCAATTTCCACTCCCTGAGAAGGTTCTAGAAATTTGCCCTTAAGGCTAATTATACATAGAATTATCTTATTTTCACAATTTTCACAATAGGGTTAGCTCAAAAGAAATACAAAATATGCTTTTAGGTAGCCCAACTTCCGGAGGCCATAACTTTTTAACCGTGGCTCTGTTTTTCTATTGTTACCACTTTTTAGAAACTCCATGATGAGATCTACAGTGCCTGACACGCGCTAGCACTATTCAGCCAGTCGATCACGATCTGGAACCTCTAAGGCCTTCAAAATTGAGCTGAAAGATTTCATACCCAAAAACCTCAATAAATTCACCAATACTAATGATGTGGCAATGAAACTCAATTGGTAGGTTGAAATGACTAGGATGAACCTCCAACTGTGAAATCAAAACATTCTAAGATCATATGACCAACTTACTAAAAATAGTAAGTTTCCATAAATAGCAGCTCTGCACAAGATAGCCCTTCTTGAAAAGCAAACAAAAATATTTTTGGGTGATGCAAGATTTCTCTTACACCTAGGATGCTCTGGCATCATTTATTTAGTATGTTGTATGGAACTACTTTCTTCATTTGTATTTTGGAGTATCTACCCTTAGGTAGTCTCTCTTTCCTTAGGAATGCCCAAACCTTGTCTCCCACTTTGAAGTGGACCTCTCTTCTTCTTTTATCAACACTTTCATTATACTTCAAACTTGATCTTTGTAATGCTTATTTTACCTCATGCTATACCTTTGTAATGTGCTCTACTAGTTCTTGGCCTTGAGCATTGACTTTGAAGTCAGATGGTAGTTCAATCAGATCTAATGGTCCTTTGGGGTAAAGGACATATACTGTTTGGAATGGAGTCTTACAGGTTGACCTATTTATAGAGTCATTAGATGCAAACTCTGCTTGGGGTAGGAGTGTATCCCAACTTTGAAAATATTTCTTGGTTAGGCATCTTAGGAGATTGCCTAGGGATCCTGTTTACCACCTTAGTCTTCCCATTTTTTTGTGGGTGATAGGCAGAGCTATAGGTGAGGTTTTTCCCCAACTTCTTGAAGAGTGTCCTCCAAAAATATCCTTGGAACTTTACATCCCTATCAAATACAATTGCTTGAGGTAAGCCATGAATTATGACCACTTCTTTGAAGAAGAGATTGGCTATGTGAGATGCATCATTTGTGCTTTTGCATGGTACAAAAAGAACCATTTTGTTGAACCTATCCACTATGACAAAAACACTATCAAATCCTTGCTTGGTATTAGGCTATCCCATTACAAAATCTATTGAGATGGACTCCTAAGGTCTTGAAGGGATTGGTAAGGGCTGGTAGAACCCTTGATTTGTTTTCATTCCTTTAGCTTGTTGGCAGATTATGCAAGTCTCTATAAACTTCTTGACATCATTGTTCACCTTAGGCCAAAAATTTCTCCTCTTCACCATGTCTGCTATCTTATCAATGCCAAAGTGACCTCCTAGGCCACCACAATGCTTCTCCCTTATTATGTGTGTCCTCATTGAGCACTTTGGTATACATAATTTGGCTCCTTTGAATAGAAGTTCATTCTGATTCAAATATTCAGGTATCTACCAACCATCTTTGTGCAAATCTGATATATCTTTGCAAATTCAAGGTCATCTAGGTACAAGTGTTTGAGGGACTCAATTCCCACACTTTGTAATTGAACTTCTTCCATCAGACCAATTCTCCTTCTAAGGGCATCAACTACTTTGTTTTCTACACCCTTTTTATGCTTGATGTTGAATGTATAGGTCTGCAATTTCTCCACCCATTTAAAATGTCTGATAGAGATTTTCTCTTGAGAATTTAAGAAACTTAATACCTTGTTGTCAGTGTATACTACAAATTCTTTGGGTATCAAATAGTGCCTCCATTTCTTGAGGGCTTGGACCATGGCATAGAGCTCTAGGTCATATGTAGAGTACTTTCTTTTAGCCTCATTCAATGTCTCTGAGAAGAAAACAATGGCCTTGCCTTCTTGGCTTAGGACTGCACCTATAGCCAAATTAGTTGCATCTATCTCCATAGTGAAGACTTTGTTAAAATTAGGGAGGACCAAGATAGGGTATTGGGAGACTCTATTCTTCAAGTATTGGAATACATCATTGTCTTCCTTTGTCCACACAAATTTAGTCTTGTTTCCACCTTTAATAGTTTCAAGCATTGGTGCACAAACATGACTGAAATTTTTGATAAACTTCCTATAGAATGTTGCAAGTCCATGGAAGCTTCTTGCATCACCTTGGTTCTTTGGTGGAGGCCAATTAATGATTTCTTCTACCTTCTCAATATCCATCTTGAGGGTACCTTGTGAGATCACAAATCCTAGGAACACAAGTTCCTTCCTCATAAATGTGCACTTTTCCAAGTTGATTACCATCTTTTGTTGATGGAGTCTTCTTCCATCTTCTTAGTACCTATTCCACATGATCAAGATGGTCTCCCTTGCTATGACTGAATATTAGTATGTCATTAAGGTAAACAACAACAAATTTTCCAATAAAATCAATGAATTTCTCATTTATAAGCCTCATAAAAGTCCTAGGGGCATTGCTTAAGACAAAAGGCATTACTAACCATTCAAACAAGCCTTTAGTAGTCTTGGAAGTTGTTTTGCATTCATCTCCTAGTTTGATTCTGATTTGATGGTATCCAAACTTTTGGTCTAGCTTGGTGAAGTAGCAAGCACCTCCTAGTTGATCCAATAGGTCCTCAATCCTTGGCATGGGGAATCTATACCTTATGGTGATTTTGTTTAGGGCCCTTCTATCAGTGCATAACATCCATTTTCTATCCTTTTTAGGGGCCAAGACTGATGGTACTACACATGGACTGAAACTCTTTTGAATGAGTCCTCTTTCCAACAATTCAATGACCTATTTTGCAATCTCTACATGCTGCAGGGGTTTCATTTTGTATGGTGCCTTATTAGGTAGGGATGAGCCTAGTATGAGATCAATTTGATGACTGATATCCCTAATGGGAGGGAGGCTAGTGGGTAGGTCACTAGCAGTGACATCTCTATACTTTTGTAGCATTTCCATGACTTCCTTTGGCATAGGCTCTTTTTTATCAGACTTGGTGTTATCCTTGGGCTTTGAGATTAGGATAAAGGGTTCAATATCATGTTCCTTCAAGGTTTTCAACATCTCCTTTTCACCCATGATAATCACAATGGGTTCTTTTTTAGATTTGTTATCTAGCAGGGGCTTCATAGTAAAGGTCTTCCCATCTTTGGTGATGGAGTAAGTGTTTTTCCTACAATGGTGTATGGCATCTACATCAAATTGGCAGGGCCCACCTAAAAGGATGTGTGAGGCATGCATCTCAACCACATCACAAAGAACCTTGTCCTTGAAATTTTCAATTGAGAACTCTATCCATGCTTGTTCTATTACTAGTGTTTGTTGGCCTTTGGTTAACCATGAAACATGATAGGGGCAAGGGTGTGGCTTCTTAGGGAGTTTTAACTTCTGAACCATTTCAAAAGATACAAGATTTTTAGTAGAACCAGAATATATTAGTAGATTTCATACCTTTCCATGACATTTGATCTTTGTCCTGAAGAGATTCTTCCTTTGTGGAGGTTCTTGGGTTTATGGCACTTGAAGGAAGACCTACCTCATCATCAAACATACTCCATCCTCTGGTTCCAAGTCTCTAGCATTAGCATTGTCTTCTTGTTTATCTTCTTGGACAAGCTGTGCTCTCCTCTCACCATGGTTATTATTGTTCCTCTTCTTAGGGAATCTTCCTGCATGATGTCCCATTTGATTGCAATGGAAACATTTCAATGGTCCATTACCTCTTCCTGAGTTTTTCCTTCCCCTATTGAAAGGCCTCCTTCCTCTATAGTTTCCTCTTGAATTAGAGTCACTATTTTCATTGTCTCCTTGGTCAGGGGTTTTGCTACTGCTGCTGCTTTTTTGTCCCTTGTTCCAAGAGTTTCCTTTGCCTCTAAAGTTCTTCCCACTATCATTACTCTCCCCTTTTCCAAAATCCTATTTTCTCTTCCATTTTTCCTCTACCTTGAGTTCCATTTGGTAGCACTTATTGACTATGGTAGGGCAATGTAGACTTAGCTCCTCTTGAATGGATACTTTCAAGCCATTCATGTATCTTGCTAGTTTTTCTTCCTCATCTTTTTCCATATTGGTTTTCATACATAATTTTAAGAACTCCTCGATGTATGAGCCTACATCCATATCTTTTTATTTCAAACTTTTCTTCCTCCTATGGAGTTGTAACCCATATTCCTCATGCACATATGTCTCCCTAATCAATGCTATCATCTTGTTCCATGAATTAATCATGCTCTTCCCATTCTTCACCCTCTTTGTTTGGATGAAGTTCCACCAAGTTAGTGCTGCTCCCTCTAACTTGGATCTTGCTACCTTTACCCTTTATTTTTTAGGGATGTCCTCACATTCAAATAATTTTTTAAAGGCTATATCCAATCCAAGGCTAAATATACATTCATCTTGCCATTGAAGACTCAAAAATTTATTTTCTCCTCCATTTTTCTCCTTCCCATGGATTTCAAGGAATCTATGAAAGGCCTTTGATCAGTAGGGATGTGTTGGTTAGGATCATCCTCCTCTTCTTCACTCCCCTCTTTGTTTTCAAACCCATCTTCTTTGTTCTTGTCAAGCTTCTTCTCAACTTCTTTAAGCCTCTTAGCTAAGGCTATGTTTGCAGCCCTTTTATCTCTCACCATCTTTGCTAACTCACTATTTGTGACCCTTTCAGGTATCTCTTCATCCTCAAGAGTAGACATAGCTTTGATACCACTTGATGCAAAGTGGCAAGCGAAAGCCTTCAAACAGTGAGCAATTGGTGAGTTTCAAGGTCTCAACTACCCAATAGGGATCCAAATGCCCAATATTTATCACAAGTATGGTAAGGACTATGGGAAATGGTTATCACAACCCAAAAACCCAAGGAAACCTAATCACTAGGCTATGCTAGGTCCAAAACACCAACAATTGAGAAGTTACTAAAAGGTCTCCTTAGCCCAATAGGAAACCAAACCCCATGAAATGATTTATAAGACTAGGGGTGGCCTAAAATAATTGATGTAGCCAATTTATGTCCTATTCCTTTAGTTCCAATGGTTATTTCACTTACAAGCCACACATAACACTAGGTTGCTTCATTAACCAAGGATTTGGCTTGTAGCCCTCCCTAGAAGGAAATCTGAACATAAGTCAAAATGTTCCCAAATGAGATAATGAACTGGTCAGGGATTCTGATACCCTTTTGGGGTTTATAAAACATATCCAAACACCAAGGAGTGGAGACAAGAAAAAGTCACTGATGTTGCAATGTTAGACCAGCTAATAGGCCTAATTAGGTCTCCAAATGCACTACAAGTGCTCTTTCTCCTAAGAAAATGCACAAACTAAGTATGGAGGCATGTTTGGATATATTAAAGACCTTAGAATCCAAGTTTTTGAGTCTTGATGAATCCCAAACCAAAGTCTTTGTTGACTGTCCTAAGTCACAAACTCATGCACACATAGAGATGTGCACCTAGGGCTTTGTGGCAAAACCAATTCCCTCCAAAAATCCAACTCTAACCTTCATATTGTTAAAGTGCATAAATGAAGGTCTAATTCCACCAAGGGGCATTAGATTCCCATGGTGGAATTGGGTCCAAAGATCAAACCCTATCGGAAATCTTACTGGAGACCTTCAATCTAGGCAAGCACACAAGAAACCTTGATATCTCTTAAACTAGGATGAATTAGAGCATGAATCCAATTGTAGAGGGAATTATATTGGATGGAAAATCTTTTGGTCTCAATGAATCATGCACACTAGCCTATACCCATCTATAATAGGGCACTATTCCTGAGAATTGCAGAGAAATGGCTTTTTTTTTATTGATTCAAATGCCAAGTTACATATCTTACCTTCCGCCCACCTAAAAGGGCTTATTGAAGGCTTCCCCTATTAATTATAACTGAAATTTAAACTATCTTATTTTTGGGGGCATGATTACAACTTTTGGCAAGAAGTTGTTAAAGTTGCTAAGCAACTTTTACAACATTTTTGCAACTTTTGCTTTCTAGGAGACCAAACTTGGTTTTAACCTATCCTAGTGGTCCAACATGGATCTAAAACATTAAAAACATGAAAATGAGTAAAATCATATGATTTTAGGCCCATTGATCAATTTTGACCATAGTTAGCTAGGGGCTTATAGTTGTGCCAATCTTTGAACTAGGCCTCACAACTTGGTCTAGGTTCCTGACTAATAAATCTAATATAAACTAGATGTGCTTGGGACTCTAAAGAGTTTTGTTTGTTGAGTCTAGAGTAGGTGCTCCTGCACCATACTCCCCTTGAGTTTTAAAGCTCAAGTCCCTACTTGAGGATAACTTCTCCACTAAAGTCCCATGTTGCTTGATTTGATCTTTGGTTAGCCATGTAGCATCTATGTTGGGGAGTCCCTTCCATTTGACTAAGTACGACATGTACTTCTTAGTTCTAGTCTACCTTAATAACTTTGTTTCAAAAATTTCTTCTAACTCCACTGGTTTTCTTTACGGAAGGTTTGTGACATATTCTTCATCTTTGATGTTTGTGTCCTCATGTTTGTCATTTATTGAACTTATTGTAGCTTTATATGATGTGAGGTCTACCACATTGAATATTAGAGAGATTTGTAAGGTTGGACGAAGAGAGATTTCATAGGCATTCTCACCTATTTTATTTAGTATGCTACATGGACCTACTTTTGTCATTTTTAGTTTGAAGTATCTACCCTTAGGTAGTTTCTCTTTCCTTTGGAATGCCCAAACCTTGTCTCCCACTTTGAAGTGGACCTCTCTTCTTCTTTTATCAACTCTTTCTTTATACTTAAAAATTGACCTTTGTAATGCTTCTTTTACATCCTATTGTACCTTTTTCATGAGCTCTACAACTTTTTGGCCATGAGCACTTACTTTGAAGTCAGATGGTAGTTCAATTAGATCTAATGGTCCTTTGGGGTGAAGGCCATATACTGTTTGGAATGGAGTCTTACCAATTGACCTATCTATAGAGTCATTAAATGCAAACTCTGATTGGGGTAGGAGTGTATCCCAACTTTGAGAATATTGTTTGGTGAGGCATCTTAGGAGATTGCATAGGGATCTATTTACCACCTCAATCTGTCCATCTATTTGTGGGTGATAGGAAGAGCTATAGGTGAGGTTTTTTCCCAACTTCTTGAAGAGTGTCCACCAGAAATATCCTTGGAACTTTACATCCCTATCAGATACAATTGTGTTAGGTAAGCCATGAATTCTGAGCACTTCCCTGAAGAAGCGATTGGCTATGTGAGATCCATCATTTGTGCTTTTGCATGGTATAAAATGAAGCATTTTTATGAACCTATCCACTATGACAAAAACACTATCAAATCCTTGCTTGGTCTTGGGCAGTCCCATTACAAAATCCATTGAGATGGACTCCCAAGGTCTTGAAGGGATTGGTAAGGGTTGGTAGAGCCCTTGATTTTTTATTAGTGGTTTAGCTTGCTGGAAGATTGTGCAAGTCTCTATAAACTTCTTGACATCATTGTTCACCTTAGGCCAAAAATAGCTCCTCTTCACCATGTCTGTTGTCTTATCAATGCCAAAGTGACCTCCTAGGCCACTACAATGCTTCTCCCTTATTATGTTTGTCCTCATTGTGAACTTTGGTATACATAGTTGGGATCCTTTGAATAGAATTCCATTTTGAATTAGATATTTAGAAAAGTCAGTGTGGAATCTGCCAACCATCTTTGTGCAAATCTGATATATCTCTGCAAATTCAGGGTCATCTGGGTACAAATGTTTGAGGGACTCAATTCCTATACTTTGTAATTGAACTTCTTCAATCAGACCAATTCTCCTTCTAAGAGCATCAACAAATTTGTTTGCTACACCCTTTTTATGCTTGATTTTGAATGTATAGGTCTGCAATTTCTCCACCTATTTCAGATGTGTGATAGTGAGTTTCTCTTGAGAATTTAAGAAACTTAATGCCTTTTTGTTAGTGTATACTACAAATTCTTTGGGTATCAAATAGTGCCTCCATTTCTTGAGGGTTTGGACCATGGCATAGAGCTCTAGGTCATATGTAGAGTATTTTCTTTTAGTCTCATTCAATGGCCTTGCCTTCTTGGCTTAGGACTGCACCTATAGCCAAATTGCTTGCATCTATCTCCATAGTGAAGACTTTGTTAAAATTAGGGAGGACCAAGATAGGGTATTGGGAGACTCTATTCTTCAAGTATTGGAATGCATAATTGGCTTCCTTTGTCAACACAAATTTATTCTTCTTTCCACCTTTAATAGTTTCAAGCATTGGTGCACACACATGACTGAAATTTTTGATAAACTTCCTATAGAATGTTGCAAGTCCATGGAAGCTTCTTACATCACCTTGGTTCTTTGGTGGAGGCCAATTAATGATTTCTTCTATCTTCTCAAGATCCATCTTTAGGGTACCTTGTGAGATCATAAATCCTAGGAACACAAGTTCCTTCCTCAGAAACATGCAATTTTCCAAGTTGATTACCAATTTTGTATTGATTGAGTCTTCTTAGTTCCTATTCCACATGATCAAGATGGTCTTCCTTTCTATGACTAAATATTAGTATGTCATCAAGGTAAACAAAAACAAATTTGCTAATAAAATCAATGAATATCTAATTCCTAAGCCTCATAAAAGTGCTAGGGGCATTGCTTAGGCTAAAGGGCATTACTAACCATTCAAACAAGCCTTAATAGTGAATTGGGAAGAATCTCTGACTTACCAGGAAGCTCCATAGCTGATTATTGCCTGCACGACATAGCAACTATATAGAACCCAAGTTTCCCGACACACTACATGGGACTGTACACAGTTTAGAGAAGGGCATTCATCTGAGATAGGGACAGAGATGGAGTTGATGAGGTATGAGGAAGAGATTTTTATTTTTCTAAGCACTTACTTTTGAGATCTTTGAATTTCTATTGTATCTAAAAAATATTAATCAATAGGGAAAGCAATTATAAAATTTAATAATGAATACCATTATCTAGTTTGTAATGGCTAAAAAAGAGTGTGATTTATTGTTGAGTTAATGTCTTCAATATTTTTGATTTGAACTGATTATGTTTTTGGGTTCTATGAATCCTTACTGAGAATTGGAGAGCCTCTCAAGGTTCCATGTTGATTTGAGTTCATTAATAGCAAGTTATCTTGAAATGCCAAGCTATGATTTGAACTATTGGTTGGTTGAATGGATCATTTAGGATCCTATTGAAGATTGATTTGGCTTTGATGTTGATGCCTCACTTGAATCACCCTCTTATTTTTTTTGTCACCTAGGAGTTGAACTACTTTCACATCCTATTGCCCGAGTCTATTTAAAGTGATGTGTGACAACACTATAAGCTCTAGTGCTACTTGTACAATTGAAAGAGTTGGAACTCAAAACTTATATTGGAAATCAACAAAGGCACTTGAAAGTGCTTCTTCCAATTGGCCAAATGCTACCCTAAATCCTAGTATTGTTTAAAAGAGCTACTTGTTCTGAATCAGCTACAATCAAGAGTTGGGGGAATATTTATATGGGTTCACATTGTTAAAAGGCTCACATTGTTAAAACATAAACAATTTATGTGTTTCATAGATCTGGCAAACCCTTTACATAATAATGATCAACATCATTTCATGTAATCTTTGATTTGATATAAATACTAAGTATTGGCTCTAAATACTTTTCATGAATGGGTTAAACAAATAGAATCTAAACAACATGGATAGTGTAAAAGAAAAAAATCCTAACAAAATAACTACATATAGTTGACTAATACTACTTTAAGAACCTTTTAGGTCTGAGATTGCATAGAGAAAGGTTGCTCCATCTTCTCCCATGACTTCAGAATAAGAAGAGTCTACATTTCTATATCATCAAGTAGCCTACTTCTCAGTATGTATTGCTCATGACATTAAGGGCTACACTTCTCATGTGTTTGTGCATGTCCCCAACAAGAACTAGCATATACCATTTGCCTAGAATGCCCCCCAATAGTACTTGGATAGCTGCATTCAAACATTCTTCCTTCATTCTATAGTATAAACTTGTTTAGCTCAAGATATGCAAACACCACTATAGGGTTCCCAAAGAGATGAGATTTGAATATCTTCCCATGCCTACCATTTCCATAACTACTGCATTAGAACCATATTTTAATAAATAAAAAAAAATTCATTATTGTGTATAATTTTAGATACTTGTGGGAATCTCCTTTTTCAATATTTCATGGCAATTTATTTTCTCAATATTTTAGATCAACCTACATGATACATCATGAAAAATAAGAAAGAAAATAACTAATGCAATAATTAACAATAGTGATGCACAATAACTTAAGCTACATAAAGCACATGTTTACAAACAAATTCAGTGGTGAATTCCTATCCTTCAATTGCATAATACCTATAGAAATTATCTTACATGAATATTCCTAGTGAGGTAGCTAAATGAGGTTTCAAGTATTGTACAATTTGACCCAAGAAAGGCTAACCCATACTGCCAAGTGGCAGATTCATCCTCTTCTTCTTGGAACTATTGTAGATGGGGTACTCCAACCTTATCACCATAAAAAGCACAATGGGTATTGAAAGGAGGGCAACTACAATAACTACCAAATTATCAAAATCCGCCATTAGAACAAGATTACTAGCCTGCTTGATAACCATACAGTTGACTATTATAAACTTTTAGGGTGCTCTTTCTGTAAACCTACAAATCAACTGCCTCTCTTGCTTAGACCCTCTCGTAATAGATTTTAGTAGACCATGGAGCTATATGGGGTTGCATTGGGAGATTCCTTATCAGTTAAATTATTTATCCTTATCATTCTGACTTATTTACAATAACCCAAGTAGCACAAAGATATTTACACCCTATAATATGCTGTGAATTTTAGAAGTAACAGAATGGTCAATTACTAGGAAGATGAATGAAACTAGAAATGATTTTTGACAACTTCAAACTCTTTTATAATGCCTATGCCTCAAATGAAGACTGTATGGGTAGAAAAACATAATTAGTTTCAAGTTAAATTAATTTTCCATGATACAACAACATGCATAGTCAAGTTAGTGGAGTTGATAATAGGTTCAGTCACTAGAAATTTTACAAGGCAAGTTAAAGGTTCGCAACAATATAGACTGAGCTACGTCAGACACATCCAAAATTTATCATAACAATTCTAAAACAATAGCAATCTAAAAAACCCATAGCTTACCTTATCCCAACCTTTTAAGGATATGTTATCAAAGTTTGTTGCAAATTGACCTCCATTCTGCACAAATACTGTTGTAATACTTTGTATGTGATCTCATGTTGTCTAACATAGATGGGAAAGGATCAGTATAGGAATTTAGCTGATAGGAAAACTGACTTCACTACCATACAATTTTGATTGCATCAATGAAAATTTAAAATACAATTTAAACAATCTTAAATCTAGGTGTCTCTTCAAAATAATTGAAAGAGCCTTCCACACTGACATGTCTTCTTGATCTTCATCTCATATTTTTTTGGTCTTGAATGAAGATAGGATGGATCCAGTAAAATTCCTGAGCAGTATGATAAATATAAAATTATCTTTAGACAAAATTTATATGTACCTCTTCTAAAATTCTTTCAAATGCCTCTCCAACTTCAGTCACCAACTCTTGTGGAACTTGATGCCCTTCCATATCAAAAAGCACATAACTGCATTGCAAAAATCAAAATTTACAACTAAAGCATAGAAGTATTTCACAGTGTGCTAAAATCATTCTGGTGAAGAAATTAGTCCCATACATGTTAACATAGTGGCACTTGGGAACATGAAGATCATCTCTTTGTATATTTTTCTTCATAAAATAGGAAAAAAAAAAGCCAACACTATTATCTATATCACTTGCATGAGTGTGAATATGGATGCAGAATGCTTGAGGTGGATGGTGGGAGTTATGAAGTGTAACATTTCTAACTACCTACTTCTAGCTGTAAATGCTTCAGATAGAGTCACTCTAAACTATAAAGAAGAAAGAAGAAACCTAATTCTCTCAAAAAACAAAAAATATTAAAATGTTACAAAAATGTCCTGAACCATGAACAGATTTATTCATATTGTCATTGGTCTTGTTCCTATCCCATTCTTAGGTCTGTGCATACATTGATCTTATTAAAAAGAAATATTAATTTGATATATAACCACTGACACAAACAAACATATAACCCATTCCACTATTATTAATATGTTATTCTATTATATCATTTTAAATAGAGAACATCTTCATGACTATCAATTTGATGAAAATTTTTATACACTAGTACTTTATCATAAATAACTTTTATACGAGACATTATTTTGGAAATTTCCTCAGTCAGACAGTGCAAATTTTTTTTCTGGAAAACATATCCAAAATTTGGAAACATCCAATGGTCACATTATAAGTTATGGCCTTTGAACAGAGACCCTTTTTTTTCTGATTATCATAGAATGAATAAAGAAGACAAATACAATTAACTAGGGCCACAATTTTTTCCCTCACACAAGAATCTTTTCCTATCACAAAGACAAGATGAATGGATTCCTTTGACTTTATAAACCATAACCAAACTCAAACCAATCCTTACATGATTGCATCAACTTAAAAAATATCAAGAACTGTGAATCACAAAAAAAGAATAAACTGTCAAATTGAAATAACATTTTGTTGCACAAACTTGCATTTTCTTTTATATTAAAACCCATAAAAATTGGAGATTGACAACACTCCTATTTTCCCTTCAACATGCATGCCATTCCATTGGCATTAACTTTAGGCACTTGACTGTTATTACCCTCAAAATGGTAAGCTTGTATCAGACAGAGAACAATAAGAAGGTTATCAGGAAGATTCACCTAATGTAACAAAATAGGAGGATTCACAACAATTGCCAAATTGAATGTGACATCTTCTTTACCTTCTTGACATGGTCTTTTGCTGCAATGTTTCTTCTCTTCATTCTATCATTGTGTCTCTTCAACTTCAACTACACTTGAAGAACGTTCCTTTATACTCAATAGTGCACTATTAATACTTTGGCTCACAACTTGCCTCTTTCCCCATTCTCCTCAACTTTTCAAGAATACTAGTATTCCTCCTCAGCCAAATATAACTTCATTGAAGTCAACATATCTTAGAGAAAAAAATTCAAGTCATTATAATACCTGGCTTGATCCCTTATCTTCATCATCCCACAAATCAGTCTTAATAAAAAGCCTCATACATTGTTCTATATATTCTTGCATAAATAAACCCTTTTGTCTCAAAGCAATGAAACACTAAAACAATTTTTGCATTAATCTTAAGGAAAGAATTTTCCTTTGCATGTGCTTTGGTAATCCTAGGCTACAATTGTTGGAAACAATTGTCTGAAGGAAATTGCTACTCAATTATGTATTGTCTTTGATGTCACACTATGTCATAGTCCGTAGCAATCAATACCTACCAAGTTCAGTCGGTCATCGAAGAAAAGATAGTGTTTACCAAGTTCAGTCGGTCATCGAAGAAAAGATAGTGTTTACTGAGTTCAGTCGGTCATCGAAGAAAAGATAGTGTTTACCGAGTTCAGTCGGTCATCGAAGAAAAGATAGTGTTTACCGAGTTCAGTCGGTCATCGAAGAAAAGATAGTGTTTACCGAGTTCAGTCGGTCATCGAAGAAAAGATAGTGTTTACCGAGTTCAGTCGGTTATCAAAGGTAAAATATTGTCGGTGTTTACCGAGTTCCCTCGGTCACTGAAAGATTATAGAAAGTTATGGTCACTGAGCACTGTCGGCCCTTGAAGGATTTTTGCAAATAGAGTTTACTTAATTCAGCCAACTGTTATACTAAATAATGTTGATTTGTCAAATCCAAAATCATATAAATAAAAGGTCAAATGTGAAAAATATATATATACAGCAGAAGATTTACAGAAGGAAAGAAGGAAAGGTATATGCAAATTTGTGAAGGATGTTCAGATATCCTTGAGGAGCAGCAGAGATTTATTTGATCAGAAAGGATTAGACTTATGTAGAATAGAGATCTGTAATCAGCAAGACAGTTGCATTATTATATAGGTTACTTTTTCATTGTTACCTTCTTATCATTGTAACAGTGAATTCTAAATCTCTTAACCGAGTTGGTTTAACAACCATAATGTAAATCCTCTAACAAGGTGACAATTCCATTGAATTGTTTTCAAGACCTCTTACCAGGCCACTCCTAGCAGGGTGTTTTAAATCCTCTAACAAGGTCACACCTAACAGTGTGTTTTGTAACCTTTTACCGGGTTGGCTTCTAACCGGGCATCACTTCAGAAAAGTGAAAATCAGTATCTAGATACATTGGTGGTTTTTCCCATATTGGGTTTCCACGTTAAATCTTGTGTCTCTTGTGTTCTTAATTGCTTTCTCAATCATATACATGTGCTGATGAATATCTAAAGATAATATTGCTAATACTTTCTGCATCTTCAAAGTTACTGCAATCTATTTACCGAGTGCTAAAACAGATAACATTGTTAAGATATCCTAAGGAATCTGCAAAGAATTAATTATGAAGTGTTTTTATGGTTGAATGATTCACCCCCCCCTCTCAGTCACTTCATCCATATTCCATCAATTGGTATCAGAGCATTTGGTGCTTGCAAGAAGGGTTTCAAGGACCTAAGCTAAAGATCGGGATGTCTTACAAGAGGGAAATTCCAAAGCTCAACAGAGATAACTTTTCAGCATGGCAAGGTCTCATGCAACTTCATCTGGCTTCCATTGGTGATTCAGGATGCAAATACATTGATGAAGAATACACAATTCCTAATGGCGCATTAACTGTTGAAGACATTGCAGATAAAAAGACTCACAACACCATGATGATAGACATTGCATCTGCTCTCAGCTATGAAGAATTTGATGATATTAAAGACTGCACCACTGCATATGAAATGTGGGTGGCACTGAAGAAAATATATGGTGGTGATGCAAATGTGAAAAGAGCCTAAGAGGACAGTTTGACAAGATGAATATGAAGGAAGATGAAAACATTGCAAAATATGTTGAAAGAATCAAAGCAAGTGTAAGTGCAATTAGAGCTTCTGGAGGAACAATCTCAGATGAGACTGTTATAAGTAAGGTACTCAGAACACTACTCCCTATCTATGCAATAAGAGTATCAGCTATTCAAGAAAGAAGATGTGAAACAAACCACAATATAACTTTGGATGCTTTAGTTGGAAGATTGACAGCTTTTGAATTAGACAACTATGATAACTATGTTCCTAGTTCCAAAAATATTGAATCAGCATTTGAGGCCAAGGTTTCATTAAAGAAGAACAAGAAAATTAAAGAAGTTCAGTCAGAAAGTGAAGAAGAATCAGAAGAAAGTTCTGATAGTGATCTTGAAATTGTAGAAGCATTACTTGCAAAGAAGTACTCTAGAGGGAAAGGTAAATATAAAGGTAAAACTCCTTTAGTCTATTTTTCATGTGAAGAAATTGGACATATTGCAGCTAGGTGCCCAAACAAGCAAGTCAAAGAAGAAAAGAGAAGTCACAAGTACTATGGCAAAAAGAATTTCAAATCATACAAGGATAAAGGTAAGAAATCATGTTTTATGGCTAAAGATTCTGATGATAGTGAAGAAGAAATTGTCTTTATTGCTATAAAAGATGAATCTGATGATGATGAAGATAAGATGGCACTTATTTCTCATATAAGCAAAGATGATATATGGATAATAGACAGCGGATGTTCACACCACATGACTGGTGACAAGACAAAATTTGAATATCTAGAAGACTGTGATAGTGGTAATGTAAGATTTGGAAACAATGAACCTTGTTGTATAAAAGGAAAAGGAAGAATCTCTTTAACCAAAGAACTCATATGTGATAATGCTTATTGGGTTGAAGGACTAAAACATAATCTTTTAAGTGTAGCACAGCTAATCAACACTGGTTTCAAGGTTGAATTCATGAATGGTCAAGCAAGACTGCTAGATGGAAAAGGAAAACTCATTGGATCAGGTAAACAAACAAAAGGTAACTTATTTTATCTTGATCTCAGTGAATATTCATGCTTTATTGCTCAAATAGAAGAAATTTGGCTATGGCACAAAAGGTTATGTCATGTGAATTTTGATAACATGATAAAAATAAGCAAATTCAAGAAGGTTAGAGGCATTCCTACTTTGAAGAAACCTGACACTGGTCTATGTAAGAATTGTCAGATTGGCAAAATGAGTAAAACTAGTTTCAAGAGTAAGAACTATCAGTCTAAAGAAATTTTGGAAATTGTGCATACTGATTTATGTGGACCTATTGGAATACAAAGCTATACTGGAGATAAATTCTTTATTCTTTTCATTGATGATTATTCTAGAATGATGACTGTTATGTATTTAAGAGAAAAATTAGAAGCATTTGAAAAGTTCAAATGGTACTTAGCAAGAGTAGAAAAAGAAACAAGGAAAAGATTGAAATGCTTAAGATCAGACAGAGGTGGTGAATTCATCTCCCATGATTTTAACAACTTCTGCATTGAAACAGGAATCAAAAGATAGGTATCAGCTCCTAGAACTCCTAAGCAGAATGGAATAGCAGAAAGAAGAAATAGATCTATTATGGATTGTGCAAGGACTCTAATGATAGAAAAGAACATTGCTATAAAGTACTGGAAGGAAGCTATCAGCACTGCAGTTCATACCTTGAACCGAGTACAACTGAAGAAAGACACATTCAAAACTCCTTATGAATTATGGTATGGCTATAAACCTAATGTAAGTTACATGAAAATATTTGGTAGCAAGTGTTATATCTTAAAAGAATCCAGAAGAAATAAATTTGATGTGAAAAGTGATGAAGAAATATTCCTAGGATATTCTAGCAAAAGCAAGGCATACAAATGTCTGAACTTATCTACTCACAAAGTCATAGAAAGTATACATGTAAAATTTGATGAGTTTGCAGAAAAGACTGAGGAAGAAAGCAAAAGGGAACCTGAGAACTACAGAAGATTCATTTACATTGAACCTGAAACATTGGCAGACACAACTATCAGTAAGGAAACTACATCTACCGAGCTGAGCACAGTTACCGAGTCATAGGAAGAAGTTCAAACCAAGTCACGGGAAGAAATTCAGACCGAGTCTCAGCCTGAAGTTACAGAGCAAATATCTACCAAGCCCGAGCAACCTGAAGAAGAGATCCTAGAAGACAACAGCATGAATCATTCAAAAGGCAAGGAACCTATACTAGCCAAATATGTCAGAAGACATCATACACCAGACCAAATCATTGGAAACAAATCAGATGGTACTATGACAAGAAGCAAGCTAAAAGGTACATGTCTGCTTACTGATTTTGAACCTAGAAATATCAAAGATGCATTGGAGAATCAAAGTTGGATTGAAGCAATGAATGAAGAATTAGAACAAATACAAAAGAACAAAACTTGGACTCTTGTACCTAGACCTAAAGATAAGAATGTAATTGGAACAAAATGGGTATTCAGAAATAAGCTAAATGAAGATGGTCAAGTATCTAGAAACAAAGCTAGACTGGTATGTAAAGGTTACTCTCAAGATGAAGGTATAGATTATGGAGAAACTTTTGCTCCTGTTGCAAGATTAGAAGGTGTAAGAACTCTACTTGCTTATGCAGCACACAAAGGATTTAAGGTATATCAGATGGATATAAAATCTACATTTCTCAATGGAATTCTTGATGAAGAAGTCTACATTGAACAACCTGAAGGTTTTGTTGATCCAGATAAAAGGGACATGGTTTGTAGGTTACACAAAGCATTGTATGGTTTAAAACAAGCTCCTAGAGCATGGTATGAAAGACTCCATAACTATTTGATTCAGATTAATTTCAAAAGAGCTAATGATAACAGCAATCTGTATATTAAAGAAGGACCGGATGACAAAATTGTATTGGCAGAAATATTTGTGGATGATACTATATTTACAGGAAATGAGGATCAGTGCAAAGAATTTTCAGAGCAAATGAACAGAAAATTTGAAATGTCTATGTTTGATTTAATAAAATTCTTTGTTGGTCTTCAAATTCAGCAAAGCAAGAATGGTATATACATTACTCAATCCAAATACATTAAGGAGATACTTAAGAAGTTTGGTATGGAAGATTCAAAACCAGTTGGTACACCCATGTGTATTGGACTGAAACTTACCAAAAATGATGATTCAAAAGAAGTTGATCAGACCCTATACCGATCTATGATTGGAAAATTGCAGTATGTAGTACATACAAGACCTGATATTGCCTTAGCAGTCGGTATAGTAGCTAGATTCTCAGAAAAACCTAAGGAAAATCACATGATGGCAATCAAAAGAATCTTAAGATACTTAAGAGGAACTGAAGAATATGGTTTGTGGTATAAATTTGGAGGCAATCTAGACTTGAAAGTGTTTACTGATGCTGATTGGGCAGGAAACATTGATGACAGAAAAATTACAAGTGGTGGAGCATTTTTTCTTGAAAAAAGACTGGTATCCTAGACTAGTAAAAAGCAGAATTGCACATCTCAATCCACAGCTCAAGTAGAATATGTTGCTGCTGCAGTAAACTGTTCAAATATTGTTTGGTTTAAACAACTATTAGAAGGTATGAAGGTTGAAATCAAAGAACCAGTTGTTATATTTTGTGACAATACCAGTGCAATAAACATTTCTAAGAATCCAGTGATGCATTCCAAAACCAAGCACATTGCTATTAAATATCACTTTGTCAGAGAATTGGTGTAGGACAAGGAAATCAGATTAGAATATATTCATACAAAAGAATAGATTGCAGACATTTTTACCAAACCATTACCTAAGGATGCATTTGTGTATCTAAGAGGTAAGTTAGGGGTCATTCCCCTATCCGAGGCTCACTAAATACAGTTTTAGTGATGCATCAACCTGAACATGATTGAAAATCAACTTGTTGATGCAGCATATTAAAGGAATCATTGCATATGAATCAGTACTTGAGGTACATTAATTTTCACCGATAATATGTGAATTGTCTTTGGCATATGTTGTCAAAGAGGGAGTGTTTTCTATGTCTTTGCTATTATTTTCAAGAAATTTTCAATAGTCAGAAGGAAGAATTTTCAGGATACAGGAAGTTTGCTGACAGAGGGAGATTTGAATCTGAACCGAGCTAACTCTTTCAAATTTCTTATGCTATGACATATTGTGTTGCCATCAATGCCAAAGAGGGAAATTGTTGGAAACAATTGTCTGAAGGAAATTGCTACTCAATTATGTATTGTCTTTGATGTCACACTATGTCATAGTCCGCAGCAATCAATACCTACCGAGTTTAGTCAGTCATCAAAGAAAAGATAGTGTTTACCGAGTTCAGTCGGTCATCGAAGAAAAGATAGTGTTTACTGAGTTCAGTCGGTCATCGAAGAAAAGATAGTGTTTACCGAGTTCAGTCGGTCATCGAAGAAAAGATAGTGTTTACCGAGTTCAGTCAGTCATCGAAGAAAAGATAGTGTTTACCGAGTTCAGTCGATCATCGAAGAAAAGATAGTGTTTACCGAGTTCAGTCGGTTATCAAAGGTAAAAGATTGTCGGTGTTTACCGAGTTCCCTCGGTCACCGAAAGATTATAGAAAGTTATGGTCACCGAGCACTGTCAGCCCTTGAAGGATTTTTGCAAATAGAGTTTGCTTAATTCAGGCAACTGTTATACTAAATAATGTCGATTTGTCAAATCCAAAATCATATAAATAAAAGGTCAAATGTGAAAAATATATATATACAGCAGAAGATTTATAGAAGGAAAGAAGGAAAGGTATATGCGAATTTGTGAAGGATGTTTAGATATCCTTGAGGAGCAGCAGAGATTTATTTGATCAGAAAGGATCAGACTTATGCAGAATAGAGATCTGTAATCAGCAAGACAGTTGCATTATTATACAGGTTACTTTTTCATTGTTACCTTCTTATCATTGTAACAGTGAATTCTAAATCTCTTAACCAAGTTGGTTTAACAACCATAATGTAAATCCTCTAACAAGGTGACAATTCCATTGAATTGTTTTCAAGACCTCTTACCAGGCCACTCCTAGTAGGGTGTTTTAAATCCTCTAACAAGGTCACACCTAACAGTGTGTTTTGTAACCTTTTACCGGGTTGGCTTCTAACCAGGCATCACTTCAGAAAAGTGAAAATCAGTATCTAGATACATTGGTGGTTTTTCCCATATTGGGTTTCCACGTTAAATCTTGTGTCTCTTGTGTTCTTAATTGCTTTCTCAATCATATACATGTGCTGATGAATATCTAAAGATAATATTGCTAATACTTTTGGCATCTTCAAAGTTACTGCAATCTATTTACCGAGTGCTAAAACAGATAACATTGTTAAGATATCCTAAGGAATCTGCAAAGAATTAATTGTGAAGTGTTTTTATGGTTGACTGATTCACCCCCCCTGTCAGTCACTTCATCCATATTCCATCAACAATCTAATCTTTTATTTCCTTTGTCTTCTTGTACCACTTTGCAAAATATCCCACCAAAGGGTAACATTTGATTTGTTTTTGCCACTGCAAACCAACAATAATTGCATTCTCTTAAATGTCCATTATTTTAATAAATCTTTGTGATTCTTATACCCTGTCCATGAATAAGTTAGAGTTCAACTCTCCTCTAAAGTCTGACTATACCTATACCTCACTCCGTTACTTTAAAACTGTGTTTATTGGCTTCTTAATACACTCCAAGAAACATATTTGAACTATTATAATCTCATGATCAAATTTTTCAATCTTTAAAATTTAACCTATCTTTAATAAGTCCCAGTGTTCCCACCATATCTCTAGGAACATTCACCTTCTTTTCTTGAATTTATTCTACCTCTTCTAGCCTAACTAATTTGAACTTCCTTGAGATCAATTCAGTTGTTCTTATTCTACTTCTATTTTTCAATGAAAACACTCAATAATTTTTTGTTTCTTTTAACCTTATAATCTTCTGGGGGACAATACTATGCTAGATTGCTTTTTCTATGACATCTTTTCTTGATCTATTTTATTTCATGTGATTCTTCACAAGCTGGCCTACAGTAAGAGTAGACATGAGGGACAACTCTCCTTCCATTACTACAGCTACCACTATTCTTTCCAACTTTTGGGCATTTTCTCTAGGAGATGAATCATTTTCTCCTTTCACTCCAAACATGTTCAGGAATGCTTCTTGTGAAGACAATTGGGTCCCACCTCCCATTATTCCCACCTCTATACATGGCACAGTAACTGACATATGTAGATCTTTTCCACCATTGGTAGGCTCCATTAGGGTAATGTAGTGCGAGCTCTCCACAGTCTGGGCCGGATCTTGGTAGCATGGGCATTGAATCCTCGCATGACACCAACCATTGTAGATCCAGTCAATTTCTTCAGCATGTTTAGCTCCAACAATGCTAGAACTATCATCTTCGATACCTTGTTCATGACTGCCTTGGTTATGATGACCTCACACACTATTGATTTTCCACACCCTTCAATCCAATTCACTATTTTGGGCTTCTTGTCTACATAGAAATTGCCATAAATTATAATAACATCCATGTCAAAGAACTTAGACTGGAGAAAATCCAATACATTTTGAAACCCCTTAGAAACCATGTTCATTCCCATTGCATCTCTAGTGGAGCAGGAAAATCTCATATACAAATTCTTTCCTGCAATTGCACATTGTATGCCTTGTAGCCTAGCAAATATGCTAGTCCCATTGAAGATGTCAGTGATGTGCTTGAATTTTTTAGGATCCTCAAGATAGTATTTGAGATTTGTATCCCTTTTGGCACTCTGAAACCTAACAATGGGAGCCCTTGTCATGCCATCTCTGAGAAGAATGCTTGTAGCCCTCCTACTCATAAGAATGGTCTTGCAACCTCTATTGGTACTGGCCACTAGGCACCATTCTATGTTTTCCATGGACACCATGTACTCAAACCCATTTACTAATAAAGGCCCTGCTACACCCACAAGGATTTGCACATACCCAACAAGCATTTCATAACACTATCCAAGAATAGACTGATAATCAAATCCCTCCAAGGGAAACCCCTTAAGAGATCTCCTAGTCACAAGCTCCAATGCCCTTCTCATCATAGAGGCATGTCTCTTGCAGTCCCTAAGGGAGAATTCAAGAGAATAGGAGGCCAGACTACCATGACATCTCTCTTGTAGTCCCCAAGGGAGAATTCAAGAGATCTCCTAGTTAATGATGATCTTAGCATCATTTTGATGAACTACAATTGATTTAGAACATGAATGAAGAATCTGTGATTATAGATCACTGAGGAGTTGTTGATTCGATATGCGAGATGATTAAATCAATATTATGTTGTCATTGATGTCAACTAGCTTGACAGGACTTATCTTGTAAGTTACTATACCGAAACATCTAAAGAAAGGTGAAAGAGATTAAGAATAGAAGTATCTACATGAGGAAGATGTATATGTTAGATGAGGATAAGGAATACACTAAGTAAGTTGTTGATGAGTCTATGACTTCATGATATTGACTTTATTATGTTGCATTCATCTATGATGAATAATAGAGTTGAAAGACACAAAGTAGGGTTGTCGATAAATGAAGCATTCTAGTATACACCAATGAAGTGTAGTGTATACCAAGTGTAGTGTTAACTGAGCTTGTGTTCACCTATGCATTTCTTTGTTAACTGAGCATAACAAAAAGGTATTAAATGATTAAGTTTAGCTGATAAATTGGTGAGCTAGAAAGTGTATGAAATCAAGGTAACAGATAAGGTTTGTTATGAAGATCAATGGCTAACATAATTCAAGGAAGATCTAATGGAGCAGATTGAAATGTGTTACTGACACATCAACTGAAGAAGGTTAGAGTGAAAAAATTAATGAATGAGATTAAGTGGCAAAATCTGATGGATAGAAAGAAAATGATTTACTCATCTATATAAGAGACATTGGTTTCATTATTGAAACAATGCTAGAAGAAGAAGATAATGTAGAATTATCACATGAAATTTTTTTCATGCATTCTGATTATACTGGTTAGTGAGAACTGAATTGTAGAACAATTACCAAGCATTAGAGAGTAAGTACCGACGAACAATAAGTTGATATAGTATTGAATCTAAAGTGATATATTGAGTAGAAATATTTTTATGAGCTTAACATTGATTTGTAAACTATAATTGAAGTTGTTTCAAGGCAGATCATCTACTGTTACATATTTAACCATTGTACATAGTCAAATCTCTTAACCAAGTGTTTTAAGACAAGTCTTTTTATTTTTCATTCATAGAGTGAACATTGTTATCCTGTCAACCCCAGAGTGATTGTTGGTTGGACGATAACTTCTAGTTTAGAAACCTCTAACAAGGTCACAACTAACAGTGTGTTTGTAACCTTTAATAGGGTTGGGTCCTCACCAACCTCACTTCAGAAGAGTGAACATTTTTGGGTTGCCGGTCCCAGGTGATTTTTCCCTTCACAGGGTTTCCACGTTAAATCTCTTGTGTTATGTGTTGATTGTCATATTTTTTTGTTATCATACTTTACATATTACATGTTAGATTTGATCAGTAACTACTATAAGTTTTAGACTAACAATGGGTAAAAGCACAGACAGTGAAAGTATTTTATGTTTATCAAGTAGCAGAAGTTGAAGAATTTGTTTTGGATTATACATTTTGAATTGGGACACTAGATAACTAATTCACCCCCCTCTCAGTTATTCTAATAATTGGTATCAGAGTAGTGGCTGCCTAGAATAGAGATTTAAGGACTCCAGCACAAAGATCTCAAGATGTATAAGAGGGAAGTGCCAAAGCTAAACAAAGAGAACTTCGCAGTATGGCAACACTGGATGAAGTTGCACATATCTGGAATTGGTAATTCTGCACTAGAACTAATGTAAAATGGCTATATTGAACCGACACCAGGTCCCTTAACCCTTGATCAACTGAAAGATAGGCATGAAAACAACATTACTATGATGGAAATTGCTACTTCCTATACCAATGCCAAATTTGAAGACATTAAAGGATGCACTACTACCAAAGCCGTGTGGGATAAACTGACTCTAATATGCAGTGGAGATTTGAATGTTAAAAGAGCTAGACCAGAAAGATTAAGAGGTCATTTTGATGATATGAAGATGAAAGAAGGTGAGAACATTATGCAATACACAAATAGATTAAAAGAGGTAGTACATGCTATTAGAGCATCAGATGGAATTATTGAGGATGAAATAGTGATAAGCAACATTCTCAGGACTTTACCACCAGTTTATGCAATCAGGATATCTACAATTCATGAAACAAGATCTACATCCAACCTTACTCTTGACACACTAATCAATAAGCTTAAAACCTTTGAATTGAATAACTTTGACAATAGTGTTGTACCTTTTGTTGAATCCTCTTTCATGTCTTCTTTGAAGATTGGTAAATCTAGTAGTAGGAATAATAAGAATAATGATAGTGATAGTGATACAGATGAATAACTTGATGAGCTTGAAGCTCTTATGGCTAGAAGGTTACCCAAAGGTAAAGGAAGGTATAGAGGTAAGCTACCTTTGGCATGATTTAATTGTAAAGAAATTGGCCACATCACTGCTAGATGTCTAAATAAGAAAGATGATGATAGATCCAAAGACTGATCTGAAGGAAGCTATGGGAGAAGAGTTAACAGAGGCTACTGACACAAGAATAGAGATAACTGAGATAGCTATGATAAAGGGGAAAAGGTATGTTACATAGCTGAAGAATTTGAATCTGAATCTGAATCTGATACTAATGATGATATACAAGTAGTATTTGTTGCTATGAAAGATGACTTAGAGGAAGAAGAGAAACATGTAGAAACAACACTGATCTTGAAAGTAAGAAGAAATGATACACGGATCATAGATAGTGGCTGTACACATCATATGACTGGTGATGTAGAGAAATTTGATCTACTTGATGAATACGATGGAGGATCTATTAGAATGGGAAATGATGTACCCTTTATGGTAAGAGATAAAGGTTCAATGATGATTAATGATAGAATAAAATGTGAAAATGCATACTAGATAGATGGACTGAACTATAATTTTTTAAGTGTGGCATAGCTAAATAATTTAGGCCACTAACTTGCTTTTGAGAGCAGAAATGTAAAAATCTATGATGATGGAGGAAGACTTGTTGGAACCGGTACACAATCCAGAGGTAATCTATTTTATCTTGATATTAATCAGTATTCTTGTTTATTAATGAAGGATGAAGATGCATGGTTGTGGCATAAAAGGTTATGCCATGTGAACTTTGATAACATGATCAAGATTAGTAAGAAGAAAAGAGTTAGAGGGTTGCATAACTTGTCAAAACCTAATCATGTTATGTGTCATGAATGTCAAAAAGGTAAGATGACTAAGTCAAGTTTTAAAAGAAAAGACTACTCAATAAAGAAGATACTTGAGTTGGTTCATACCAACCTATGTGGTCCTATGAGAACTCAAAGTTATCATGGTGATAGATACTTTATTCTTTTTGTTGATGACTATACTAGATTGATGATAGTTATGTTCTTAAAAGAAAAATCTGAAGCATTTAAGATGTTTAAGTGGTATAAGGCAAAGGTAGAAAAAGAGATTGTAAAAGAATTAAAATGCTTAAGATTTGATAGAGGAGGTGAATTTATCTCTGATGAATTTACTAATTTATGTAATGAGCATGGTATCAAAAGATAAGTCTCTACACTAAGAACACCTCAGCAAAATGGGATTGCTGAAAGAAGGAACAATTCAATAATTGACTATGCAAGAACACTAATGCTACAAAAGAATATTTCTCGGACATACTGGAGGGAAGCTGTTAGTATAGTTGTATATGTGCTTAACCAAGTACAACTAAAAAGGACACCAACTAGACACCCTCTGAGCCATGGTTTGGACACAAACCTATTGTAAGTTATTTCAAAATTTTTGGAAGCAAATGTTTTATTCTGAAAGATGAGAGAAATGGGAAATTTGATTCTAAAGGTGATGAAGAAATATTCTTAGGATATTCTACTAAGAGTAAAGCATATAAATGTCTGAATAAGGTTACAAATAAGATAATTGAAAGTACTAATGTATGTGTTGATGAGTTTGATGACAAGAACATAGGGGAAAGTAGAAGGAACCTGAAGACTATGGTAGATTCACTTACATTGAACATCCTAATTATCTACCAAAGTCACAACCTATGATAACTAGTCAGTAAGAAAATAATCCCAAGGAATAGGAAATAGAAACTGATGAACAAGATAGGGCTACCGAGAAAGCACATGAACCTGAACAGGATGAACAAGAAAGAAGAAATTGAGTACTAGCTAGTTTTGTCAGGAGACATCATCCTGAGACACAAATTATTGGAGATAGACAAGCTAGCATGCAGACAATAAGCAAAGCAAGACAAGGTACATGTCTCATTTGTGAATTTGAACCAAAAAATGTGAAATTTGCATTAGAGAATGAAGAATGGGTTAATGCAATGAAAGAGGAAATAGAACAAATAGAGAATAACAAAACCTAGTCCTTAGTACCCTGAGCTAAAGATAAAAATGTTATCTGTACTAGTACTAAGTGGATATTCAAGAACAAACTGAATGAAAATGGTGAGGTGACAAGAAATAAAGCTAGATTGGTATGCAAAGGATATGCACAGGAATAAGGCATTGACTATGGTGAGATATTTGCACCAATTTCTAGATTGGAAGGAGTTAGAATGGTACTTGCATATGCTGCACACAAGAAATCTAAAGTTTATCAAATCAGCATTTTTGAATGGTATACTTGAAGAAGAGGTCTACATAGAACAACCTGAAGGATTCATTGATCTAGACAACAAAGACATGGTATGTAGATTACATAAAGCTTTATATGGTTTGAAACAAGCACCAAGAGCCTAGTATGAAAGGTTTCATACTTACTTGTTAAGTATTGGATTTGTAAGAACAAGTGAGACTAGCAATTTGTACATGAAAGGTGATACTGATGACACTATTATTATTACTGAGATATTTGTTGATGATATTATTTTTGGAGGTCAAGATCATGTATGTAAATCTTTTTTCTGATGAGATGAGAAAAGAGTTTGAGATGTCTATGTTCAGAGAGATTAAATTCTTTCTAGGACTACAAGTGATTCAATAGAGTGATGGGATATTCATCTCACAATCTAAGTACATAAAGGAAGTCTTGAAGACATTTGGCATGGAAGATGCTAAACCTATGGGAACAATGATGGCTATTGGAAGTAAATTGACAAAGGAAGATGAAACTATAGAGGTAAACTAGATACTTTATTGATCCATGATTTGTAAGCTAATGTATGTAGTTCACAGTAGACCAGCTATAGCACATGTTGTAGGAATTATTGCTAGATTTTTTGTTGACCCTAGAGAATCACACATGATTGCTACTAAAAGAATCTTAATATATTTTAAAAAGATAGAGGATTATGGATTATGGTATCCTAAGGAAGGTAAGTTTGAACTGAAGGTCTATACCAATGTTGATTGGGCTAGAAATGTGGATGACAAAAACAGCACCATCGGAGGAGCATTCTTCTTTGGTGAAAGACTTGTAACCTAGAAAAGTAAAAAGTAGGCTTGTATTTCTTAGTCTATAGCTAAAGTAGAGTATGTTTTTGTTGCTACTAATTTCTCAAACATTGCATATATCAAGCAAGTGTTGGAAGGAATGAATGAGGTAATCACTGACCCGATGATTATATACTATGACAACATCATTGCTATTAATATTTTAGAGAATCCAGTGATGCACTCTAAGACAAAGCATATATCAATTAAGTATCACTACTTAAGAGAACAAGTGCAAGAGAAGAAAGTGAAGTTAGAATTTGTTACATCTAAAGAATAACTTGTAGATATCTTTACAAAGCCTCTACCGAAGGGCACATTTGAATACTTGAGGACTAGACTTGGGGTTCATCCCCTATCTATCGGTCACTAATGTGATCTGGATGTTGCATTAGCTTAAACTTCTCAAAAGATCACATATGTTGATGCACCATAGTTCACATTTGGATAATGTTCAAGGTTGTGATTAAGTTTGAATAACTAAAATAGATTGGTATATCAGTATACAAAGATACAGAGACTATATTGGACAATAGAGAGTTACTTAGCTACTACAGAGCTGATTATTTATTTGTTTCTTTGGCATTTTTGTCAAAGGGAGAGATAAATAATATGAAGCAAATTTAAACATGCACTGATGAGAACTATCTAAGGGAGAGATAATTTGAAAGAAACAGAACATTGAAGATCAGTTACAAAGAATAGAAACAGGAACCTGAGAGCTGAAAAGGTCATATCTATAGAATGACAAAGTTGTATTTTATAATGTTGTTTAATAACATAGTGATTAAAAATATTAAGCTAGGGAAAGCTTGTACAACATTTGTTCATAGATTTGTAGAATACATGTTTGGTATGTGTATGGTACACTTCATATTACTTGAGTTTCCATCAATGCCAAAGGGAGAGATTGATGAACTACAACTAAATTAGAACCTAAATGAAGAATCTATGATTAAAGATTACTGAGGAGTTTCTGATTAGATATGCAAGATGATTAAATTAGTATTATGTTGTCATTGATGTCAACTAGCTTGACAATACTTATCTTGTTACTCACTATACTGAAACATCTGAAGAAAGGTGAAAGAGATGAAGAAAAAAAGTATCTACATGAGGAAGATGTAGATGTCAAATGAGGATAAGGAATACATTGAGTAACTTTTTGATGAGTCTATGACTTGATGATATAGACTTTATTATGTTGCATTCATCTATGATGAAGAATAGAGCTGAAAGACACAAAATAGTGTTGTTGGTAAATGAAGCATTCCAGTATACAACAATAGAGTGTAGTGTATACCAAGCGTAGTCTTAACTGAGCTTGTGTTCATCGATGCATTTCTTTTTTAACCGAGCAGAATAGAAAGCTATTAAATGATTAAGTTTAGCCAATAAATTGATGAGCTGGAAAGTGTATGAAATCAAGGTAACAGATAAGGTTTGTTATGAAGATTGATGGCTAACATAATTCAAGGAAGATCTAATGGAGAATATTGAAATGTGTTATTGACACATCAACCAAAGAAGGTTAGAGTGGAAAAATCAATGAATGAGATTAAGCGGAAAAATATGATGGACAAAAAGAAAATGATTTACTCGTCTATAGAAGAGACATTGGTTTCATTGTTGAAACAATGCTAAAAGAAGAAGATACTATAGAATTATCATGTGAACAAGCTTTCATGCATTCTGATCATACTGGTTAGTGAGAACCAAACTACAAAACAATTATGGAGCTATAGGGAGTAATTCCTGACAAATAGTAAGTTGATATAGTATTGAATCTGAAGTGATATATTGATCAAAAAGATTTGTATGAGTTGAGCATTGATTTTTAAACTACAATTGAAGTTGTTTCAAGGTAGATCATCTAATGTTACATATTTAACCATTGTACATAGTCAAATCTCTTAACCGAGTGGAATAAGAAATTCTTTTTATGTTTCATTCATAGAGTGAACATTGTTATCTTGTCAACCCCAGAGTGACTGTTGGTTGGACAATAACTTATGGTCTGAAATCCTCTAACAAGAGCACACCTAACTATGTGTTTGTAACCTTTAACAGGGTTGGGTCTTCACCAACCTCACTTCAGAAGAGTGAACATTTTTGGGTTGCTAGTCCCAAGTGGTTTTTCCCTTCACAGGGTTTCCATGTTAAATCTCTTGTGTTCTATGTTGATTGTGATAATTGTTTGTTATCATACTTTGTATATTAAATGTTAGATTTGATCGGTAACTACTATAAGTTTTAGACTGACAATTGGTAAAATCACAGACAGTAAAAGCAATTTATGTTTACCAAGTAGAAGAAGTTGAAGAATTTGTTTTGGATTATACATTTTGAATTGGGACACTGGATAACTGATTCAGCCCCCTCTCAGTTATTCTAACATTTTTTCAAGTTTTCATTGTATTCAGTAAAACATTTGAAATCAACCTCAATAGTTGAGATTTTTTCCTTCTTTACATTGTTAAACATTGTAGCTTCTGACATGAAACTCTCATTTCACCAAACATATCTCCTGCTAACTGTAAGCTTTGTACAACCAATAATCATCAGAAGTTTTGGAAGATAAAATAATGTTTATATTTAAAACAAAATCAAATATTGCATAAATTAGAAAAGATAAACAAATGGATATCTTATGTGTTCACTTTCATTCTCATCTATCAAGATTTATTGTAAAGTAACACAAATGTTTAAAATCCTTGTTTGTGTTGTACATTATTTTGCAATAACATTTTTACATATAAACAAATAAGATGATTCCAGATGATTTCTGTAACTACTATCTAAGGAATGTCAATATAAAGAACCATGTGAAAAAGATGAGTTCTATCTAAATAAATACATATCCAATAGAAAAATTTTAGATATTTTTGAGTGCATCCAAGAATAGATTATTGGCTAAGAGAAGTTTTCTTTTAAATCAAAAGTGGTGAGCTAAGGATATAGAGATTCAAATTCTATTGGTGGTATTAAGAAAAGGCACATGTAAGTATAAACTCTGAGCCATAGTAGAAGGAATAGGAGAAAAATGAAAAAGAAAAGCCATAAAAAAGTATAGATCATACTCACCACTTTCCCTAATACTAGTATGTTCACTTCTACCAAATAATGTCTTCTTTTAGAGAAAAATATTCAGCATTCATCTTTGTCACCTTTCTAATCCAAGCCCAAATTTGAAGTCAATTCTAATTGAATGGGTACATCTTACCAACAATATCTAATTTCAAGCCATTAGATTTTTCAAAAATAAGTTCTAACAAATTTTCCAAACATTTAAGCATTGTTTGTAAAGAAAAGAGGACTACTCCTTAAAATATTGTCAGATGCCCATACATTTAAAAAGAACATCTAGGTTGTCATAAATTTGAATAGGGAATTATTGTTTAAATGATTATAACCCTAGATTATTATAACTGAATCATGTACATGGCCCCGTAATCTTCTGTAGATTGATGATTCAAGGATATTTTTCTACTATGTTGTAGATAGTTTGTATTTTAAAGATACATTAACATTTTTAAGATCTTGGATTTATTTTTGGTCATTATTGTTGAGTAGCATGAAGAAATAGGTATTGTGTCGTATTGCACTTGACATTGAAATTTTTTATACAAGCTGCATCTAAGATATAGTTCCAATGATGATCTTGAAATTTATTTTACTTTAATAGCATTATTCAATTGTTTCTAGAAAAAAAACATTTAGATCATATACAAACTATGGTTAGATTATAGCAGGTAGCATCCATGAATTTCTAGATTCAAACTTGCCAAAAAAAGAAGTGTATAAGTTATAACCTATGTCAAAGAGACCACATACTCCAAGTGATTTCAAATGGTATCAGAGGAATAAGAAAACCTAAAAAATGGTAAGTCGGGAATTTAAATGAACATCATTTTTTCAACAATCATAACATGTTTATGATTATCACTACAATTGGAATGTTTTCTTGTGGACCATGGTCTGGTAGTAAGGAAATTCAATTACCATAGTGATGAACTAGACTAGAAATGGCTATGATAAGATATGCCAAACCAAAAAAATCTCATGTATTTCTGAATTAGGAAGACAAACAAATGCGAAATTTATATAATGTAAATTATTTTACTAGTGGGTTAGTGCCAAGGTAAACTTGACAATGTATTTTGAAATGGGTTGAAAAGCCTTTTACTATGAAAACACCATATAAACCATAATTAAACTTTAACAATATATAAAATACTAAAGTAACTTCATGGTTCATATTTATTTAGAGATTCATCCATTACTTGGTTCTTAGTCCATAAGCTTAAGAGATGTAGTTTTACTTACCAAATCCAAGAGGAAATTGGGTGTGATTCCTTGAAACTAATGAATAGCTTCCACTTATGTGTAAAACACCTTCTTGATATGCTACTTGTAATGGCCTTAAGAAATTTTTCCAAGAGATTTTTTTGTTGAACCTCTTTTGCTCTAAATTTGAGACATGTGCATGACAATATATGTTCCATGAGTTTTCATGGAAGATCATTCCTATGAAAATTCCCTTGGCTATAAAAATGGCCAAATTTGTTATTGATCAAGGTTGTGAAGTTTACACCTGCTCGGGAATGTTTATTGAGGAAACTTGCTATGCTAAAGTATTGAATTCAAAAGATCATCTGGAAGGCTTAGCAACATTTTTTGACAAATTGAAGCCAAACTAGAATGGTGATTAGATTTGTGTTTGGGCTTGCATAATTTGTTTCAAATATGAAAAACTACTTGGATATGAGATGCAATTTTTTGAACCCTGTACAGACTCATATTATGACTAGTCATCATATTCCCCTACTTTAAAACAATGAGGACAGTTGGAATTTACTATTATGTAAAGAATTATGCTACTAATAAACTTATAGCCTTTTGTATCCTCAATGATTTAGGAATTTCACAACTTAATGTTGCATGATGTTTTGATTATTATCTAAAATTGCCACTATACATTATTCTTTATGTAGTTTTAAACTCACTTTAGAGTTTAGACATAGGGCTAGCCATCCTCCCCTCTTTCCCTCCCCTTTTTTCTTATGTCCTCTAGAGTCTCTACATATTCCATAAATAGACAGATAAATTTGCAATAATGCATGCAACAAACATGAATCATACAAAACCATAGTCATTGAATTTTCACATATTTAAAGTTTAAACTGAGCTTTTATTTGTGGAAGATATTTCAGCATGTTTAATGTAATGTAGATTCTAAGAATACAATCTTTCCATAATGACATTTATCTGGGAATCGAGATAGAAATCTAACAGTTGTATTCCATGTATAGGAATCAACCAATTGCTTAAAGTGAAGCATTGATATGAACACTAGGCATAACACTAATTCAGTTTGTGAATCTGTAATGTTTACCCCTACCTTAAACCTAAGAACCATTTTTTAGTAAACCTTTGAGACCACATAAATTTTCATGGATAGACCATTTTTCATAATTTTATTTCTTTTTTCTTCTCTCTGAACTTGAAATTATATTTTGGACTTTCATGATTTTACACTAAAGCATTTTTAATATTTCATGTTATTTTAGGTTTTCATAAACCTAGCCGAGTTTACCATTTAGGAATTGATGTGTCTAGAAGATTTGACAAGTTTGCAAGACTTGTTGAGTGCTTGGGTCATGAGTTCCCAGGTCTCATTTGGACCCACTCACCTGAGGGCTTGCCAAGTGTGGGAAATTCTTGTCACATGAGCTTTTTAGGTGAGGGACAAAGGTGTTTTCTTTTTATTTTATTTAAATGATGATGACTAGCCTATTTGTATAGTCAAAACTGGAAATATCACCACCAAATTCTGATCTTATTGTGAAATATTATGTATATGAGCTAGTAGTTTTATGACCACCAAGTTTCAATGCTTGTCTACATGGATAACTTCTCATTTTCTAATCCTTGGATGTTGATTTTAAGTTGTTTGGGAGAAAAGAATGCAACTTATATTTGAATGACATTTTTATTTTTTGTTAGATATTAAATTTTGTGTTTTTTTTTTCTTTTGAATATTAACAATCCATTCAATTTAGAAAACAAGGATGCTTTGGATGCAAGTCCTATAGCAAAAGGAGTGGATATGAGAGATCAGCTAGTTAAATTTTATGAAAGACATTATTCTTCAAATCTTATGCACCTTGTTGTCTATGGAAAAGGTAAGCATTCTTTGTTTTGTCTATTTTATGAGATGATTTTAAGTTCTAACAATATGAGGTTTGATTTCTAGTATGTATTACAACTAAGATCTATGTTGCTTAAGATAGCTTTTCCATGATATAAAATGAATCTAGCAAAATTATTTTTCAAAAACCATTAAGGAACTTGAAAAGTTGGTTAAAGTAAAATCTACTGGAATTAAGAATACACAACAGAGTCATCCTTATTTTGCTGGTCAACCTTGCCATTTGAAGCACTTATAGGTAATTGTCATAATAACTTGTAGTGGTCAAGAAGGGTTTATGCAATATTGCTATGGTTGGAAAAGACACCAAACTTTTCAAATTAGTTCAATATGAATATTCCAATGAGATTGCAAAATGAAATTTAATTTCTATGGTGCAGTGGATTAATTAGCAAATCCAATTTTGTTGAATAATTGTGTTTTTAGATTCTAGTCAAGACTGTTCCTGTAAAAGAGGGCCACACATTGGGTATTTTATTGCCTATTACTCATGAACTTAAAAATTATAAGGAAGCTCCCTCAAGGTACCTTGGTAACCTAATTGGGCATGGAGTAGATGGTTCCTTGTTTTTCCTTCTGAAGAGATTGGGTGAGATTTTTTGTATACAATATATTTTATAGTTCATTTTGCATGCTGAGAATGACATTTGGAACCAACAATTGTGGCATGCTAGATGGTTAACCTACATGATATTACCAAGAAATAAGAAGCTCAATGCAAGCTTTGGTTTTCCTATATCATACTCATAGCATGATATACCATATAAAAATGCAAAGGCTCCTATTCTGGTACTGATTCCTGAAATGAATAGTAGACAAAATTCCCAAAATACAGACCCTTCATACTTAACTTATGAAAGCCTTTTGAGAAATGCAGACAAAAACTTTAAAATAAGGTGGCCTGAAGATGAATGGGATTCCGTTGCACTAAATTACACATCTAGCACTACCTCCAATCCAAAGGGAGTAATCTATTGTCACAGAGGTTCTTATCTCAATGCTCTTGCCTCTATTTTTTTATGTGAAATGATGACCATACCTGTGTATCTCTAGACAGTCCCAATGTTCCCACTGTAATGACTAGTCATTTGCATTGGCTATAGCTACATAGGGTGGCACAAATGTATGCCTAAGAAATGTAATAGAAAGTGTAATATTTGATGCCATTACAAAGCACAAAGTTACCCACTTGAGTGGTACACCCACAGTCTTAAGCATGCTTGAAAATGCCCAACCCCATGAAAGAAAGCATGTTCCCCACATTGTGCAGATAGTAACTAGTGGTGCCCCACCACTAGAAGCAATTCTATCCACCATGGCTAAGCCTGGTTTCCATATGATTCATTTGTATGGCCTTAATGAAACATATGGCACCTCATCTATCTATGCATGGAAACCACAATGGGACTCTCTGCCAAAGGAACAACAAGCCAAGTTGAAGGCTACACAAGGTGTCCCACACCTTGGGTTGTGGGGTATTGATGTTAAGAATCTAGAAACTATGGAAAGTGTTTATGCTGGTGGGAAAAAAATTGGGGCGGTCATGATCAAGGGTAATACCATCATGAAGGGGTACTTGAATGATGAAGCTACCACTGAGGGTGCCTTTAATGGGGGGTGGTTTAGGACAGGTGATTTAGGGGTCATGCATCCTAATGGGTATATCAAGCTCAAAGAATAGTCTAAGGATATTATCATCTCAGGGGTGAAAATGTTTGTACTATTGAGGTTGAATCCATTCTATAAAATCATCCAGAGATACTTGAGGCTATCATTGTGGGGCACCCAGATGAGTACTAGGGAGAAACACCTTGTGCCTTTGTGAAGGTTAAGGAACCCAAGTAGGTTACTACAGAAAGTATCATTGCTTTTTGTCATGCAAGACTACCACATTTGATGGCTCCAAAGACTATTATATTTCAAGATCTGCCTAAGTCTTTGATTGGGAAAGTTTAGAAGATTGAACTTAAGAAAAAGGCAAAGGCTCTGGGGAGCATCAAAAAGTGTCAGAGAAAACTCTAAATGTGATTATTCTATGTATTTGATAAAAATTCTTGACCTATCATATTGATATATTTTTACATCATGTCAACCCATTATTTCATTTGGTACATGTCTGGATTCTGAATTGTGGAATTTATCATTTCATGTAAAGGCCCAATGGATGTGACTTCTTAATTTATTTAGATTGAAATAAAAACTATATTATAACATAAATTCATTACAAGAACAAAGCATTTACCAATTTTCATTGTCCCTGCCTTCCACAGAGAGATGCAATTCATAGCTTGATAACACAAGATATTGGGGGTGGTGGGGGGTGGGGGTTTAGAGACAACTATTGGAGTACGCTTATATGTTTTAAAGTGTAGAATAATTTTCTAAATAATTTTATAGTTTCCACCAACAAAACTACTATTAAGAGAAAAATTAGGGAGAAAGCTAAGATTCTTGAGCTTTATCTATTCTTCTGAACCACTGGAATAAATGTTCCAACAATACTTGTCCTGGTCTCTTGTTCCCCTCTAGGGTCCCCATACTATTTCCCTATTCAAATATTGTTCCTAGAGTTTTGTTGATACTTGTAGGAATCCCCTTTTACATATTTGATTCCTGTCATCTTCAAGATGGATTTTTCCAATTTGGAGAATTGCAGACATCAACATCAATAGAAACTCATAAGAGAAGCCAAGATGTTCTTGTTATATAGAAGAATTTAATATCTATGCAGAATTTAGTTTGAAGGCACTTTGTGCACTGTACCCCTAGAAATCTCTTTATTCTTCTCTCTCAGTGTCAAACCAAAACTAGTAAAAACATATATTTTACAACATCAATAGCATGCTGTATTTTACATTATCTAGATTCTAGACAAGTGACATAGGTTTTAAGAAAGCTTGCACCTGAGAATATCCCTACTTGTAGAATCATTGTTATTGGCTAGATTGAATGTGACATTTTATTTCCTGCATTGCCAAAATTTGCATCATTCTATTAGGAGGTAAACTCATTGTATCCACAATTTGGGTGGAATCCCAAATCAGATTACAAAATAGAAGATGAGTAATTCAAGGCATTTGAAGACATGTACCTCAAAAATTTCATGAATGTTGAAAATGCACAAAAAATGAACATCCTCCACACCGAACCAAACAAATTCAAGCTCTTCATGGGTTGATATTTGTCCCAATCAACTACACCTTTGGCTTGTTTGGCTTGAACCCATCACCAACACTTTTCATATCTAAAATAGTACCAAATTGCATGTAGCTTAGCCAAACTAGGGTACATGAGAGTATAATAAGGTGAAGGAACACCAATAGAACATTCAAAGCTTGTACTAGAAGCCCAGGATCATTCATAGTGGATGCATCATATCTACCATTGTTTGTTAATAGCAAAACCAGTCCCATTGCAAAAATTTACTTTCCAAAACTCTACTTCCCACCTTGCTCTTGCCCTTGCATAGCCACCTAATGAAAAATGGATGGCTTTTTTTTTCATTTTTATTGCCTTTTTCTTTTTCCTATTCATTCCTTTAGTTATTTCATATTCCTTAAGTTTATAAATTTTAGGAGGTATTTTAGTTATTTGTTTATTTTATTTTATTTTTAAATTATTTTATGACTTAGGTGTTAGTCTCTTTTGGTTTTTATATTTTTCAATTCTTCTGCATTGCTTTTGAACCACTCTCTTAATCCTTCTCCTACATTTATTAAAGATCTTGAGTTTCCATCCATCTTTCACTCCTTTCTTGTTTGCACTTTGATCTTGATGATGGATCATGTGGTATGATCTCTAACATTGATGATGAAAAAGATTCACATAGTTTTATCTAAAAATGAGATATCAATATCATGTACTATAGAAACTATATGACTCTAATGTTTTTTTAATTGAACATGGCTTGTTTGAAAAGGTCCCTTATACAACTTTCTAATCAATGATCTTGCTAAAAATTTGTATCCTAAGATTGAGACACATTATTTTGTATAAATGTGTTACAAAATTGATTATCAGATTACAATTCAACTAATATGTGTTTGTTTTGATGATTTATTATCAACTATGACTAAAGTAATCAATGTATGAAGTTATTTTACAAACCAATCACTTGTCATCAATATTTAACAAAAAAATATTATAAAAAATTAATTCAAAATATCAAACTTAAAATCAACCATTCAATATAAAAAATATTATTAGTCATTGTCTTAAGTTTTAATTTAAGACAATTAAAATAGTTTTAATTTTTAAATTAATTGAAAATATCAAACATAAAATCAACCATTCAATATACAAAATATTATTAGTCATTGTCTTAATTTTTAATTTAAGACCATTAAAATAGTTATAATTTTTAATCTAAGACAATTAAAATAGTTATAATTTTTAATTTAAGATAATAGAAATAATGATTCAATTGTTAAAGATCAAATATTAATTTCACTAAAAAACATTCTAAGCACCAATATAATAATATCTCTAAATGGTGGTTTTCAATCGTCAATTTGAAATCACCTAAAAGCTAGAATTCTAGCATGAGATAGGTGTAGATAATTTCTCAAGAAATAAGCCTATTGGCGAACAAGCATTTTTGGTGAAATGGAACTTATAAGTTATATATTAGTCTATGATTATATTATCGAATGTTATTGTAAAAGATTAATAATAATTTATTTAGTCATTTTTGTTTGGTTGATTGATTGTTAGTGACTAATTATTTAGTCATTTGTTTGGTCCTTTATCTGGTCACTTTTTAAGGTGACTAAATCTTAGTGACTAATTATTCATTCATTTATTTAGTCATTTTTATTTGGTTGACCTTGTGATTTTACCTGATGACCATAATAATTTATTTAGTCATTTATACTTGTGAATTGCAAAAAATAGTAGAATTTGATCAGTTTTAGTTTTATAAATAATCTATTTAGGTGATGTGTAGAACTAGCTCTCAAATTTTTTGGTCTTTATTTTTTACTTTAAGATAATTAAAATAATTTTAATTTTAAATTTTAGTTTGATATATTTAAAATAATAATTTATGTTTTAAGGACAAAATGTTAATTTTGTCATAAATATCTTAAGCTTTCAAAATAATTTTAAACACTTATATATGCATTATATGCACCTCCATAATTTTAATTTAAAAAGGTTATTTATATTGATGCAAAGCATCCCACAACCAATAAGTCAAAATGCCTTTCCAAAAGCACAAAATAATGATTTCCAAAAGAGGTTCCAAAACCAATATCCCAAGATGACTTAGGCTTGCAATCACTTTCATTAAAAACTAATTATTTAGTCATTTTAGCTCTGATTTTACCTGATGACCAAATTGATCATTTATTTAGTCATTTATATTTGTAGAACATGATCAGTTTTAGTCATGTGGATAAAATTTTTAGTCTCTTTTAGTCACGTGACTAAAAGTTTTAGTCACATGGTCATTTATTTTCCAAATTCTACTAGTGACTCCACTTTTTGTATTTCCACTATGATATGCCCCCAAGTGAAGACAAATCAAGGGAAATACCACATAAACATACAGAGAACACAAAAGAGATCTACCTGTCGTGGGGTCAGTGTGATCATAAGGTAATATATATATGATATTATTGCAAATGAATTGAAATCATTCCCCAAAGAAATTAGAACTACAATCACAATGGAGGAAAGAACATATATGAGTTACAAAGAAGATTCTTTTCAGACCACAACATGGAGACCAAAAAGAATCAGTGTTACCAAGTCACAAATCCAAGTAGACCAGACAAGGAAACAATTATGAACAATAGCACATGTACAACATAACATGAAAACAACATATAGAAGAATAGAGATACATATAGAGGAATATTACAATAGGTTTGATTTCTCTTTCACCTTTCACCAACAAAATAACAAGAGTCGTATAAAAGAATCTAACAAACATTTAGAAAACACATTATGAGAGAAGAACAATACAATAGGAAAACACATAAAACCGACCATGAAGGACAAGCCAATCAAGCTAGTGCAGGAGCACCTACTCTAGATTCAAAAAGCATTCCTATGGAACCTATAATTTTAGAATAAGGTCCTTAGAGGCCTCTAGTCATTCTTAGGATAAGGGTTAGACATTGGATCTCTTTGTAAGACCATAGTTCCAAGATTGGCATTTTATGAGCCCTTGGTTTAACTAATGGTCATTAATGATCCAACACCCTAGCCATAGGTAGTTTCATGATTTTATATGTTTGGATCCATTAGGGATCATCAAAATAAGGTTAGGACCAAGTTTGGTCATTAGATTTGCAATTTTGCAAATTAGGCAAAACTTGCTCTAAAAGTTGTCATGCAACTTTCAAGCAACTTACTTAAAAGTTGTCAAACATTGTAAACACAAATCCCAAATGGCTAGTTGGTTCAAAAAAGTTATGTAACCATTTGGAGTGAATAAATAAGCCCTTATAGGTGGGTGGTAGGAGAACACATGTATTTTGGCAATTAAAATCAATAAAATCATAAACTTTCTCTGTAGATTTTCTGATTCAGACCACTGTACAGATAGGTACGGGTGTGAGGGCATGAAAAAGTGAATCCAAAAGTTGAAACCTTGAGTCTTCTTCCATTTTTAGTTGGTCTCATGTATTGTTTTTCCCTAGATAGGAAGATATTTGATTTTTAGGAGTGCCTAGAATTGACGCTTAAAAGAAGGGTTTCTAATAGGGCCTGAATGTTTGGTCCCATTCCACCATGGGAAATTGAAGCCCCTTGGTGGAATACAACCTTTTCCAATTTATTTTCATCTTTTTTAGGTTAGGAGTGTGGATTTGCAGAGGAGTGAGTTTTCCAAAACACCCTAGGTGTACATCTCTATGTGCGCACCAATCAAGTGACTAGGACAGTCATCCTAGATTTTGGTTGGGGATTCATCAAGGCCTCCAAACTTGGATTCTAAGTTTTTTTACATATCCAAAAATTAATCCATGCTTAGTTTGTGTTTTTGCATAGGAGAAAGAGAACTTGTAGTGTATTTGGAGCCCTAATTAGGCCTATTAGCCCGGTCTAATATTGCAACCGCAGTGAGTTCTATTCACTTCCACTACTCAGTGTTAAGACATGTTTTGTAAACCCCAAAAGGGTATCAAGATCCCTAACCAAATTAGCATCTCATTTGGGAACATTCTGACTTATGTTCAAATTTCACTCTAGGAAGGGCTACAAGCCAAAACCTTAGGTTGTGAAGCATCTTAGTGTTATGGGTTGCTTTTGAATGAAAGAACCATTGGAACTATAAGAATAAGACCTAAATAGGCTAGAGTAGTATTTGTAGGCCACCCCTAGTCTTGGTATCCATTTCATGGTGTTTGATCACTCTTTTGTTGAAGAGATCTCTTGGTGAGCTTGTGTGTTTGGGTGCTTAGGACCTTGGTAAGCCTAGTGATTAGGTTAAATTTCATAGTAGGGTTGTGATAACCTTCTCTAAGACCTTTTACTATACCTGTGTTAGGTATTTAACACTTGACCCCTTCACCTTGGGTGTTTAGGGATTGAAAACTTACCCTTGCTCACTATCTGAAGGCTTTCACTTGCCACTATTGCATCAAGTGGTATCAGAGCTATGTCTGATCTTGAGAATCAGGAGATCCCTGCAAGGGTCACAATAGTGAGTTATCAAAGATGGAGAGAGAATAAAAGGCTGAAAATAAAGCCTTAACTAAGAGGCTTCAAGAGCTTGAGAAGAAGCTTGATGACAAGGACAAAGAAGATGGGTCTAAAAATGAAGAAGGGAGTGAAGAAGAGGAGGATGATACTGATCAAAAAATCCATGTATACCAAAGGCCTTTCATAAATGCCTTAAAATCCATGGGGAGGAGAACCATGGAGGAGAAGATAGATTTTCCAGTCTTCAATGGCAAGATGAACGTTGATCTAGCCTTAGATTGGATAGAGGCCTTGACAACATTCTTTGAATGTGAGGACATCCCTAAAAAATAGAGGGTAAAGGTGGCAAGATCCAAGTTAAAGGGAACATCCCTAACTTGGTGGAAGTTCAGCCAAATAGAGAGGGTGAAGAATGGGAAGAATATCACCAATTCATGGAATAGGATGATAACATTGATCGAAGAGACATATGTACTTGAGGACTATCAGGTACAACTTCATAGGAGGAAACAAACTTTAAAACAAAAGGACATGGATGTAGGCTCTTACACTAAAGAGTTCTTAAAACTATGCATGAAGACCAATATGGCAGAAGATGAGGAAGAAAAACTAGCAAGGTACATGAATGGCTTGGAGGTATCCATTCAAGAAGAACTAAGCCTACACTGCCCTACCATAGTCAATAAGTTTTATCAAATGGCACTTCAGGTAGAGGAAAAATGGAAAAGAAAACAATACTTTGGCAAAGGGAAGAGTAATGATAGTGGGAAGAACTTTAGAGGCAAAGAAAACTCTTGGAACAAGGGACAAAATAGTGGTAGTAGCCGCAAGACCCCTGACCAAGGAGACAAAGAAAATAGTGACTCTAATTCAAGAGGAAACTATAGAGGAAGAAGGCCTTTCAATAGAGGAATGAAAAATTTAGGAAGAGGTAATTAACCATTGAAATGTTTCTATTACAACCAAATGGGACACCATGTAGGATGATGCCCTAAGAAGAGGAACAATAATAACCAAGGTCAGAGGAGAGCAAAACTTATCCAAGAAGATAAGAAAGAAGACAATGCTGATGCTAGAGACTTGGAATTAGAAGGAGTGTGTTTGATGATGAGGCAGGTCTTCCTTTAAGTACCACAAACCCAAGAACCTCCACAAAGAAAGAATCTCTTCAAGACAAAGATCAAATGTCATGGAAAGGTATGCAATCTTCTTATAGATTCTAGTTCAACTAAAAATATTGTATCTTGTGAAATGGTTCAGAAGTTAAACCTCCCTAAGAATCCACACCCTTGCCCCTATCATGTTTCATGGTTAACCAAAGGCCAACAAACTCTAGTAACATAAAAAGCTTGGATAAAGTTCTCTATTGCTGACTTCAAGGACAACGTCCTTTGTGATGTGGTTGAGATGGATGCCTCTCACATCCTTCTAGGTAGGCCCTGGAAATTTGATTTTGATGTCATACACCATTGTAAGAAGAACACCTACTCCATCACCAAAGATGGGAAGACCTTCACTATGAAGCCCCTGCTGGATAATAAAACTAAAAAAGAACCCACTGTGATCATTATGGGGGAAAAAGAGATGTTAAAAACCTTGAAATAATCTAATACTGAGCCATTTGTCTTAATCTCAAAGCCCATAGATAACTATTATACACTAAGTTTGCACCCTTGTTTCAAGCTCTCTTGGTCTTGATAACCTAGTATAACATGGGAATCATCTCTAGCTGTGGGACCTATGCTAACTAAGATGAGACCTCTAGATTCTAGGCTAGTTCCCCTTGGATAATCACATAAATTTTATTATTGATATGAAAGTAAAATTCTTGAAGGGAAAAGGGATAGAAGGAATGCATGAAAGGGAAATGACTAAAAAGAAAACTATCCTACTAGGTGATACAAAGAAATGATGGTTTGAATTAGATTATAGAGGATGAAATCAATGCATGAACTTAGGTCTAGGAGATCACAACTCTCTGAATAGGCTTGCATCAATATTTCATAGAAGGGTCCACAATAGATAGAGGCTATTTAGGGAAAGAGAGAATTTCAAAACAATAGCATTCCTAAGAATTTAGACACAATCTATAACCTGCAAACAAATATTCACCTCTATAATTGGGTGTAGGAATGAGATAGACTGTCAGGGGGTTGAAGTATACCCACAAGAGCATTCAAATCAGATCATCCACAAGAATACATATGAATTGCAGAAAGAAAGAGGGATAAGGAACCCTAAGATATCACTGAAATCATACATATACTTCAATTCAATAAGAGGGAATTCAAACAAGGAGGCATAGGGATAGAAAGGATGTCACAAAATACCTCTGCAATATCTAAATTATCAATGAGATATTATAGAATGTAGACAAATAGAGGGTAGAGAAAATGCCATAGATAGCTCTCTAAGAAAGAGATTTTATTCTTTACAAAAGTGAACTCTCTAAAGAATATCAAATCTTACCAAAATCTAAAATCTGAGCTCAAAAAAGCTCCCAAAAACAATATATACATCTCTTATTTGCACGCAGGTAGGAGCAAAAACCTAATTAGAGTTACATAAATTGTAAGATAATAATCAAACCCTATTTCTATCATGTTTGATCATAAATGTATCTTGAAATATCTTGATCAATCAAATATGTGCCTTGAATGCAATCTCCATCTCTATACTACATTTGCTTGTGGAAAAGCCACCTTGATCTATCTACCCTTGTGTAACTCAGACTTAGTTATGAATGCTCAAAATCTAATCCAGGCTTGATTTTTAGTTTTTAAGTACAGAAGGCCATAGGTGGTGCAACCTTCAATGTTTCCTTAGCATGAGAATACCAACATAGTACCTGAGAAATCCTAGGAGATGGTTATCAGATCTTTTAATCATCCTCCCAACTACAACTGTCCTAAAGAATTCAATTTGAGCTACCCATTTTGTTGCAATTGACCACTAGATCAAAACCCTAGTAAAACCCTACAGAGATATACTTGAATTTAAATATTAACAACTAGCAGGTAGCACCATACTTTTCCTCTATCAACAGCTGACATTTAAATTCAATCTTACTTTTAAAATGTGGTCGTTAGATCTTCCTATTTACCCGGCACCACTTTGACTACAAAATTGACCCCAAGTTCACCTCAGGTCTCTTTTCCCTTTGTTTGCAAAATTTTTGAATCTTTTAACTGACCCCAGTTAAGTCAAGCAAACAAAAGACAAGCCTTTAGTCACTGATTCATGGAGTATTTCCTTAACCCTGGGCCTAGAGCTGCCACATGTCATGCTTTCCTTCGCTTCAACCACTTCATCAGCAAACACCTCAGCAAGTTTCTGACAATGGACCCACTGCAACATTGATTCACATCAAATAGTGGGTGTATGATCTCATAGCCCTTGAATATTCTTTCAGATCATACACCCACCACAGATCTTCATTAACTAGAACCCCAATGACACACGGACCCACTGCAAACCCTATCATCACTTGGAAACCAATCACATGCAATCACATCAGTAATACATGACACTAGACCCACTAACAAGTCTTTGTACCTTGGCCAATCAAAAACCATCATGTCATCCTGACCTGGCATGGACCCACCTGACAGAACCTAGCAATAAAGTAGAATTAATGATTGGCATATGATCTCATGGGCTCAAAAGAGGCCATGAGATCATAAGACAACCATCGATCTTATTACATGCTAGCACCCTTGTAGATTCCTTGACATTGGTCCCACTGACACATCTCCACATCATCATCTTTCAACCAATAAAACATAAGCATGTCACCATCATCTGACAACTAGGTCCACTTGAATCTGATTTAAGTCGTGCCTCTATTTGGAAATTCTATGACTAAAGGGAAAATAAATTGTTATGCTAGGTCACTAGATGTTTTATTAAGACTACTAGGGATTAAGAGACCATGAGAACAATTCATTCACCGAATCATCGAATAAGAAAGGATGATCACCAGGTATTAAGTGATTATGAGAATCACTGCATTTGCCAGTTCACCTAAAGGAAAAGATAACCACCGAGAAAATAAGAGAACTAGCGAACAAAGGAATTATAAAGCACACATGCTGAAATGGGAACCTTAAGTGGCCAAAAAAGGTAACGAAGGATTATAACATGGCCTAGGGTTTTTTCTTTTTTTTAGGGTTTTTTGGGTATAATGGCTAGATTTTCAAAATTTGGACCTGCAAACCAAGGAGTTTAAAGAATTGCAGAGGCCAGACAATAGGACATAAAGCCATGAAATTTTTTGAGGTGCTTGGCAAGGTTAAAACACAGACCTTTGGATGGAGCTTAGCCAAATTTGCATGGAACAGGAGAAATTGGGTAAAATTTTGGCGATTTCTACTGGATGTCAGCTTGCTAGACATGGAAACCAGTGACCTTGATGCAATCCATTGGGTATGGAGTCAATTCCCGAGCATAACAATTTCTAAAAGAGAGGTAAATCTAGAACCAAGGAACAAAAAATTGTGCGCGAGCACTTTTGAAAAGAAAGAAACTAACCTAGGAAAATAGGGACAGAAAGTAGGAAAACTAACCTAACCTAAACTAACCAATATAGAAAATTCGTCAAAGAAAGCCATTCATTGGTAGGCTGAAATAACTACCCCTCCTCATTAGGATATTTTTCATTGAATGCATAAGGATAGCTACCAGGACATGAGGCATATTGTTGGGAGTTCCCTTTGATCTTCAACTTGTAAATTTATACTTTAATGGATAACTTTAATATAACTTTGACTCTATCACCACTCCAAAGTCTACAAGGTAGAGGGCCAATTAACAAGGATCAACAATGAGATCCTCCTACAATTTGAGCCTTAATGCTCAGGGGGGTGTACCCTTTACTCACTTCTCCAAAGGAGTCTCAAAAAAATATACATATATGTCCTTTACTACCTGTCTAAAATATTTTATCATTTAAATATGTGTGTGTGATTGATGATGGACAACCTCTGGAGAATGGAGCAGTGCCTTAACCAAGGGAAAAGAGTCACCTAATAACATATATCAACTGGAGATCTTAAATCAAACACTCCTGTGTTCAAGATAAGTGCTTTGCCTATTACCCCTCTCCCTCAAACATAAGGACATTAGATTCTTATCTAGTTGTAAACTCATTGAACTCACCTAAAAGACTTTAATCCTAACTTTGTTAGGAACTGAGAGATAACTTCACAATACTCTTTATTTACCATATGCTAATACACTTTGTGACACTAACATATATGAGCTCTGAACCAAAACAAGAAGACATACACAAATGCAAGATTGGAACTCAATAGCATTCTCATTAACATATTCAAGATCAATACACTATCAAACAACAAAATGCCAAAAGAAAAGACCCAAAGTCTAGGCTCTCCTTGCTCAGTGAATTAACATCAACAATCAGGGACCAAAAAGAAAGTTTTGGAACCCACACTAAGTCAAAAATGCTACAATATATACCCCCTAGTCACCTCAAAATCCTCAAAGAAGATGCATCAAGCTTTAGGTGGCTAGGGTTAGGGTTTCAACCACCCAACCAATCAAAAATACATTAGAACTTATTGGAGGGGAATAAACATAGGAAAATCAAAGAAAATGAATCTCAAAAAGATTTGCAATCATTAAAATCTATGAGAATAGTATAAAACAACAAGGAATTGCCATGAAAACTAGTCAAATCAACCACCTACAAACACACCTTAAGAAAAAAAACATAGGGTACAAACCTGTACAAATGATCATGGAGCACCCTGGACCACACTGCAACCATCGGTACCACCAAAAAAATCAAATCCGGCCACAAAAATAATTAAAACCAGTCCTTTCTGTCGCTAAAATCCTTAGAAAATTTGAATTTGAATCTCAACGGTCACATTCATGGCACCTGCAACATATCAGTAGTCAATATTTAAACTTAGATCAACTTTATATCACAATCATTTGATCTCTCCTTTTCATGGTCTTTATGTCTTTAACCCAACCAGATATCCCTGGGTTAACACCTAGTGACCACACGACAAGGCTTTTCCTGTTCACAGAATGAAATCTTAACCCACCACTTAACCTCATGACTTAGAAAACAAAGGAAAGTTACTAACTTTGGTCCCTTATTTAGCAAATAGGCGACCAAAGGTCTTTTCACCAATTCACAGAAAAATTTAAGTCACTGCTAGAAATTTTAGCAATTGCGCTACCTTCCTCCACTGAATCGCCAAATGATTTGGAACACCACCACTTTTCCTTCCAAATGAGAGAAACCTTTGAAAATTTATTGGGACTGCTAAATACTTATCCAAACTACCAAAAGACTGAGGAAATTCTACTAGGCCCACATAAGGAAGATTGACAGTTGTCTTATCTTTGCATAAACCTCCAAGATTCTTTCAGATCATGAGATGACCATCAGATGAAGAATCTTACCCTACCCTAACAACCCTCTAACAGGATATGAAATCAATGGTTGGCACAAGATCTTAAACCTTTGACACATCTCATAAGAACATACGCCAACCATTGATTTACTAACAACATCAAGACCCTCTGACGCATCTAGAAACTAGGTCCCACTGACAACTACCACTGTGTTAATACATGGACCAATTAGAGACCACCAACTATACACACATAGTAGTGGACCCATCTGCAAAGAAAGGCTAAGTCATGAAAGAGAATCAATAGTCATCGCAAAAGTGCAAGCCTCTGACAAAACCTTAGCACTTTCACAACAACCGTTGGATCAAGATGGTGTCACAGCCTAGCCCTGGAAAATATTAAGCCAGAATATAGGAAAAATTAAAATGCTGGACTTAGGCTTAAGGAAATATTAGGTACTGAGGACCATAGGAAAAATTAAAGGGTGTCGGGGGTAAAACTTAGGTAGAATTTAAATAGGGGCCGACCAAAAATATAAAGCATGTGCATTTTAGGATATTTAAGTGGCCTAAAAAGGTAACACAAAAATAGAACAGGGCTAGGGTACTTCAAAGGATTTTCACACCAACTGCTAGTTTTTCAAAAATTTGAACCAAGGGTTAATGCCAGAGACATAAAAACAACTGCAAAGACCAAGAGAAAAGGGCTAGAGCCATCAAATTTTTTTAAAGTGCTAACACATTTAAAGATTTATCAAACAATGGTGAACTACCTTTGCAAGGATAGGATCAAGATTACTCACCTCAAATTGATCATGTGGAGATATCTCAATAAACTTCTTCTGGGCCAAGTATTTGATAGGGCAGCCCCTTGAAAGTTTGAAGGCAAGACCTTCCTTGATGGCTTATTTTTAATCTTCATGGTTGCCCCTTGTTATGGATAGCCATGTCAATGCATCCTCCATCGACAAGGGATTTTCATCCTCTTCTTTTAAATAGGCAAAGAGCCCATCAAACTTGTGAATATCCTAAAGACTTGGTACTGGCTCCAACCTTTTCTCATGTAGTAGCCCTTGAGTAAGAGGGAAATCCAAAACTAGGCCTCCCCCTATAGGCATACAACCTTTAGTCTCCACTCCAAGGAGTAAGGATTCATCTTTTAATTTGTCACAAAAGACCTCTATGATGTCAGAAAAATCATACTCTTCAGGGATTTTGTGTATGTTCTTTTCTTGGAAAAAATCATTCATAACTTTATCCTCTTGCTCAACAAAATAGGGCAGCTCATATAATAAGGACAAGGCATCCTCTTCTATGTCAACCGCCTGTTGATGATGAACCTTTTGTTTTGATTGACCTTCAACCATAGGTAAGGGCATGGTCTCTTCTTCATCATCAACAAAGAGGGGTAACTCATCAAACAAACCAACCAAGAGCTCAGACTGAGCTCCAAACTTTAGTTCTTCCCATTGCTAGCTCACTTTATCACAATCATCACTTGGCATGGACTTCTTAGATTTCCTTTCCTCCCCATGACATGAAAAATCATTTAACATAGGTCCTTGCTCAGACACTAGACTAGCATCTGACAAATAGGAGGTAGAGTCCATTGACGTATCCACAATACTTCATCACCCTGAGAGACTAGAGGGGCCTCTTGAGACAAAAAAAATCTCATGAACAGGCTACTCTTATAGAGTGGTAGACTGATTCTCAAGTAAAGCTCTTTGAAATAACTTTTTTCCTAAAAACTTGGGATGTGAAATTGAGAGGGACCAGAGGGAGGCATAGAAGGAATACCTTTCTTGAAGGTTGGAAAACTGAAGGCCTTATCATCTTGGTGTTTCTCTATCTCAACATAGTCCTTAGGTCATTGCAGACCATAATAAGGTTGCAACCACTCCAAAATAGGCTCAGACTCTTGAAGGGTACTCCTAAAGCTTGGAAATGAATGCTTTGTAGGATCCTCATGTGTAGCCTCTTGAGACAAATGGGTTCTCTAGCTTGGGATCCTAGGTTTAGGAGCCTCTTGTTCAGTAATTTTTGATCTTAGCCTTGCTACTTGAACATCAGCTCGGTGATTGATCTCTTCTTGAAAAAAATTAATTTGTTGCTCATCAACACGAGCCTCTACCACTTGGTAAGGAACTATTCCTTGTTCATAACTTTCAGCCTCCATCTCCTACTACTCCCTGATCTCAGACACTTGCTTAACCAAATCAAACAATAGATTCTTTGTCTCTTCTTGCTATTTTATAATGTTTGAGCTTTGAATCTACTACCAATGAGGCTAAGAAGGGGAGGGTGGGTGGTAAGCATGATGAGGTAGTTGACTTTGTACTTTTTGTTGTACCATTTGTGCCCATGATCCCTCTTGTTGAAGGGCCCGTTCATAATCTTGTATAAGGACATAGTCATTTGGGGCATGTTGGATATATTGATGGTCTTGAATAGTATGAAAGTGTGGGGTAAAAGTATGCCTTAGGTGGCTTTGATAAGGTTGATAACTAGCCCATTGAGAATTATTCTCATAATAGGATGGTGGGTAACTTGACTGTCTATGATAACTTGACATGTCTACTCATGCAATTAGTTGGAATTTGAATATGAAAGATTTGAAACATACCGGTACTTGATCTTTGAAACTGGTAGACTTTCTCAAGCTACCAGATATGAAGCACAATGACCTCTCCTAGGTCTATAGGATGCTATCAGCATATCAAAGATAGCATACTTTGAACATGAATCTAAACTTTTGTCCCACCGGGCATGCCAGAATTTTTATACACTAAGTTTGCATGCTTGTTTGAAGCTCTCTTGGTCTTGATAACCTAGTATAACATGGGAATCATCTCCAGGTGTGGAATCTATGCTAACTAAGATAAGAACTCTAGATTCTAGGCTGGTTCCTCTTTGATAATCACCCAAATTTGCTTCTTGATATGAAACCAAAATTCTTGAAGGGAAAATGGATAGGAGGACTACATGAAAGGGAAATGACTAAAAAGAAAACTATCCTACTAGGTGATACACCAAAATGATGGTTTGAATCATAGCATAGAGGATGAAATCAATGCATGAATTTAGGTCGAGGAGATCACAACTCTCTGAATAGGCTTGCATTAATATTTCATAGAAGGGTCCACAATAGAAAGAGGCTATTCAGGGAAAGAGAGAATTTCACAACAATAGCATTCCTAAGAATTTAGACACAATCTATAACCTGCAAACAAACATTCACTTCTACAATTGGGTATAGGAATGAGACAGATTGTTAGGGGGTTGAAGTATACCCATGAGACCATTCAAATTAGATCATCCACAGGAATACACATGAATTGTAGAAAGAAAGAGGGATCAGGAACCCTAAGATATCACTAACACATACATATACTTCAATTCAATAAGATAGAATTCAGACAAGGAAGCATAGGGATAGAGAGGATGTCACAAAATACCTCTACAATATCTAAATTATCAATGGGAGATTACAAAATGTAGAAAACCAAAGGGTAGAGAAAATGCCACAGATAGCTCTCTAAGAAAGAGATTTTCTTCTTTACAAAAGTGAACTCTCTAAAGAATATCAACTCTTACCAAAATGTAAAATCTAAGCTCACAAAAGCTCCCAAAAACAATATATACATCTCTTATTTTCATGCAGGTAGGAGAAAAAACCTAATTAGGGTTACATAAATTGTTAGATAATAATCAAACCATAATTCTATCATGTCTGATCATAAATGTATCTTGAAATATCTTAATCGATCAGATATGTGCCTTGAATGCAATCTCCATCTCTATACTACATTTTCCTATGGACAAGCTACCTTGATCTATCTACCCTTTTGTAACTCAAACTCTGTTATGAATGCTCAAAATCTAATCTAGGCTTGTATAGAAGGCCACAGGTGATGCCACCTTCAATGTTTACTCAATGTGAGAATACCAACATAGTACCTAAGAAATCCTAGGAGATGGTCATCAGATATTTTAATCATCCTCCCAATTGTAATTGTCTTGAAGAATTCAATTTGAGCTACCCATTTTGTCACAATAGACTGCTATATCAAAACCCTAGTAAAACCCTATAGAGAGATACTTGAATTTAAATATTAATGGCTAGCAGGCAGTGCCATACTTTTCCTCCATCGATGGCTAACATTTAAATTCAATCTTACTTTTAAAATGTGGCTATTAGATCTTCATGTTTACCCGACACCACTTTGACTTCAAAATTAACCTAAAGTTCACCTTAGGTCTCTTTTCCCTTTGTTTTTAGAATCATTAAATCTTTTAACTAACCATGGTTAAGTCAAGTGAAAAAAAGACAAGCCTTTAGTCACTGATTCATAGAGTATTTCCTTAACCCTGGGCCCAGAGCTGCTGCATCTCATGATTTCATTCACTCTGACTGCTTCATTAGAAAACACCTCAGCAAGTTTTTGACAATGGACCCACTGCAACATTGATTCACATGGAATGGTGGGTGTATGATCTCATAGCCCCTAAATATTCTTTTAGATCATACCCCCACCATAGATCTTCATTAATTGGGACCCCACTGATAGACAGACCCACTACAAACCCCGTCATAACTTGATAACCAATCACATGCAAGAACATCAGCAATACATGGCACTGGACCCACTAACAAGTATTTTTACCTCAGCTAATCAAAAACTGGCATGTCATCCTGACCTGGCATAGACCCACCTGATATAACCTAGCAATAAAGTAGAATTGACGATCGGCGTATGATCTTGTGGGCTCAGAAGATTCCATGAGATCATAAGACAACTGTTGATCTTATTACATGCTAGCACCCTTGCAGATTCCCTAACATTGGTCCCACTGACACATCTCCACATTATCATCCTTTGGCTAATAAAATGTAAGCACATCACCATCCTCTGACAATTGGGTCCACTTGAATTTGATTTAAGTCATGCCTCTATCTGGTGATTTTGTGACTAAACGGAAAATAAACCATTAGGCTGGATCACTAGATGTTTTATTAAGATGGCCAGGGATTAATTTACCATGAGAATAGTTCATTCGTCGAATCACCGAATAAGAAAGGATGACTGCCAGGTCTTAAGCGATTATGAGAATCACTGCATTCACTAGTTCACCGAAAGGAAAAGATAACCACCAGGAAAATAAGAGAACTGGCAAACAAAGGAATTATAAAGCACACATGATAAAATTGGAACCTTAAGTGGCCAAAAAAGGTAATGAAGGATTATAACATGGCCTAGGGTTTGTTTTTTTTTTAGGGCTTTTTTGGGTATAACAGCTAGATTTTCAAAATTTGGATCTACAGACTAGGGAGTTTAAAGAATTGCAGAGGTAAGAGGATAGGATATAAAGCCATGAAAATTTTTTGAGGTACTTGGTAGGGTTAAAACATAGACATTTGGATGGAGCTTAGCCAAATTTTCATGGAATAGGAGAAATTGGGTAACATTTTGGCAATTTCTGCTAGATGTCAGCCTACTAGACATGGAAACCAGTGACCTTGATGCAATCCATTGGGCATGGGGTCAATTCCTAAGCATAAAAATTTCATACTGAGAGGTAAAGTAGGAACCGAGGAAAAAAAAACTATGCGCGAGCACTTTTGAAGAGTAGGAAACTAACCTAGGAAAATAGGGATAGAAAATAGGAAAACTAACCTAACCTAAACTAACTAGTATAGAAAATTGGTCAAACAAAGCCATTCATTAGTAGGCTGAAATAACTACCCCTCCTCATTAGGATATTTTACATTGAGTGCATAAGGATAGCTACTAGGACATGAGGCATATACAGATTTATCAAACAATGGTGAACTACCTCTGCAAGGATAGGATCAAGCTTACTCACCTCAAATTGATCATGTGGAGATGTCTCAGTAAACTCCTTTTGGGCCAAGTATCTAATAGGGAAACCCCTTGAAAGTTTGAAGGTAGGACTTTTCTTGATGGCTTCTTTTTTATCTTCAAGGTTGCCCCTTGTTATGGATAGCCATGTCAAATCATCCTCCATGGATAGGGGATTTTCATCCTCTTATTTTAAATAGGCAAAGAGCTCATCAAATTTATCAATATCTTGAAGACCTGGGACTAGCTCCAACCTTTGCTCATGTAGTAGCCCCTGAGAAAGAGGGCAATCCAAAACTAGGCCTCCCCAGATAGGCATACAACCTTGAGTCTCCACTCCAAGGAGTAAGGATTCATCTTTTAATTTGTCACAAAAGACCTCTATGATGTCAGAAAAATCATACTCTTTAGGGCTTTTCTCTATGTTCTTTTCTTGAAAAACTCCTCAATAACTTTATCCTCTTGCTCAAGAAAATAGGGCAGCTCATGTAATAAGGACAAGGAATCCTCTTCTATGTCAACCTCCTATTGATGATGAACCTTTTGTTTTGATTGACCTTCAGCCATAGGTAATGGCATGGTCTCGTCTTCATCATCAAGAAAGAGGTGTAACTCATCAAACAAACCAACCAAGAGCTCAGACTGAGCTCCAAACTTTAGTTCTTCCCATTGCTGGCTCACTTTATCACAATCATCACTCAACACTGATTTCTTAGATTTCCTTTCCTCCTCATCACATGAAAAGTCATTTACCATAGGTCCTTGCTCAGACACTAGACTAGCATCTTTGAAAAGACCTAGCATTTGACAACTAGGAGGCAGAGTCCATTGCGGTATCCACAATACTTTATCATCCTGAGAGACTAGAGGGGCCTCTTGAGACAAAAAAAATCTCATGAATAGGCTGCTATTGTAGAGTGGTAGACTGATTCTCAAGCAAAGGCTCTTGGAAAGAATTATTTTCCTTAAAACTTGGGATGTGAAATTGAGAGGGACTAGAGGGAGGCATATAAGGCATACCTTTCTTGAAGGTTGGAAAATTGAAGGCCTTATCATCTTGGTGTTTCTCTATCTCAACATAGTCCTTAGGTCGTTGCAGACCATAATAAGGTTGCAACCACTCCAAAATAGTCTCAAACTATTGAAGGGTACTCCTATAGCTTGGAAATGAATGCTTTGTAGGATCCTCATGTGTAGCCTCTTGAGACAAATGGGTTCTCCATCTTGGGATCCTAGGTTTAGGAGCCTCTTATTCAGCAATTTGTGATCTTAGCCTTGCTGACTCAACATCAGCTCAGTGATTGATCTCTTCTTAAATTTTTTTTAATTGTTTCTCATCAACAAGAGCCTCTACCACTTGGTAAGGAAATATCCCTTGTTCATAACTTTGAGCCTCCACCTCCTGCTGCTCCCTGATCTCAGACACTTGCTTAACCAAATCAAGCAATAGATTCTTTGTCTCTTCTTGCTCTTTTATAATGTTTGAGCTATGAATCTTCTGCCCATGAGGCTCAAAAGGGGAGGGTGGGTGGTAAGCATGATGAGGTAGTTGACTTTACATTTTTTGTTGTACCATTTTTGCCCATGATCCCTCTTCTTGGAGGGCCTGTTCATAATCCTGTACAAGGGCATAGTCATTTGGGGAATGTTGGATATATTGACGGCCTTGTGTAGTATGAAATCTTGGGGTAAAAGTAGGCCTTAGATGGCTTTGATAAGGCTGATAACTAGCCCATTGAGCATTATTCTCATAATAGGATGGTGGGTAACCTAACCATCCATGATAACTTGACATGTCTACTCATGCAATCAGCTTGAATGTGAATATGAAAGATTTGAAACATACCAGTACTTGATCTTTGAAACTAGTAGACTTTCCAAAGCCGCCAGATATGCAGCACAATGACCTCTCCTAAGTCTATAGGATGCTATAAGCATATCAAACATAGCATACATTGAACATGAATCTAAACTTTTGGTCCCACCAGGCATGCTAGAATTGTTATACACTAAGTTTGCACCCTTATTTCAAGCTCTCTTGGTCTTGATAACCTAGTATAACATGGGAATCATCTCCATGTGTGGGACCTATACTAATTGAGATGAGACCTCTAGATTCTAGGTTAGTTCCTCTTGGATAATCACCCAAATTTGCTTCTTGATATGAAACTAAAATTCTTGAAGGGGAAAGGGATAGAAGGAATGCATGAAAGGGAAATGACTAAAAAGAAAACTATCCTAGTAGGTGATACACCAAAATGATGGTTTGAATAACATTATAAAGGATGAAATCAATGCATGAACTTAGGTCTAGGAGATCACAACTCCCTAAATAGGCTTGCATCAATATTTCATAGAAGGGTCCACAATAGAAAGACACTATTCGGGGAAAGAGAGAATTTCAAAACAATAGCATTCCTAAGAATTTAGACACAATCTATAACCTACAAACAAACATTCACCTTTGCAATTGGGTATAGGAATGAGATAGACTATCAGGGGGTTGAAGTATATCCACAAGAGCATTCAGATCAGATCATCCATAGGAATACAAATGAATTGCAGAAAGAAAGAGGGATTAGGAACCCTAAGATATCACTAAAAACATACATATACTTCAATTCAATAAGAGACAATTTAGACAAGGAAGCATAGGGACAAAAAGGATGTCACAATATACCTCTACAATATCTAAATTATCAATGGGAGATTACAGAATTTAGAAAACCAGAGGGCAGAGAAAATGCCACAGATAGCTCTCTAAGAAAGAGATTTTCTTCTTTACAAAAGTGAACTCTCTAAAGAATATCAACTCTTACCAATATGTAAAATTTGATCTTACAAAAGCTCCCAAAAACAATATATACATCTCTTATTTGCATGTAGGTAGGAGCAAAAACCTAATTAGGGTTACATAAATTGTTAGATAATAATCAAACCCTAATTCTATCATGTCTAATCATAAATGTATCTTGAAATATCTTGATTGATCAGATACATGCCTTGAATGCAATCTCCATCTCTGTACTGCATTTTCCTGCAGACAAGATGCCTTGATCTATCTACCCTTCTATAACTTACACTCTATTATGAGTGCTCAAAATCTAATCCAGGCTTGATTTGTAATTTTTAAGCACAAAAGGCCACAAGTGGTGGCACCTTCAATGTTTCCTCAGAGTGATAATACCAACATAGTACCTAAGAAATCCTAGGAGATGGTCATCTGATCTTTTAATCATCCTCCCAACTACAACTATCCTGAAGAATTCAATTTGAGCTACCCATTTTGTCAGAATCAATTGCTAGATCAAAACCCTAGTAAAACCCTACAAAGATATACTTGAATTTAAATATTAACATCTAGCAGGCGGTGCCATACTTTTCCTCCATCAACGACTAACATTTAAATTCAATCTTACTTTTAAAACATGGCTATTAGATCTTCCTATTTACCTGGCACCACTTTGACTACAAAATTAACCTCAAGTTCACCTCAGGTCTCTTTTCCCTTTGTTTGCAGAAATGTTGAATCTTTTAACTGACCCCGGTTAAGTCAAGCGAACAAAAGACAAGCCTTTAGTCATTGATTCATGGATTATTTCCTTAACCCTGGGCCCAGAGCTACCACATGTCATGCTTTGATTCACTCCAACTACTTCATCTGCAAAAACCTAGGCAAGTTTCTGACAATAGACCCACTACAACATTGATTCACATCAGATAATGGGTGTATGATCTCATAGCCCCAAAATATTCTTGTAGATCATACACCCACCATAGATCTTCATTAACTAGGACCCCACTAACACATGGACCCACTGCAAACCCCATCATAACTTGGCAACCAATCACATGCAAGCACATCAGTAATACACAACACTAGACCCATTGACAAATCTTTGTACCTTAGCCAATCAAAAATTGGCATGTCATCCTAACCTGGCATGAACCCACCTAATAGAACCTAGCAATAAAGCAAAATCGATGGTCGGCGTATGATCTCATGGGCTTAGAAGATTCCATGAGATCATAAGACAACCATAAATCTTATTACATGCTAGCACCCTTGCAGATTCCCTGACATTGGTCCTACTGACACATCTCCACATCATCATCTTTCAGCCAATAAAATGTAAGCACGTCACCATCCTCTGACAACTGGGTCCTCTTGAATATAATTTAAGTCATGCCTCTATCTAGCCATTCTGTGACTAAAGGGAAAATAAACCATTATGCTAGGTCACTAGATGTTTTATTAAGACTACCAGGGATTAAGTGACCATGAGAACAATTCATTTTCCAAATCGCCGAATAAGAAAGGATGACCACCATGTATTAAGAGATTATGAGAATCACTACATTCGCCAATTCACCAAAAGGAAAAGATAACCACCTAGAAAATAAGAGAACTGGCAAAAAAAGGAATTATAAAGTGCACATGCTGAAATGGGAACCTTAAGTGGCCAAAGAAGGTAATGAAGGATTATAACATGGCCTAGGGTTTTTTTCTTTTTTTAGGGATTTTTTGGCTATAATGGCTAGATTTTCAAAATTTGGACCTACAAACCAGGGAGTTTAAAGAATTGCAGAGGTGAGAGGATAGGACATAAAGCCATGAAATTTTTTGAGGTTCTTGGCATGGTTAAAATATAGACCTTTGGATGGAGCTTAGCCAAATTTGCATGGAACAGGAGAAATGGGGTAACAATAACATCAAGTCTGATCAAAAGGAACCCATACCAAATGAAGTCATAAAACTTTTGAAAAAGTATAAGGATGTCACTGTTAGTGACCTACCCACTAGCCTCCCTCCCATTAGGGACATCAGTCATCAAATAGACCTTATACCAGGCTCATCCCTATGTAATAAGGCACCATACAAAATGACATCATTACAGCAGGCAGAGATTGCAAAATAGGTCACTGAATTATTGGAAAGAGGGCTCATCCAAAAGAGTCTCAATCCTTGTGTCATACCTTTAGTCTTGGCCCCTAAAAAGGATGGAAAATGGAGTTTATGCACTGATAGCAGGGCCCTAAACAAAATCACAATAAGGTATAGATTCCCCATGCCAAGAATTGAGGACCTATTGGATCAACTAGGAGGTGCTTGATACTTCACCAAGATAGACTTAAAGTCTGGACACCATCAAATCATAATCAAGCCAAGAGATGAATGGAAAAAAACATTCAAGACTACTGAAGGTTTGTTTGAATGGTTAGTAATGCCCTTTGGTTTAAGCAATGCCCCTAGCACTTTTATGAGGCTTATGAATGATATATTCATAGATTTTATTGGAAAATTTGTTGTTTTTTACCTTGATGACATACTAATATGCAGTCATAGAAAGGAAGACAATCTTGATCATGTGGAACAAGTACTAAGAATACTTCATCAACACAAGTTGGTAATCAACTTGGAAAAATGCATGTTTATGAGGAAGGAACTTGTGTTCCTAGTTTTTGTGATCTCACAAGGTACCCTCAAGATGGATCCTGAGAAGGTAGATGTAATCATTAATTGGCCTCCACCAAAGAATCAAGGTCATGTAAGGAGATTCTATGGGCTTGCAACATTCTATAGGAAATTCATCAAAACATTTAGTCATGTGTGTGCACCAATGCTTGAAACAATCAAAGGTTGAAAGAAGACTAAGTTTGCATGGACAAAGGAAGCCAATGATGCATTCAAATACTTGAAGAATAGAGTCTCCCAATACCCTATCTTGGTCCTCCATAATTTTAACAAAGTCTTCATTGTGGAAACAGATGCAAGGAATCTGGCTATAGGTGTTTTCCTAAGCCAAGAAGGCAAGGTAGTTGGTTTCTTCTCAGAGACATTGAATGAGGCTAAAAGAAAGTACTCTACTTATGACATAGAGCTTTATGCCATGGTCCAAGCCCTCAAGAAATGGAGGCACTATTTGATCCCAAAAGATTTTATAGTCTACACTGACAATCATGCATTAAGCTTCCTCAATTCACAAGAAAAACTCTCACTTAGGCATCTCAAATGGGTAGAGCAATTACAGGTTTATACCTTCAACATTAAGCATAAAAAGGGTGTATCAAACAAATTTGTTGATGCCCTTAGTAGGAGGATTGGCCTAGTTGAAGAAGTTCAACTGCAAAGTGTGGGAATTGAGTCCCTCAAACACTTGTACCTAGATGACCTTGATTTTGCTGAGATATATCAGATTTGTACAAAAATGGAGGGCATATATCGCACTGATTTTTTTGACTATCTAATTTAGAATGGGCTTCTATTCAAGGGAGCACAATGATCCATACCAAATTGTTAAATGAGAGCAAATATAATCAGGGAAAAACATTGTGGTGGCCTTGAAGGTCACTTTGGCATTGACAAGACAATAGACATGGTGAAGAGGACCTATTTTTGGCCCAAGTTGATCAATGAAGTCAAGAAGTTTATTAAATCTATACTATTTTCCAACAAGCTAAAGGGATGACAAAAAATCAAGGGCTCTACCAACCCTTACTAATCCCTTCAAGACCTTGGGAGTCCATCTCAATGGATTTTGTTATGGGACTACCTAAAACCAAGCAACGATTTGATAGTGTGTTTGTCATAGTGGATAGGTTTAACAAAATGGCCCACTTTGTGCCATGCAAGAGCACAAATGATGCATCTCATATAGCCAATCTCTTCTTCAAAGAAGTAGTTAGAATTCATGGCTTACCTTAGACAATTGTATCAGATAGGGATGTAAAGTTCCAAGGGAACTTTTGGAGGACACTCTTCAAGAAGTTAGGAACAAATCTCACCTATAGCTCTACCTATCACCCATAAATAGATGGGTAGACCAAGGTAGTAAATAGGTCCCTAGGCAATCTCCTAAGATGCCTAACCATGAAATACTCACAAAGTTGGGATACAGTCCTACCCCAAGAAGAGTTTTCCTTCAATGAATCTATAAATAGGTCAACCGGTATAACTCCATTCCAAGAAGTGCATGGTTTGCACCCCAAGGGACCATTGGATCTAATGGAACTCCCCTCTGATTTCAAAATTAGTACTCAAGGCTAAGAACTAGTAGACCTCATCACAAAGGTACAACAATGAGTGAAAGAAACTTTACAAAGGTCTAGTTTGAAGTACAAAGAAAATGTTGACAAGAGAAGGAGAGAGGTCCACTTCAAAGTGGGAGATAGGGTTTGGGCCTTCCTAAGAAAGGAGAGACTACCTAAGGGTAGATACTCCAAACTAAAAATGAAGAAAGTAGGTCCCTGCAACATACTTAACAAATAGGTGACAACACCTATGAAATCTCCCTTCCTCCAAATCTGAAAATGTCTCCTCTATTTAATGTGGTAGACCTCACACCATATAAAGCTACAACAGGTTCTTAAATGAGCAAGGTGAGGACACTAAAGATGAATACTATGTTACCAATCTTCCTCAAAGAAAACCAGTGGAGTTAGAAGAAATCATGGACACAAAGATACTAAGGTAGACTAGGACTAAGAAGTACATGTAGTACTTATTTAAATAGAATGGCCTCCCCAACATAGATGCCACATGGCTAACCGAAGATCAAATCAAGCAATGTGGCTCTTCGGTGGAGCAGTTATCCTCAAGTAGGGACTTGAGTTTTAAAATTCAAGGGGAGTATGGTGTAGGAGTACCTACACTAGATTCAAAAAGCATTCCTATGGAACCTAGGATTTCACACTAAGGTCCTTAGAGGCCTCTAATCACGCTTAGGATAAGGGTTAGACATTGGATCTCTTTGTAAGACCATAGTTCCAAGATTGGCATTTTATGAGCCCTTGGTCTAACTAATGGTCATTAATGATCCAAAACCCTAGCCATAGGTAGTTTCATGCTTTTCTATGTTTGGATCCATTATTGATCATCAAAATAAGGTTAGGACCAAGTTTGGTCATTAGATTTTCAATTTTGTAAATTAGGCAAAAGTTGCTCTAAAAGTTGTCATGCAACTTTCGAGCAACTTTCTTAAACATTGTCAAACATTGTAAACACAACTCTCAAATGGCTAGTTGGTTCAAACAAGTTATGTAACCATTATAAGTGCCTACATAAAGCCCTTATAGGTGGGTGGTAGGAGAACACATGTATTTTGGCAATTAAAATCAATAAAATGATAAACTTTCTCTGCAGATTTTGTGATTTAGACCACTGCATGGATAGGTATAGGTGTGAGGGCATGAAAAAGTGAATCCAAAATTTGAAACCTTGAGTCTTCTTCCATTTTTAGTTGGTCTCATGTATTTATTTTCCCTAGATAGGAAGATATTTGATTTTTAGGAGTGCCTAGAATTGACGCTTAAAAGAAGGGTTTCTAATAGGGCCTGAATGTTTGGTCCCATTCCACCATGGGAAATTGAATCCCCTTGGTGTAATACAGCCTTTTCCAATTTATTTTCATCTTTTGTAGGTTAGGAGTGTGGATTTTTAGAGGAGTGAGTTTTCCACAACACCCTAGGTGTACATCTCTATGTGTGGACCAGTCAAGTGACTGGGACAATCATCCTAGGTTTTGGTTGGGGATTCATCAAGGCCTCCAAACTTGGATTCTAAGTTTTTTTACATATCCACACATGCCTCCATGCTTATTTTGTGTTTTGGCATAGGAGAAAGAGCACTTGTAGTGTATTTGGAGCCCTAATTAGGCCTATTAGCCTGGTCTAATATTGCAATAGCAGTGACTTCTATTCAGTTCCACTCCTTGGTGTTAAGAAATGTTTTGTAAACCCCAAAAGGGTATCAGGATCCCTAACCAAATCACCATCTCATTTGTGAACATTCTGACTTATGTTCAAATTTCACGCTAGGAAGGACTACAAGCCAAATCCTTAGGTTGTGAAGTATCTTAGTGTTATGGGTTGCTTTTGAATGAAAGAACCATTGGAACTATAAGAATAAGACCTAAATAGGTTATAGTAGTGTTTTTAGGCCACCCCTAGTCTTGGTATTGATTTCATGGGGTTTTATCACTCTTTTGTTGAAGAGATCTCTTGGTGAACTTGTGTGTTTGGGTGCTTAGGACCTTGGTAATCCTAGTGATAAGGTTACCTTTCATAGTAGGGTTGTGATAACCTTCTCTAAGCCCTTTTACTATACCTATGATAGGTATTTAACACTTGAACCCTTCACCTTGGGTGTTGAGGGATTGAAAACTTACCATAGCTCACTATTTGAAGGCTTTCGCTTGCCACTGCTACATCACAAGCGCAACACCTTCTCTCCCCATCTTGTTCGATATCATTTCGAGAAGGTGGGAAACTCAGAAGAGGGAATATATCCAATAGAGTAGGAATAATAGCTAGTTCCAAAAAAGGATCCTCTTGAGAATCATAATGTTTGATACTAGGTATAATTATCAATTGTGATGAAATAATATTAGGTAAATCAATATCAATGTCAATAGTTTCATATTCACCATTAACCCTTAGTATCATCAAGAGTATCTTCTAACACATCATGCATAGGCTGGTCAAAAGAAGGTAAAAGGCTTTGAATAACATAGGCATGGGCCTTAGCTTGAGCTTGACTCATCTTACAATGTTCATTAGTAGACTGGTTACATTTTTTCTTGTTTGAAATTTGGTGAGAACTAGGAGGGACAACAAATGGTTCCTTCATAGGTTCTATAGGAGGATTAGTAGAGTTCTCAGTAGACTGAAAAGAAATAGTAGGAGCTTGATTACAAGAACTAGAAGCCATAGATAAAGGAGGTATGGAAGACATAGAAAAAAGACCATGGTTAAGATCCATCTAAGGTATGCTTAACTCAAGAATCTTGTGACTCTTATAGGCTAGATATGAAAAAATAGGTTATGAGGTAGAGAAGGACATGAATTAGGTAATGAAGGCCAAAAGAAGTCAAGTGTAGTGCAATCCCTGGGCCTAGAAGGTTGATATAAACTATGATTAATCATCTTCACTTCTTCATCATGAATGAATTTAAGACACTTATGGATAGGAGAAGTAACAACATACATAGCATTCAACCAAGGAAAACCAAGCTTAAATTGAAATTGATCAAAAGTAGGAACAAAAATAAAGGTAGTATCCACAACTTTACCACAAATTTCAACAGGCAAGTTAATAGAACCAAATGATGGATAAAGAAAACCATTACAAGTTTTAATCCACACATTGGATGTTTCATAAGAATCACATTGTATGTTTTTCATAAAAATATTTTCTTTAGTAATAACATTGAATAAGGATGTAGGATCAATAAGAAAATCATGCATAGGTATCTTAGAAATCCTAGCATAAATGTAGATAGGACCATCAGGAGCTTTAATAGTCTCATAATCATCAAAGGTAATCAAGGGTTCCCGAGGTCTTTTATTCTTAGGTAGTTTTTGAGGTTTTGGTTGAGATTTCAATTTAGGATTAGGTTGAGTTGGAACTTGAATTTAAGGTTGAGATTGAAGATGGGGTGGAGATGTAGATTGAAACAAAAAAGCATGCTCCACATGGTTAACAATGTGATTAAGATCATCCATCTTTGAATCATAAACAATATCCATAGAATATGGTTGAACAATGGTATTAGTATCATGTGTAGGCAAAGGATTCATATAGATTTGGAGGTTTTGATTAGGAGGAGAGATAGATTTGTTCCCACTACCATCAAAATTATAAACAAAAAGAGAATTAGAATCAATTAAGTCTTGAACCTTATGCTTTAAAGAATAACATTTCTTAGTATCATGGCCATTCTGATGATGGTATTGACAAAAAGCTTTGGAATCAAACAATTTGGATGCCAAAGTAGTAGGTAAAAGAGGTCGAATGGGAGGTAAAGTAATCATATTAGCAGTCAATAATTTATTCATAATAGAATGCAAAGATTCAAAAAGAGGAGTAAACATACGATTCAGACGGAAAGCAGTGGATGCAGAAGTAGCATTATTGGATGTAACACCAACTTGATCAGTAACTACATTCACTTTTTTATTTATCTTGACATAGTTGTTAGAATTTTTAAACTTTTTTGGATTAGGAGCAACATCACTCTTATCAACTGGGAGAGGAGCCATTGGAGTGTTGCTCTCAAATTGAATCACTTGTAACTGATAATGATGAAGTGCTACAAAAAGTTGTTGAAAAGAGGTAAATTTAGTAAGTGGAATATTATCTCTAATATCCTTTTGTAAATTTGAAATAAACATACGTTGAATATCAATATCAGGAATAGGATAAGAAATTTGAGCATACAAATTCTTAAATCTAACAATAAATTCAATCAATTTTCCTTTAGTATTCTATTTACAATGCATCAAATTAGTTAAGGACACCTGTAGACCAATGTTATTTTTAAATTATTGAATAAAGGCATTGGAAAGTTTTCAAAAAGAATCAATATTATAAGGAGGCAAGGAACAATACCATTACAAGGCCTTATCATGAAAAATTCTAGTAAACAACTTGGCTAAAATCCTATGGTCATGAGCATAGTCACTACAAAGGATTTGAAATGTTTTAACATGAGTAACAAGGTCCCTCTTACCATTGTAAGTCTCAACATGAGTCATATTGGCTTGTTGAGGAACAAGAGCACAAATAATGTCTAGGGATAAAGGACTTTCCATGTCACATGTAGGAATGGTAAACTTTGATTGAGTTAAAGATGCAAGTTGTTGTTCTAAAGAAGATATAGTTTGAGCCAAACTGATGATTGTTGAATCATTAGAGGAGGTATAGACACATTAGAAACACTAGGTAAATTTTATGAAGTGATTGGAATGGAAGACACAACTAGAGGAACACTTGGAACCACAATTGGAAGAGGATTGGAATATGTAAAAGGAATATTATGATAAGAAGGTTTTGAAGTAGGTAGGGACAAAGGAGGAACAGTCATAGGAAGAGAGGGAACCAACATAGTCACCGAAGGAGTATAAGTAGGAATGCTAGGTAAAGGAATAGAGGAAGGTTCCACACTAGTGACAGGAGGAGTGAATCCTAAATCTTGAGATTCTTGAGCTAAAGGTTTAACATATGAATACACAAGATGAGTAATATCACGCAAGGGATTAAAACCTTGATCAGTATCACAAAGGAATTTCTTAAGAGTAGCTATAGCTTGAATAAAATCTTGATTATGGTTCTCTTGAGTAAGAAAATTTCCCATTTTATCAAGTTCAATTGAAATTTTTTGGACTTGTTCAGGAGGAACTCTTAAAGCATCATCCTCATCATGAGATGAGTGAGAAGTGTTATGCTCCATAGTAAGATTAGAATCATGAATAATAAAATTGTCCTTCAGAATCCTAAGAAAAGGAGAGGAAGACTTAGGATCAAAGGCACCCATAAGTCTATGAATTTGTCTAACCAAAATATTATAAGTAGGACTAGAGGTAGTAAAGCTCATATACCAATGCAAAATGAGCTAAACAAGGAAAACACAAAGCATGAACAAAAAAATATTTTTGTATTTTTAATTTATATGAAATGTGAATGCAACATCTAACACCATAAAAGAAAGATTTATCTATCGCGGGTTCACAAAAATGTAAGATATAAAATAGTGTGTGTTTTCCAGAATGTAATGTATAAAATATGGTGTGTGGGAAAAGTAAGATCTTCTTGTTAACCCCAAATTCTGAAAAGAAAGATCCAAATTGATCAACAAAAAGAAAATGGTTGATGCACAAATGAATCAATCGATGAAGAATTTGAAGAAAGGAGAAAACCTTATATTCTGTTATGGAAAGGAAATACATAAATCTTAATTTAATTGAAGATAAGTACTAACCTCAAAATATGACAAATCTAGAAAATACTATTTTCTAGTGTCTGTACTCAATTTTAGGAAATTCTGCAACCGGATCTAACCTCAAAACATAGAAATAGAGAAAACCTAGAAACCTTTTGTTGTTCTGAGAAAAGTTGACCTTGACCCAAAATAGGGGTAATTACCCCAAGGCACAATCTTACCCCTAAAAGTTGAGCTTGACCTGCACTGTTTTGATGGAAATTCTATTCGCAGATCCTAAAAGTTCACTGAAAAGGGTACTTAGATCTGATATGTGATTTTCTATCCTACACCTGTACCTATAAGAAAAAGGGTTTTATTTGTTGGATGAGGGATTTTCCTTGGTCAAACCTCGGTTTGGAATCAACTTTGAAATGTAATTGAAATTGCAGCAAGTAAACAAAGTAAATGAAACAATTCACCTTTCTTATGTTGAAACCCTTGTGGAGGATTTGAATCCTTGAATCCACAAGTATCGATGCTCAAAATGAATGTGGAATTGTATGTAAGATGTATCAAATCAATTTCATTAGATCTTCAACACCAATCTTGAATGGATCTTGGAATAGGAAGAGGCTTGAATGGATGTGGATGGAGAAATCTTCAACAATAGGGCTCCAGAGAGATTCCATCCTTCAATGGCTACCAATGGATCTCCTTGATGAATTGGATCTTGAATGCTTGAATGCTTGAAAATGAATTAATTATTTCTTTCTCCTTCTTTCTTGCTTGATTTCTTAATAATGGATGTATATGGAAAAGATGGAAAAAGGCACTTGATTGTGGATGTGAAAATGAGAAAGGCTTCCTTTTATACAAGTCTAGGGCACAAAATTCTAGAGAGGTTGACATAGGAGAATTAAATTCCCATTTAAATCTTAACCCCTATAAATGGACCTAGATTAAATATAATTTAAGAGTTTACTGTTCCAAAATTTGAAATAGCCGATTCAGAAGTGGGAAATAAAACTTTGCAAAGCCCTACATCCAGAAACTTTCAAAACTTGAAATCTAGACCCAAGGTCAGGGTCGAGGTTCACTTTGACCTAGGTTAGGTTCGAGGTTGACCTTGACCCAAAAGGTTGATCTTGACCTTGAGGTCAAGAATCTCAATTCTTAGGATCGAGTGCTAGAAACAAGCATGAAATAGGTGAAAGGAGAAGCAAAATATAGGGAAAAAGCTAGATCCAAGTCAAAGACCCATTCAAGGAATTTGACATGACTCCAAACCACTTACTCAGAGGGCTAAATTGGTCCTAAATTGAAGTGCTTCCATTTTCTGATGATACAGGTGGTCTCAAAAGTTTACATCAAGTGATGATTACGAGACAATAAAGGCCTCCATTGATTCAAGTAAGAGAAAAGTCATATTTTTGTGTTGAATGTGGTGAGGGAAATCCAATGAGTCAGTGTAATAATATTTCAAATGGATACATTTCATGATGGGACATGAAGGAGATTATTATAAAGCCTCCTTATGAATTTGATGGCATTAACATAAACATTCATGATCCTATATATTTAGTTGATTTTCAACATGTTTCTGATTTAGTTGTTACATGTGTGTGCTCATGTATGTATGTCTTTTTTATTAATTTTAATGTATCACAAGTGGTGATCAAATTATTAATATATATATTTTCTTTTAATTTCAAATTGCATGGAAATTTGTACATAGGTGATATTTTTGTTGCGGTTGCGGATCTTGACAATGCAAAAAGTGTAGATTATTATCTTCTAAGATACACAAAATAAAAATACAAGTTGCCAGAAGTAATTGTAGATAGTGATGGACAATAATATCCAACTGGTTCAATTGTCATTGAAGGCACATATTATCAACAAAAAAAGATAGAAAAAAATGGTGTTCAATTTTTGAATACATGCTTGGACAAAAAGTTCTACATTACAATCATTTGGTTATAGCGAAAAAGTTGCAATTTGAGACATTGAAAAAAAGAGGATGTGGAAATAAAAAGTGGAGGTTTCCTATTGAAGAAAATTAAAATTTTTTGAAGATAATAAAAGATAGAGAGGATCCAAACTATATGTATCAAAAGCTCTAGGCTAAACTAGTTTCTTGTAGCTTTCATACTTTCACATTTGTACTCAAGTGTTTTTTGTAGCTTAAAACTCATAAATGATGTAAAGGATATTGGATATGATTTGATATATAATGATTCATGCTTGGTTCAATTATGCATACTTGGACAATAATACTTTGATCTATATATAATCATGCATATTTGGTCTGAAATGTTTTTATGCACGTTATGTATGCTTTCATAGTTCAATCTAGTGTGCTCTTACGTGAAATTTGTATATGCTCTTAGTTATGTTTTTATGTACATATATTTATGTATGTCCCCTTAAGAAATTACCTTAATATATTAGTTAGATTAATTATGACATTAGCTAGATTTCTTACTAGTTAGATTAAGTTTATCATAAATTAGTAAGAATAAAATGGTTTTAGACATGTTCTTTTGTATGCTGAATCATGTATATGCTTTTATTTATGATTTCATGGTTCAATAGTATGTTCAAGTATATAATTTTAATATGTTATTATATATTCTTTGATGGTTCAATTAAATGGACAGGCTTTGATGGCTCAATTATGCACGTTTGGTTCAATTATGTATGCTTTGATGTACATGCTTTTATATTATAATTATATGCATATCTGGTTTGAGATTCTTTTATTCATGTGTTTTTATGTATGCTTTGATAATTCAATAGTATTTTCTTATAAAATTTGTATATATATTAGATTACATATATTATTTTATGTCCTTGAACCCCTTAGGACCCATTGTGACACATTAATACATGCTAGAGCTATAAAGTGCATCTTAAGGGGTCCTATGACCCTTTAAGACACACTTTATGGTTCTAATGTGTAAAAATATGTTCGAAGGGGCCCTTAGATCCTTTAAGACCTATTAGGACCATTAAAAAACACTACTACCCATTTCTACACATTTCTACACATTAGAATTATAAAGTGTATCTTAAGGGGTCATAAGACCCCTTAAGACACACAATATTGTTCTAATGTGTATTAATGTGTATAAATGTATCATAAGGGGTCCTTAGACCCATTAGGACCCATTGAGACCCCTTAACACCCATTTTGATACATTAAGATACATTAGAACCATTAAGTGTCTTAGCGGGTCATACGACCCCTTAAGATACTTTATGGTTCTAATGTGTATTAATGTGTTGAAATAGTTCATAATAGGTCTTAATGGGTCCTAAGGGCTCTAAGACCCCTTAGGACCCATTAATACCCCTTATGAACCATTTCTACATATTAATACACATTATAAGCATAAAGTGTCTTAAGGGGCCGTATGAATCGTTAAGCCACACTTTATGGTTGTAATGTTTCTTAATGTATCAAAATGGATCATGTGGGGTCCCAATGGGTCCTAACATATCTAAGGACCCCATAAGACACATTTCCACACTTAAATGTGTCAAAATGTGTTGTAATGAGTCCTTAGACCCTTAGGACCCATTGAGACCCCTTACATCCAATTTCAATACATTAAGACATGTTAGAATCACTAATGTGTCAAAGTGGGTCCTATGACCCTTTAAGATACACTTTATGGTTCTACTATGTCTTAATGTGTCAAAATATGTCATAAGGGGTCCTTAGACCCCTTAGAACCCATTGAGACCCCTTACAACCCATTTTAACACATTTCAACACATTAGAACCATAAAGTGTGCCCTAAGGTGTCCTATGGTCCCTTAAGGCATATTAATGGCTCTAATGTGTCTTAATGTGTCTAAATTGGTTATAAGGGGTAACAATGGACCGTAATGGGTCTAAGGACACCTTACAACCCCATTTTGACACATTAATACACATTAGAACCTTAAAGTCTACTTTAAGGGGTCCTCTGACCCCTTAAGACACATTAATGGTTCTAATGTGTATTAATGTGTCGAAATGGGTTGTAATTTTTCTTAACGGGTTCTAATATCTCCTAAAGGGTGTTTGGTCCCCTTAGGACCCATTAAGACCCCTTACAACCCATTTTGACATATTAATACACATTAGAACAATAAACTATCTTAAGGGGTCCTATGACCACTTAAGGCACACTTTATGGTTCTAATGTGTCTTAATGTATCAAAATGGGTCCTAAGGGGTTTCAATGGGTCCTAACTGGTCTAAGCACCCTTTATGACATATTAAGACACATTAGAACCATACAGTGTTCCTTAAGGGATCATAGGACCCCTTAAGACACATTAATGGTTCTAATGTGTTAAAATGGCTCTTAAGGGGTCTTAATGGGCCCTAACGGGTCTAACAACCCCTTACAACGCATTTTAACACATTAATAAATATTAGAACCATAAAGCGTCTGTTAAGGGGTCTTATGACTCCTTAAGAAACATTAATGGTTCTAATCTATATTCATGTGTCAAAATGGGTCCTAATGTGTGTTAATGGGTCCTAATGGGTTTTGAAGGGGTCTTTAGAACCCTTATGTCCTATTTTGACACATTATTACACATTTGAACCATAAAATGTCTTAAGGGGTCGTATGACTCGTTAAGGCACAATTTATGGTTCTAATCTATCAAAATGAGTTGTAAGGGGTCTCAATGCATCCTAATGGGTCAAAGGACCCCTTACAATACATTTTTGACACATTAAGACACACTAGAACCATAAAGTGTCTCTGTTAAGGGGTCCTATGACCCCTCAAGACACATTAATGGTTCTAATGTGAATTAATGTGTCGTATTGGGTTCTAATGTGTCTTAATGTATCCTAATGGGTCCTAAGTGGTATTTATATCTATTAGGACCCATTAAGACCCCTTATGACCAATTTAGACACATTAATACACATTATAACCATGAATTGTCTTAAGGGGTCGTATGACCCGTTAAAACACACTTTATCATTCTAATGTGTCTTAATGTGTTGAAATGGCTTGTAAGGGGACTCAATGGGTCCTAACAAGTCTAACGACCCCTTGTGACACATTTTGACACATAAAGACATAGTAGAACCATAAAGTGTATCTTAAGGGGTCATAGGACCCATTAAGACACATGAATAGTTCTAATATATCTTCGTGCGCCATAATGGGTCATAAGGGGTCTTAAGGGTTTATAAGGGGTCTAAAGACACCTTACAAAAAAAATTAAGACACATTCATTTATTTGCATTCTTTTATGTGTGTCTCCTTAAGACATTAGTAAGTGTTTAAAATGTTTTTATGTTTTCTTTTATCTTATGACATTTAAATATAGTAATTGATTTTAGGTACATAGATGAAATGAAAATTAATTAAATGCATTTTAATTTCATTTTAACTGACATGTGGATAAAAAATATACATTAAGGCATGAAAATGTACATAAATAAGTCTACTTAATGAACACATTTAAAAATTCATAACATAAACATGTATTTTTTGATGGTTCAATTTAGTATATTCTTATGTGTGGACTTCTATGTCTTATTTTATGTGCATTCTTTTATGTATGTCCCCTTAAGGCATCCCCTTTTAATACATTAACTTGAGAATAAAATACTTTTATGTTTTCTTTTAGCTTATGACATTTAAATGAATAGTACAATTGATTTTCACTACATGTATGAAATATAAATTAATTAAACATTAATTGCATTTTAATTGACATCCATGAAAAAATATACATATGACATGAACATACATAAAATAAGTCTACTTTGTTAGGATTAAGTAATACTAACAGGGGGTGAATTTGTATTAGAAAACTTTAAATTTGAACTTAGCAACTTCCACCTTAACCAAATAATTATTGAAATGAAATGAACATAATCACAAAATACAAAACTCATAACACTATGATTTTGTTCTTGAGGAAAACATGTTAAGGGAAAACCCTATTGGGGATGGTGCCCACAAATATGTACTAAAAGTATTATGTCCATGTTAGGAGACCTAGCCCTATTAAGAGATGATCATTACATTAGCACATTTCCCTGCTAAAGGAATGCAAGAACCCTGTTACAGGTGTACAATGAGCATATTGCTCTTACATTCAATTTTTTTCTTTGATTACAATGCTTTATCAAAATAAACTTATACAAGCATATTCTATGCTTAAGTAATTTTTTTTTAATCTCACATCACCTTATGTTTGATTTTGACATCATAATCCATCCATTCATTCAACCATATCTCACACATCACTTCTCAAAAATAT